>CM052801.1:64376867-64480804 GCA_028533885.1 Nasua narica | reverse complement strand
TCATTGGGTGTACAACCTGGGGACATGGGATGATTTCTCCGGCTGCCTCAACTTTCCCTTAGCTTAACATGAACTCCTTTGGAGCTGTAGCCTGATGCAGACCCAACACAATCAAGCCTCTTAGCATTTCATAAGTAACCTCATGACACTTGTATAGAACAGAGGAATCCTTTACATGTCAGCAAATAATGTTTTATTTTATTTTTTAAGATGTTCTTTGGAATATGTTCCTTTGCAAATTCTTGTGGGAGTTTTTGCAATGACGTGGATGGAACTAGAGGATATTATGCTAAGCGAGATAAGTCAATCAGAGAAAGACAATTATCATTTGATCTCACTGATATGCGGAATTTAAGAAACAAGGCAGAGGATCATAGGGGAAGAGAGGGAAAAAATGAAACAAGACAAAACCAGAGAGGTAGACAAACCATAAGAGACTCTTAATCTCAGGAAACAAACTGAGGGTTTCTGGAGGGGAGGGGATGGGGGATGGGATGGCTGGGTGATGGACATTGGAGAGGATATGTCTTGTGGTGAGCACTGTGTGTTGTGTAAGACTGATGAATAACAGCCCTGTACCCCTGAAACAAATATTATATGTCAATAAGGAAATAAAATAAAATTAAAATGATATGGATAACAGCAACAACAACAAAAAAGATAACAAAATGTAAGTTCTTTTGAGTTTTCTACATAAGCAATCATGTAACCTGCAAATAGGGACAGTTTTCTTTCCTTTTATATATCTATTCATTTTTTAAGAGAAGTAGAGGTGGGGGAAAGGAGGGACAGAGGGCAGAGGAGAGAAAGAATCTTAAGCAGGCTCCACGTCCAGCACCGAGCCCAACGTAGGGCTCAATCCCACAGCTCCGAGATCATGACCTGAGTCGAAATCGGACACCCAACCAACTGAGCCACCTAGGCGCCCTGGGACAGTTTTCTCGCTTCCTCCATTTCTTCGTTACCAATTTGCATGCCTTTCATTTCATTTTCTTGCCTTCCTGCAATGGCTAGAACTTCCAGCACTAGGTTGAATAAGATGAAGAGAGCAAACATTCTTGTCTTGCTGCCTATTTTAGGAAGACAACATTAGGTCTTTTACCATTAAGTATACAGTCTTATCTGTACACAATTTGTCAATATTCTGTATGAAGTGGAGGAAGTTTTCTCTATTCCTAACTGAGAATTTTTATCATGAAATGGTTTGAGTTTTGTCAAATGCTTTTCTGTGTTGATCGAAATAATTTTTTTTACTTTGTGGATTACATTGTTGATTTTTGAATGTTGAATCAGCCTTGTATCTCAGGAATAGACCCCATTTGGTTCTAGTATATACACATCTAGACCCCACATATTTTTATGTACTATGTTCTCAGTTTATTACTCTGTTCAAAATATTTTATAAATCCTTTTCTGAGGTCTTCATTGATCCATGGATTATTTATAATCATGTTGTTTAAATTTCAAATATAAGAGGATTTTCTGATACTTTTCTGTTAATTTTTGTTAAATTAATTCAGTTGCCAACAGTGACTGCACTCTAAGATTTTAATCCTCTTATAACTTGTTTATTTAAAAAATACATTTGAATGTTATTTAATGTTCCATGTTCAATTGTAAATAATATTTTTTCTGCTGTTGTTGGGTGAGTAGTTCTACAAATTTCAATTAAATCTAGTTGATAGTGTTGTTCAAGGTTTTTTTTACTTGATAGATTTTTTTAGAGCAGTTTTAGATTTATAGAAATAGTAAATTCAAAGTACAGAGTGTACCCTTATACATCCTACCCACTCCCAAGATTCCCGTATTATTAACATCTTGCATTAGCATGGTACATTTGTTACAATTGATGATCCAATACTAATACATTATTATTAACCTAAATCCACTGTTTATATTAAGGTTCACTCTTTGTATTGTACATTCTATGCATTTTAACAAATGTATAATCCACCATTATGGATACAGAACAGTTTCATTGTTCTAAAAATCCCCTGTGCTCTACTTTTTCAACTTTGCTTTCTTTCCCCTGAATCCCTGGCAACCACTGATCTCTTTACTGTCTCCATAATTTTGCCTTTTCCAGAATGTCATATAGTTGGAATCATATACTGTGGACCCTTTCCAAATTGGTTTCTATCACTTAACAATATGCATTAAAGTATCCTCCATGTCTTTTTGTAGCTTGATAGCTCATGTATCTTTTTAAAGATTTTATTTATTTACTTGACAAAGAGATCACAAGTAGGCAGAGAGGCAGGCAGAGAGGGGGAAACAGGCTCCCTGCTGAGCAGAGAGCCCGATGCGGGGCGATCTCAGGACCCTGAAATCATGACCTGAGCCAAAGACAGACGCTTTTACCCACTGAGCCACCCAGGCGCCGGAGCTCATGTATTTTTATTACTGAATAATATTCCATTTATGGAGGAACCACATTTTGTTTATTCATTCACCTATTGAAGGACATCTTGGTTGCTTTCGTATTTTGGCAATTACAAACTAGTATAAACATTTGTGTGCAAATTTTTGTGTGCTAATTGTCAAGTTTTTATATCCTTATCTTTTTTGATCTACTTGTTTAATAATTATTGAGAGAAGCATTGAAATCAACAACAATAATTACAGATTTGTCTATTTTCTATTTGTCTATTTTCTATTTGTCTATTGTCTATTTGTCTTTTCAGTGTTATCAGGATTTGCTTTAAGCATTTGAAGCTATTTATTGGATGCAACATATTTAGGATATCTATGAACTTTTGATAAATTAATTCTTCTGTCATAAAAATGTCCTTGTTTTTCTGTAGTAATATTGCTTATTCTGAAGTATACTTTGTCTAATATGAGCATAACCACTCTGCCTTTCTTATGATTAGTGTTTTCCTTGGAATATACTTTTCTACCCTTTGAGTTTAGCTTATATGTGTCTTTATATTTAAAGTCCATTTCTTGTAGAGAGCATATATTTGGGTCTTGCTTTTTATCTGGTCAGACAATTTAACCTTTTAATTGGAGTGCTCATGACACTTCATGTTTAATGTAATTTTCAACAGAATTTGGTTCAATTTTACCATTTTGCTCTTTTTTTCTATTTGTGTCTCTTTCTCACATTTTTCCTCTTTTCCTGACTTCACCTGAATTACTTAAACATTTTTAGTATGTTATCTCCTTTATTGGCTTGTTATTATGCTGTTTTATTTTTACTAGTTTCTTTGGTGTTTACATACTGTATTTCTAACATATTACTATCTACTTCTAAATAATTTTGCACTGCATTTATAAATGTTAAGAATCTTAAAATAATCATATTCCATTTTCTTGTCTTTTATCGTGTTATTTTTGTCATATATTTTACTGGTATATATATCAGTTCTAAACTGTATTTATACTATTTTAGTTTTTTAAATAATCTTTAAAAATATTGAAAATAGAGGGACATCTGGGTGGCAGGGTCAGTTAAACGTCTGCCTTCAGCTCAGGCCATGATCCCTGGGTCCTGGGATTGAGTTCAGTGTCAGGCTCCTTGCTCAGCAGGGAGCCTGCTTCTCCCTCTGCCGGCTGGCCATTCCCCTTGCTTGTGCTCTCTCTCTCACTGACAAATAAATAAATAAAATCTTAAAAAAATAAAATTAAAATGCTGAAAATAGAGAAAAATATATCTACATATATATTTGGTGCCCTTTAGTCCTTTGCACATATTCGAGGTTCTGGCATTATTTTCCTTCAGTCTTAAGTACATTTTAAAAAATATTTCTTGTATTGCTGGTCTACAGGCAACAAACTGTTTTAAGTCTTTGTTGAATACTAAAGCATTTGTTCATTATTTTGAAGGATATTTACATAGAATATCTAATTTTAGTTTGACAGTTCGTATTTTTAGCACTTCAAATACCTTTCCATTGTACGCTGGCTTTCTATTGTACTTTAAAAAATATTTTATTTATTTATTTGTCAGAGAGAGAGACAAAGAGACAGAGCACAAGCAGGGGGAGCAGCAGGCAGAGGGAGAAGCAGATTCCCTGCTGAGCAAGGAGCCCTATGCAGGACTCAATCACAGGACCCTGGGATCATGACATGAGCCGAAGGCAGATGCTTAACCGACTGAGCCACCCAGGCACCCCACTGGCACTGTTTCTGATAAGCAATCTACACATGGTGATTTTTATCTTTGTTTTCCTTTACATTTTGTGTCATATGTATTCAGCTTCTTTTAAGATTTTCTCTTTATTACTAGTTTTCAGATATTTTATTTTTTAATAAAAATTACTTTTCATAAATAAAATATATTTATTTTTCAGATATTTCAGCATTTATATGCTTTGGTATGGTCTTATTTTTGTGTTTTCCTACATAGTTTCAGAGGGCTTCTTAGACCTTTGGGTTTTTCATTTTCCTTGAATTTGGATACATTTCTGCCATTGCTTTTTTCAAATATATTTTCTGCTCCCAAATTAAAGATATATTAGACATCCTGCTATTGTCCCACTGAAGAAGCTCTTGATTTTTTTCTATATTTATGCTGCTGACACAATGATCTTTTTTTTCTGCAGTGTCTAATGTGCTGTTAATCTGAACAAATAAAAACTTTATTCACAAACTATAGTGTTTAATCTCTAAAAGCTTCATATGATATCTTTTATATCTGCCATTTCACTCCTCATTATATTAATATTTCCTTTACATCCTTGGGCATATTTATAATAGCTGTTTCTATTGATTATTTTTTCTCTTGACTATTGGTCATATTTTCCTACCATTTGTGTATTGCTAATAATTATTTATTAGATACTAGATGTTGTAAATTTTATGTGGTTAAAAACTGAATTATGTTTTGTTCATTTAAAGGGTGCTAGATTTCACTCTGGCAGGCAGATCATCTTAATAGTAGGTTTTACTCTATTATACTATTATTAATGTAGATATAATTTGTATAATATACTTTCAACATCTTCTTAGGTTCACCCTTTCTGTTCTTATATTCAATGTGACTCTTACATAACCATCTTACAGGTTTGCTTTTACTTAGAATAGTGAGGGACAGAGCAGAGATTTAGGTACCAGTACTAACAAGTTCCAACACCTGGACTCTTGGAACCTAAGCTATATTGCTTCCCTAATAATGCAAATCCTCTCTTCTCAGTCTCCATGTTCTTGGCTGATCCCATCCACTTCTGCAGTTGTCCCTACAATCTTAGTGATAAGGACAGCCAATTCCACATCTCTAGCCCAGTCTGCTCTTTGGCCCTATAGATGTTTACCTAGTTTTCCTGAATGTGCCAAGGATACCTCAATGTAAACTGGTCCAAACTTTGCTCCACTGTTAATCAAGATTAACACTGTTTCAGGGCGCCTGGGTGGCTCAGTCGCTAAGCATCTACCTTCAGCTCAGGTCATGATCTCAGAGTCCTGGGATCAAGCCCCTATCAGGCTCCCTGCTCTGCAGGAAGCCTGCTTCTCCCTCTCCCACTTCCCCTGCTTGTGTTACCATTCTCGCTGTCTCTCTGTCAAATAAATAAATAAAATCTTAAAAAAAAAAAAAGATTAACACTGTTTCTCTGCCCCAGGCTTCCTGCTCAGTGATGTTCAAGCCCCACTGCTGGCTCTGGTCACAACATGATCTTTTACTTTTTACATTTCTCCAACAGATATCCAAATTTGTCTTAAAAGGAAAATAAACCCATTATTTTATTTTTTAAGATTTTATTTATTTATTAGAGAGCATGAGTGGGGGAAGAAGCAGAAGGAGAGGGAGAAGCAGACTCCCCACTAAGCAGGAAGCCTGACTCAGGGCTGGGTTCTGGGACTCTGAGATCATGACCTGGGCCAAAGGCAGACGCCTAACCGACTGAGCCACCCACATGCCCCAATCCAGTCATTATTTTAAAAACAAGGTAGGAAATATTCTTTACCATATAATACCTATTCATATTGAAAATGTGTATGGATCAAAAACATTTAAGGGATCTACTTGCCTTTTATCTCTCCCATAAAATAATTCATCCATACAACAAATATCTATTTTCTCCCATAGCTGAGGAGTGTGTTAATTTTCTACTGGAAATTTCTATTGTGTTTTTATTTCTTCGTAGTTTTTGTTCCCTCCTAATTTCATCTTTCTCATAAAAGATGGACTTATAATGATGACCTCTCAAGTCCTTAATATCAGAGACCACATTTTTTTCCTTTGCTTCCTCCCTTGTTGGTTTCCAACATCAATTGCCTGATTATCTCCATTATGCTCAATTTTATTCAGTATGAGAGAATATACAGTTCCTTTTAGAAGAAACAATGGGATTACAATTTGCCACTAAAATATCTAGAAAACAGGGGTGCCTGGGTGGCTCAGTGAGTTAAAGCCTTTGCCTTCAGCTCAGGTCATGATCCCAGGGTCCTGGGATCGAGCTCCATCGGGCTCTCTGCTCAGCAGGGAGCTTCCTCTCTCTCTCTGCCTGCCTCTCTGCCTACTTGTGATCTCTCTCCTCTCTGTCAAATAAATAAATAAAATCTTTAAAAAAAATCACATACTGTTAAAAAAATAAATAAAATAAAATATCTAGAAAACAAAAAAAATTTTTTTTAATTATTTTTCAGAAAATAGGTAACTGCATCCAGTTCCAATCATCATTTTGATGGATTTATTACTTATTTTATTAAGAGCCTGAGAGCACTGATTCTGGAGCCCAACAGTTTGGCCGATTCTAGGTTTTGCAACTTACTAGCTATTCAATCTCAGGTAATCTGCTTCACCTCCATGTGCCTTGATTCCCTTCTGTATAAAGTGGGGACATTGATGGTATAGCCCTCACAAGTTTCTTTTGGGGAATAAACTGATTAGCACCTGTAAATAGCTTAGAGCACTGTCTAGAATATGGTTCGAACTAAAAGTATGTTATAATATATTGTTACCATTATTTCCTGCATATTCAAATTAACATGATGACATAAATTCAGAACTGTTTTAATGACAGTAAGCTGGAAGTGTACAACAAATCTGACATAAAAGTAATTAACAGAAAAATCATTTTTAACCACACAATCATTACCAAATGCCATCAGTGATGAATTCCTTTATATCTTTTCTATTTGTATATGTACATTTCCATATATATTTATATACCTTACTATCTTGATTATTAAACATCTATAACATACACCATGAATTTAAACATTTTTTTGAGATAAAAATAAAACCCATCACATAAAATCTATACATCTATTGTATGACGTAACCCAATGTGAGAAATGTTGAAAGATTTTTTAAAAATATAGACTAAGAGCTTGTTATATACACATTGCTAGGATTTCTGACATTTTGATGTATTTCTTTGTAGCCTTTTTCTAGGCATGTTTGTATCAATATAATTGTATTTCTACTCCACTACTAGTGGTTCTTCAGTCTCTTATTGTACTTTAGAATCTATCAGGGGAGCACGATAATAATGTATGTTTGGGGGCCCAGTTGGAAATATGTTTGATTCATGGGATCTGGGGAAGGGGTGCTTATCTCTGCATTGTTAGCAAAAGAGACAGATTCTGAAGCAAGAGGTCTATGTGTAATGCTTCAAAATTCACTGGTACATTCTGACAAGGACTTACCCCTAAACCAAAACTTTAGTCAGACTTGTCTGAGCCTTCTTTCTATTAGGCCTTGTCCTGGGTCCTGGTCTTGGCCTGCAAAGCTGTTTTAACAAGGAATTCTGGTTAGCGAAGTGATCAAAAATCTGCCCCAACCTTAATATCAAATTAAGCTAATCAAGTTGCTTTTTCCCCACCTTGATACTTAATCAAATTAGTCTTCATAATTTTCCATCCTCTCTCACCCTTCCCATTGGCTGTAAATTCCCAGTTGTTCTTGTATTTGGAATTGAGTTCAATCTCTCTCCTCTTTGCCAGTCTTTTTTTTTTTTTTTGAGATTTTATTTATTTATTTGACAGAGAGAAAGAGAGATCACAAGTAGGCAGAGAGGCAGGGGGAAGCAGGCTCCCCGCCGAGCAAAGAGCCCAATGCGGGACTCGATCCCAGGACCCTGGGATCATGACCTGGACTGAAGGCAGAGGCTTTAATCCACTGGGCCACCCAGGTCCCCTGGTCCTTGCTGTTTTTTAACAAGTATCTGAGTCGCTCACTCGAGCCCACCGCCCCGCTCCAAGCTTCCCACAGACCCGGCTCCTGGCCAGGCGCTCTGGTGCAGCTTGGGCTCTGGAGAACAGGACTGCGCGACTGGCTGGCCCAGCTTGGGGCGGCGGCTGAAGCACAGAGAGCCTGGTATTCATTCTAGGCACACACTATTTGAGGAAATAGAAAATTAAAAAAAAAATAAAACCATAAATGAATAAAAAAGGGAATTATAAGCCATGCTGAGGAGGAAGATGAGACCGTGTCCTTCTGCCTGTGAGCTCCCCCTGCCCTGGAACCAGAGGACAGGAATTATTGACTATGTGACACAGGAGCAGAAAGATTACCATTGCATATTAAGTGAAGAGAACAGTGATGCCTGAATACTTGATGTAAGAGGGGATAGTAGCCATGAAATTAAAGACAAAAAAAAATGCAACAAAACAAAAAACAAGTATCTGATGCAAATTTTCTTTTACAATATGATGCAAAATTTTTGTTCATCCTGTGTCAAGGATTTTAAATTGCTGTGTCATCCTGTCCCTGCTACACTCCTTGAGAAATGCAAGTCTTTGCCTCTAGAGAAATGATGTGAATGAAAAGAATGAAATTCTTTAGTCAAGAGTAGAACTGTGTTGGGGGTTGAGGATCTCCAGAGTCATAATGGCCACATCAAACATTTATTCAAGACATACCAGGATTTCTATTCCTGACTAGGACAGAGTAACAGAGACTAGAATTACCTTCCAATCTGAAGCAATTAGAAAACTGGATAAAATCTATGAACTAACTCTTCTTAAAACAGTGGACATCGGGCAATGAGATCTGTGATCCCTGAAAGATTGGGAACAAATGAAGTTATTCTTATGATTACCCCAGCCTACTTCCTAGAGAAAGTTTTCAGGCCACAGTGCAAGGAATGGGAATCCAGGGAGAGCCCAGTGGTATACCATAGATCAAGGTAAGAAGTTAGGAACTAGGGAGGCCAAGGTGCTAGAGTTTGCAGGGCAGAGTATCAAAAAGAAAAGAGCTCACAGAGAAAGAATTTCAATGATCTGCTTGGTGTCCTCTTTGAATAATTATCTGAGTAGTCTATGGCCATACAACCTTGAACCACCCAATCTCATCTGAATAATTATTTGAGTACTGATCATTAAATGCCTGTGAGAAAACTACCCCACACCAAGAACCATCCCAAAATGAACAAGGGAACAATTTAAGTTCACACATGTTTAGGACTAGTGTATGTTCCCAATAGCCAGACTTGAAGACCTCAGAATTCATGGGACACCAGATAGAGAGTACTCAGAAGGATTTTCCTCATTAGTGGAGTACAATTAACCCTAAACACTACTCTGGTCCAGCCTAACAAAGATTAAAATCAAGAACCTAAAAGATCAAACTGTTTACATGTAATTTAACTGTGTCCCAAATAAAAACCAATATATTTACAGAGATCCAAAAATATCTAGCACTCAAAAGTTAAAATAACAATGTCT
Organism: Nasua narica; assembly: GCA_028533885.1. Classification (NCBI taxonomy): domain Eukaryota; kingdom Metazoa; phylum Chordata; class Mammalia; order Carnivora; family Procyonidae; genus Nasua; species Nasua narica. The sequence goes on along the minus strand of CM052801.1, from coordinate 64,471,192 downwards.
GGCATCCAAATAATTCCAGGCCTGTAAAGAAACAAAATCTAATCCACCATGAGGAGAAAATCAATCAAAACTGACCAAGATTTGAAAAAGATGGTAAAATTAGACAAGGATATTAAAAGAGATATTATAACTGAACTGCATATGTTCAAAAAGCTGTGAGGTGCCTGGGTGGCTCAGCTTGTTAAGCGGCTGCCTTTGGCTCAGGTCATGACCTCGGGGTCCTGGGATTGAGCACCAAGGGGGTTTCCTGCTGAGAGAGGAATCTGCTTCTCCCTTTCCCTCTCCCCCAGCCACTCCACTCACTCATGCTCTCTCCCTCAAATAAATAGTCTTTTTTAAAAAGCTAGAGGAAAGACTGAATATGTTTAGTAGAGACATGGGATATAAAAATATAAAAGAGACCCAAACTGAACATCTAGAGATTAAAAACTACAATGTCTGAAATGAAAAACATGTTAGTGTTAAAGGCATATTAGACATTACAGAAGAAAAGATTAGTGAAGATGAACACATAGCAATAGAAATAATTCAAAATGAAACACAGAGGGAAAAAGACTGAAAAAATGAACAGAGCATTACCAGGTTGTTGGACAACAATATTAATGATTACTTTAAATGCATATGTCCCAAGACCTCTAATCACATGACAGAGATAGTCACGATGGATAAAAAGCAAGACTCAGCCTTTAATATCTGAATATTATGGAGAAGAGAGAGCTGGTTGCATGCACACAAAACCATAAACACATATTGGAATGAAAAAGACCTTTTTGTTAAAAACATACACATACCATGGTCCAAGGCTCACTAAGATAGTACCCACATAAACTAGTCCTCTAAATCAGGTAGAAAGTCTTCGTATACACCTCCGTAGGAGACAAACTGGGATATTGGCACATTGAGCCCTCTAGAGAAATCTGTAGTGATGTGGTAGGGTGAGTTGCGGGGGGTGAGGGTGGGATGTGGCTCGCCCCAGCAGAGGAACAGTGTTGGCTTGTGGCATACGCTTTGGATGCTACTTCCAACAACCAATGGGAATCTGAAGGACTCGTATCCCACATGGGGTGATGAACATAAGAAGCAGTTAAACACAGCTCATTCACATGCTCTTTACCTCTTATGGTTCTCACAGCAACCCTGGAAATTATCATCTCCATTTACCAATGAACAGGGTAAAATGAACTGAGGGATTGTCATGGTACTAACTACAAAGTTCATATTACTAGCTAAATAATCCAGAAGTAATTTGATATTTATTATTGCTTGTTGCTTTTTCAAGTTTTCATAAAGTCCTTCACTATCTTTGACTAACACATTTAGTTTGCTTCTCCTTTTAAAAATTAAACCTTAATTATAATTAGAAAGCAAGTAACACTTATTAGAGGAATAGATGAAAACTTAAAATTAATTTATACTTAATGTGACTCAGTAAACAGGATGTTAAAAATAAGATTTACATTTTTTCTTAATACATTTTCTCTTCTGTTCCAAAGCAATAATAACAAAAGCCACTTTAGAATGCATATTTTACAATCTGAAACACAATAAAGCTCTTTTCATTTGTGGGAAAATGATAATTTTTTATTGGCATACATCAGAGGATTTCTCTCTTGATATAAAATTCACTGAACAGAAAATATTTTTTGTCAGCTTGTGCAAGGAAAGAGTAATTCTCTGAACAGGCAAATTGTAACTTTTCAAACATTTGGGAGAAAATTTAAAATACAAATAAATATTAAGATTTTTGAATTGATAAGGATGTCATATTTATTTGGCTATGTATAGCACTTAGAAAGCATTACAACTGGTTATACATGACATAGTAACTCCATTACATGCAATCTGCTTGAAAATTTTAAAATGGAGTCCTTCTAATCAAAATCAGCATGTTTATTACATGATATATGTGATGTCAGGAAAGGAGACAGATTAGACATGGGATTTTGTCCCTTTCATTCATGTATGCTAGTCCTTTTCCACTTATGGGACTTTAAAGTTTCATAGATAAATAGTTCTGTCCTGTTTTATTAAATATATTCACTCAATGGTCCCAAATTTGCCAACTGAGTGGACCTGCTAAAATGTGATGACTTATTTTGTTTTTTTTTTTAATATTTTATTCATTTATTTCACAGAGAGACACACAGCAATAGAGGGAACACAAGCAAAGGGAGTGGGAAAGGGAGAAGCAGGCTTCCTGCAGAGCGGGGAGCCTGATGTGGGGCTCTATCCCAGGACCCTGGGATCATGACCTGAGCTGAAGGCAGACACTTAACCACTGAGCCACCCAGGCACCCCTATTTTCACAGTTTTGAAAAACAGAAGCTAATTAAAAGTTGGTCAAATGTGATCCAATTAGTTTTGATGAGTGGAGAAGAAAGATGAAAAAATAAACATAAAAAGCTAACTGTGTCTCATTGGAGGGCTTTGAAAGAGGAAGTATTCCTCTTAAGAGGCTGTGAACCTGGCTTTATCATAACTAAATATAATAGTAAAAAATTTACAAGTATTTTCTTTGGATAATTGACTGACTTACGGTTTTGTTTATATTCCCCCTTATATTTTCTGCATAATCTAAATATGTATAATAACCTTGTATTACATAAATTACAAAAGTAGTACATTTTTAAATGTTCCTCACAGAAACTTTTAAAACATGCGGGTGCAAAGAAGTAAATCACCCATAAAGACCCAATAATTGTTCTTACATTATTTTAGATAAATTACAAATAAGAAATTTAATAATTAAATTAACAGAAGAATAATTAAATGATCGTTATTAAATATTTACTATAGGGGCACCTGGGTGGCTCAGTTAGTTAAGCATCTGCCTTCAGCTCAGGTAATGATCCTGGGGTCCTGGGATGGAGCCCTGCATGGGGCTCCCCGCTCAGCTGGGAATCTGCTTCTCTTTCTTCCCCAGCCCTCCTCCCCACACCCGCTTGTGCTTGCAAGCTCTCTCTCTTGTTCTCAAATAAATAAAATCTTTTTAAAAATAATAAATAAAATAAAATATTTACTATATAAGGCACCATACTAGAAACTGAGCTCCAGAGTGATTAAGACAAAATCATTGGTGTAAAAGGGCACAGGCTTACAAAGAAATGATAATGGCTAGCTTATTTATAATTATTACATACTTAATAATAGATTCATGATAATGCATTGATTTAATAGGATATTTGGAAAGATAAACAACAGTACTAGTTTATAGATATATATTATTTACTGCAATCTAATTTTGGAATTATATTTTGGAAAGGTATATTCATTGCATTATCAAATAAGCAAGGTAATTTAGATCACACTGTTTGTAAAATGTTATAATCACTTTTAGTGTTTCTCTATCCTACGTTGTCATAACTCTGATGCATCAGAATCACCTGAGGAACTGTCAAAACAGTAGTTCCTGATCAAGTGATTCAAGAGGTGATAATGGGGATTGAAAGTGGGAAGGGGACCTAAGTGTCAGCATTTTTAACATTTTCCCTAGGTAATTATGATGCGAGTAAGGGGGCTGTGTTTACATAAACACTGGTATATAAAAGGTTTTCAAAAAGAAATTACAGATATTGCGGGTGCCTGGGTGATCTGAGCCATCAGCTCAGATCATGATCTCTGGTGTGAGATCAAGCCCTGCATTGGGTCTCTCCCTCGCCCTCTGCCTCTCCTCCTGGCTTGCTCTCGCTCTTTAAAATAAAATCTTTAAAAAAAAAATTACAGATTTTGGGTTAAAGACTTTTCTTGCCATGTTCCTCTGGAAATTAAAAGTAATACTTTCCAAGTAACTACCTGCCTTAGTACACTTAATTAAGGATAGTCAGTTAGGAACAATATTAAGCTGGGTTCCTAACTCCATTATAGTTAACCAATCAAAATGAATAATTAAGAATCTATGTGAGGCACTACACTAGAAACTGAGCTCCAGGATGATTAAGACATAATTATTGTCATAAGAAGGGCATGCACTCACATAGAAATTATAATTCCAAATATTTAATATAGTTTTTAAGAACTTAAAAAGCAATTTCATGTTTCAGGTGTGAAAAGAATAAAATGGGAGTGTTTCAGCTTTAAAATGTGTCCCCTTAATGTAATTTGGACATCTGGGTAAGTCTGTTAAACTGGTTGGGTAGGCCTGCCCAGATTCTTTTGAGAAAATCCCCCCAAAGGGTAAAAACACAGGCAAAACAAAGCTTTCAGCCTATTTGTGTTTGGGAGGTTTGAAGTAATGTAATTCTAGACATACCACGGTGAGACATCTACAAACATCTCCTGAGCTAGGCCCCAGCGCATTCATGTCTGAGTTCTCTGAAGAGGAAGAGCACAAAAATAATACGGAAAAGGGCTATTTTGTTAAGAACCAACAAAAGACCAAAAACCATAGGAATGGTACTCATTTGGATAAATATAACTTTAAAGGGGGGAGAAAGACATTCTCCAGACTTCTATAGGAGTCAAAGGGGCAGGGTTTAGCTCACACAGGGACTCAAAAGAAATAAATGGGTTTTTATTACCTCAAGGACTCACATCAGCAATGGAAACAGAATCAAGCCAGAAGAAGGTTAAGTATGCTTAACTGAGATGGTACTAATTAGGGGAGAAGTATTGCAAATATCAGAGAAATGACAAAGTAGAAGACATGTATTTTTACCCTTTGGACTTGTGAGCGGAGGTGAAAACTCCCTTTAGTCTTTCCCAAGTACCTGATGGAGTTGCGTAACAGGCAGTCCAACACTGTTCCACACCTCATCTATTCCACTCAGCTGCCCTGTAAGGCAAGCATTATTCCCCATTTCACAGAAAAGAAGATTGACTTTTAAAAGGAATGTATCTAGGGGCACCTGGATGGCTCAGTCGGTTAAGCATCTGCCTTCGGCTCAGGTCATGATCCCAAGTTCCTGGGATGGAGCCCTGCATCAGGCTCCCTGCTTAGGGGGAGCCTGCTTCTCCCTCTCCCTCTGCTGCTCCCCCTGCTTCTCTCTCTCTCTCTGTAAAAATATAAAATAAAAAATATTTTTTAGAAAATAAAAAAAATCTTTAAAAAATAAAATGACTAGATCTGTAATCAAGGGTTTATTCCAGTTAAAACTGGAAAATTCTCGAAGTTCACTCTTAAAGTTTGTTGAACCAGTATTATATACCTGTACTATATTTGGACTCCTTGAAAAATTGTTTTTGCTTCTAAAACTCCAGATAATAAAAGGAAAAAAGTCACATATTATCCAACTACGGAGAAATGGGACCTACTTAACACTCTGAGACATCTTATTTCTGATTTGGGGGGTGGGTCATAGAATATACACATACGCTTTTAAATGAGACAATAATAAATGTATAGATTGCTTTTTAATTGCTTTATTAACTTTACACTTTTTCATGCAAATGGGTGACTCTACTGTTGACAGAAATTTAGACTGGGTGCCAAGGCAATCTTCAATTGGAATCTGGTAACACAGAACCCACCTGACACATGGAAATTACATAAGGTTCACAGCAAACGGATCAGTAAAGGTATCAGGAAAATGCAAGGAAAAAGAAAACAGTGTTGAATCACAGTATTAATCTCATGGAAAACGGCAGGAATCAAGGCATAAGGCAAAATTCATCATGATGGTCATGGTGATTAGAGAGTTCCCCCATCAGGATACGCAGACAATTCCTCAACTGCAGCTCCCTAAGTTTTCTCCTGATTTCTCTCATCTCCTCCATGAACATTTCCATATCATCTCCATCTCCACCCATCCCATCATTGACCTGCCTATTGGGTATGGCCCATCGGAAATTAGGAGCGAGTCGGCGAGCCTGTCCCCGTCTATTATTTCCTGCAGGTTGGTGGCCTTCTCCCCCTCCCAAAGGGCGGTCTTCCTCTCCATTCTGCATGGGCTGCTCCATTTCTTCGTTTTCCTGGTGGATATTTGCCATGAGATTTTTTTTTTTCCTGGTTGTTTTTCTTTGAACACAAGTAAGACAAAGGCAAGGAGAGAGACTGAATGCTTGGTGCACTGACCAGCAGGATTCAGAGCTCTGATATCTAAGGTTTCGTAAATTTTATTTATTTTTTTTCCCACCTTAGGAGCTTCAGGCGTCCTCTAGGGGGCCTCCGAATCGAACCCCTCCCTCCAGCTCTCTCCTTTTTCCTCCCTCCCCCAAAGCCCACCATTTTTCCTTTCCCAAGATTCTTTCCCCGAGCACCGCAGGCACCAAAATGGAGGACGGGGGGCGGGGAGGGGATGGGATGGGGTAAATGGGAGGGGGTTTCAAACTGGGCTTTGCACCCGCCCCCCACACTGTCCCCCGCACCGACCTGGGCCTATCCTTGCTGTCTCCTCCTTCTCCCGATTCTCGCCGTGAGTGCGCCGCCGCGACAATTGACACCTACACCCGCAGACCTGCAGAGGGCCGGCGTGGAGAGAGCGGAGACTGCTGCGAAGCGCTTGGCGCCGACCCGCCACCACCTGGTCCCTTCCGGGTCCCGAGCCCCCCTGCCGCCCCCCATCTGCATCTCCCGCCCTCACCCCTAGCCTCCCCCTCCCACCCTGCCCCTGAGGTTCACCATTTTCCTGTGGGAACTCGGGGGTGATTTCCAATCGCTCTTACTCTGCAGCCCTCCCGGCCGCCCCAGCACCCCCACCCCAGGGGGCCCCTACTGACGTTCCCAAGAATGCCGGGTATGGAGAAAGCTGGTAGGGACCCGCTGCGCCGATCGCTTGCGCCGGCCTCCGGGGTAGGCTGACCACTGCCGCCCTGGCCTCGGCGCGCGGGCCCTCGAACCCTTACCTGCTCCGCTTTCCCCGGGCCCGATGCCAGCCCGCCAGGCGTAGGACAGCGGGGAGCCGGTACCCAGACGCGAGTGACGACTGCACCGAAGGCTGCGTCGCTCTGCAGCTCCAGGTCACGTGAGGGCCCCCGCGTCACCAACGCGCTCGCCCCCAACTCCAGCGGCTTGTGCGGCGGGAGTGCCCGCCCCCACCCCTAGCCTCACGCACACGCGCAAGCAACCCCCTCGGCTTGTTCCTGCGCTGAGCTCCGCCGCGCACCGCCCACTCAGCTTGGTCCTCTCCAATTTGAGGGCTGTCTAGTGCCTCACCTCCCGGCGGTTGGAGTTTACCCTTTTCCGGTTACCGGGGAGGGTCTGCAACAACCTCCACCCCTCCCACTCCTGCCCCGGGCCTTGAGTTTAGCCTGTTTTGTTTTTTCTCCCTTCTCGCTGGCCGCCCCCGTTCCCCCCACCCACCCTCTAGTGCGCTACCACCATTGCCACTGCGTCCCATGAATTCAGATCCCCAGGAAATTTAGAATGAAGGCTGGGGTGGGGTGAGAGCAGGGGACTTGTCAGAAAGAGAGGCCAGGAGACAGAGTGAATTCTTCCAAAGAATTTCTCTTTTATTTCCTTTTTTTTAAAATCAGCATGCCTTAAAAAATTGCGAGATTTCACTTTTGAAAGAAACACTTCATCTTGCAGGATGAAAAAGCCTCATTTTTTTCATTATATTCACCTGTATCACGCAGAAAATATTTTCTGAGTTCCACACATTAACATGCCTTTGAAACATACTAGCTCGTTTCAGATTTCCATTTTGAAAAAAGAGGCATCTTTATGTAAACAGTTGGTATTTTCAAAACGATCTGTAAAGTAAATCTTTAGAGAGAAGTCCAATTATCAGATATTCGCCATTTAATGTAAATTTGTGATGTTTTTGATACTATAGTCTTTGGAGAAAAGGAGCATTTTTTCCTCACTGTTTTCCTTTACAAATTTTCCAAACCACCCCTATAAATATCTTCTTAGAATGATCAGAAGTATACAATATGCAGAAGTTAATTCCACAGCCATCTGCCTTTTGATGTAAATGAAAAAAATATTAGAAATAAGCAGGGGATTATCTCACTGATATATGGAAATTAAGAAACAAGGCAGAGGATCATAGGGGAAGAGAGGAAAAAATGAAATAAGAGGAAACCAGAGCGGGAGACAAACCATAAGAGACTCTTAATCTTAGGATACGGACTGAGGGTTGTGGGAGGGGAAGGGAGTGGGGGAATAGGGTAACTGGGTGATGGACATTGGGGAGGTATTATAGAAGACTGATGAATCACAGACCTGTACCCCTCAAACAAATACATTATATGTTAATTAATTGAATTTAAACTAAAAAAGAATTAAGCAGGGGATATATGAAGCAACTAAATTTGAGACTGAAATTCACCTTGAGTGTAAATGGTCCTTTATCCACCTTGAGGTAACTTAACAAATTTTATCACGGTTAGAAAACAGATGTCTTTAAGAAAACGGCATTTATTATTAAAAAAAAATATTTAGTAGATGTTGGTTGTGATAAAGGAACCAAAAGAGTTACATGCACTCAGACAAGACAGGCCTATTTTAATAAACAAAAGTGACTAAAAATTTGGGGAACAAGATTGAGATATAGTTAAAGAAGCCTATTACCCAGTAGAAAGGGGGGGAGGAGCTTGACAGAAAGAGCACTATTGAGACAGCTACTGGGGAAAAACCTGTTGTATAATTTTGCCTTAACTAGTTATTCCTTAATCAAACCGTGGAGATGTCAGATTAGTATCCCATCAGAGGAAGCTCTTTGCTGAAATCTTTTTGCATGTTGCCATGATATAGCTTACATGTATTTGGCTGGAAATGCACCCAGTTGGATTGTAGTTATTATCCTTTTTTTCTCTTATTATCCCCTCCTGTGTGAATTCCAGGCTTGGGACATGGTGGGTTCGGTGTGGGTATCTCTGTTCCAGCCTAAAATAGTTCTCTGTGTGTCTTCTTGAGGTTTCTTCTTGAGGTTTCCTTGCGGCAATCTTACTATAGTTCTCTTTTTCTCTAAATTTTTTTTAACATTTTTTATTTATTTGACAGAGAGAGAGTGCGCCTGCAAGAGCAGGAATACAAGCAGGGGGAGTGGGAGAGGGAGGAGCAGGGTTCCTACTGAGCAGGGAGTAGGATGCGGGGCTCAATCCCAGGACCCTGGGATCAAGACCTGAGCCTAAGGCAGCTGATTAACAACTGGCCACCCAGGCGCCCCTCTTTTTCTCTAAATTTAAGCACTTATTAACAAATTGAAACTAAGTATTAAGAATATAGGAAATTATGCCTACTCTAACTTCCCTATAAGTTATGGCCATTATAAATTTGATGCCAATAACTTCGAAGAATAGAGAATGGACCTGATGAAATTTTAAGTGTGTTCCCGTAAGAATTTGGAACATTCGAGAGAGAATATATTTCATTCAAGAGATCTAGTCTGAAATAATAACAGAGCTATAAGGCTAAGATGTCTGAATGTGAAAGCAACAAATACTCAGCATCTCATTATCTATTAGAGAGCTTTTCTTCATTTCAGGGACTACAAATATCTTGAGACACCAGAGACTCATGGCCACTTGCTCCTGTTGTTTAAGATTCTGGTGGAAAAGAAGTTCTGTACTGTGTAGTTTCCTAAAGTGATTAATTGACCTGGACTATGTATGGGCCAAGAGCATTCCCTTGACCCTTCTAGCTTCAGATTTTAGCTAGTACCATTCCTACCTTCCCTTAGACTTTGGGATGAGCTTAGAGGAATATCAGGAGACTTACATATCAATGTTAATGAGATGACTTTACCTTGCCTTACTATTGCTAGTCCCATGTAAATTCCACTGATAATACAATTTAACACCTCGCAAGGTCCTGGGGCCCAGTAGACCCTTTTGGTTCAAGAACTGCAACTCACATGGTCACAGGTAACATATATGTGAGTGAAGCCATCTGAGCAGAAATCTGGTTAAACTGGAGAGCACATGCTCTATCAATATGGGACAGCCTTATTGTTAGGAGGTGATTGAGGCCCAAAGTTGCCAAATATTCCTTCTCTTTTTCAAGAGATACCAGAAATACAAAAATGTATGTGACTTCCCTGCCCCCCCAAAATGAACTGCTAAGTTAAAAATCTGCATTTGTTTTCTCACCTTTTCTCACACTTGCCCAGTTCCATTTGGCTGACTTGATAACACATTGACTTCATGAATATTGAGTGCCTGTGGCTGTCACCTGCAGCGTGACATGTAGCTCTTCCAAGTTTCTACTGATAGGTAACAACTCTCCCAAAATTCACTGGTGTAAACTGCAACTGATATTTATGCTCACAGATTCTATGAGTCAGAAATTCAGAAAGTATATATCAGGGACTATTTGCTTCAGGACATCTGTAGCTACGATGGCTTGGCTGAGAGTAACTTGAAAGGCTTGTAGATGACTCAAACAGCTGAATCCTGGAACAGCTGAGACTGAGATGCCTTAAGGACAGGTTGATTTGGGACGATCAGCCAAAGTTCCCGTTTATAGCCTGTCCAACATAGCCATCTCAGGGCTTTAAAGCAAATCTTCCCTGTAAACAAGGTGGAAGCTATATGGCCTTTTATGACCAGACCTTGGGAGTCACATAGAATCAAACTCTATACTCCACTGGTCAAAATAATTGTAAGTCCTCCTCTAGGATTCAAGGGGAGGGACTATAGATTCCAACTTTTGATGGAAGGAGTGCCAAATAATTGGTAGCCATGTTTTAAAACCATCACACACCTTACTGGTATGTGCTTCTTACAATCCTTTTTTGGGGGGCACCTGGGTGGCTCAGTGGGTTAAAGCCTCTGCCTTCGGCTTGGGTCATGATCTCAGGGTCCTGGGATCAAGCCCTGCATCGGGCTCTCTGCTCAGCGGGGAGTCGGCTTCCCCCTCTCTCTCTACCTGCCTCTCTGCCTACTTGTGATCTCTCTCTCTGTCGAATAAATGAATAAAATCTTTTAAAAAAATCCTTTTTTTACCCTCCAGCTAGACAAGGCAGTCAATATGTTAAGTGACACTTGTTTGATTACAGTTATTAAGTACAAAATAATTTTTGAGGAGGACCTAAAATGGAATTTCCGCAGCCTTGTTCCACCCATATTTTTCCTACCTTAAGAATTTCTAAGAAATTAATTTTTTAAAATATTTTATTTGTCAGAGAGAGATAGAGAGAGAGCACAAGCAAGGGGAGTAGCAAGCAGAGGGTGAAACAGGCTCCCTGCCAAGGAAGGAGCCCGATGCAGAACTCGATTCCAGGACCCTGGGATCATGACCTGAGCCAAAGGCAGAGGTTTAACCAACTGAGCCACCAGAAGTCCCCTAAGAAATTAATTTTTACTAGAAAAAAGTTTAGGATATTTGTCTACAATTATCCACCTGTGTACTGATTGTATACTGATGTGCAAAGTCATCAGAAAGGATTGGAAATAGAACAAAATAAACTGTAAGGCCAAAAGAATGGATTAGCAGACTTACAGAACATTAGATTTTATAGTCATGTTTTCTATGCCTTTGCCTAATTTTGGGTTTACAGAGTATGATTCATAGTATCACTGGCAATCCTAAACTTTCACAGATGATGTATTGTTAAAACTAGAACAATCTCGGGGCACCTGGGTGGCTCAGTTGGTTAAGCATCTGCCTTTGGCTTAGGTCATGATCCCGGGGTCCTGGGATGGAGCCCCTGCATCGGGGCTCCCTGCTCGACAGGGAGTCTGCTTCTCCCTCTCCCTCTGCCCCTCCATGCTCTCTCTCTCATTCTGCTCTCTCTCTTAAATAATTAAATAAAATCTTTTTAAAAACTACAAAAAACTTAGAATTATTTTCATTCAAGAGGCTATTTTAGAAATTAGGACACTGAGAAAAAGTAAGAGGCTTGCCCAAGTTTACCAAAGAAGATAGTGACAGAACTAGAAATAGAGCCACCTATATTTTCTTGGTTAATACTGTTGATTTGTTTGTTTATATATCTGTGTATATATATACACATATATATCACATACCTTGTAGGTTTATGCCTATTGTATATAAAATTAAGGGAAATGCAGTAACATTTTATTTATAACTGCTTTTGGCCTTTGTGGTGATGGGTGATAAGCGATAATAATAAATCTTCTAATTTATGATTATCCACATTTTCCAGATATTCTCCAACAAATTAAGAGAATAAGCAAGCTATGAGAATAAGCAGGAAATTATTTTTACGGACTAGTAAAACCAATAATATTTATGTGTTGATAGTACAGATGATTTTTATTTATCTCTAACAAAAGAGTAAAACTCTGTCACACACACGTGGACACACCTCTTCCCATTCTCCCTTCTTCCTCCTCCCCTTATACCCTTACCCCAGCTCATAAATAAGGGCTGCATTTCCCATCATGTGTCTGAGACTCAGGCATTAGTCACATGACGGTATCTTGTACCATATTTTATACTTAAAAACCTATGCCTAGTGACTTGATGCCCTTGCTCCTCACTCGTCCCTTCCCATTTAGCTGTCCTCATCTTTGAGATGAAAAATGCACTTATGATGCTGATCATCAGGTGTTGATTACCCCATCAGCTAAATTATCTTCAAGGAAAATGTATCCTTTTTGTAAGTAGAAGAAAAAAATTATTATTTTTCTTTAAATTCAGGTTGTGAAATAGCATGTACAGAATTAGCCCAGTTTTTTTTTAAAAGATTTTATTTATTTTTTATTAGAGAGAGAGAGACTGAGAATGAGAGGGGAGAAGGTCAGAGGGAGAAGCAGACTTCCCACAGAGCCGGGAGTCCGATATGGGACTCGATCCCAGGACTCCAGGATCATGACCGGAGCCGAAGGCAGTCGCTTAACCAACTGAGCCACCCAGGCGCCCTAGCCCAGTTTTTTATAACATATATAGTGATGAAAATGAACAACATGACCTAGCAATTGCACTACTAGGTATTTACCCTAAAGATACAAATGTAGTGATCTGAAGGGGCACGTGCACCCCAATGTTTAGAGCAGCAATGTCCACAATAGCCAAACTATGGAAAGAGCCTAGATGTCCATCAACAGATGAACAGATAAAGAATATCTGATATGTGTATGTGTGTGTGTGTGTGTGTGTGTGTGTGTGTGTGTGTGTGTGTGTAATGGAATATTATGCAGCCATCAAAAAAAAACCGTGAAATCTTTCCATTTGCAATGACGTGGGTGGAACTAGAGGGTATTGTGCTAAGTGAAATAAGTCAGTCAGAGAAAGACTATTATCATATGATCTCACTGATAGGAGGAATTTGAGAAACAAGACAGAGGATCATAGGAGAAGGGAGGGGAAAATGAAACAAGACAAAACCAGAGAGGGAGACAAGCATAAGAGACTCTTAATCTCAGGAAACAAACTGAGGGTTGCTGGAGGGGAGGGGATGAGAGGAATGAAGTGGCTGGATGATGGACACTGGGGAGGGTATGTGCTATGGTGAGGGCTGTGAATTGTGTAAGACTGATGAATCCAGACCTGTACCCCTGAAACAAATAATACATTATATGTCAATAAAAAAATAAAAATAAATAAATAATAAACGGCACTGGGATACCTGGGTGGCTGAGTCAGTTAACCATCTGCCTTTGGCTTAGGTCATGATCCCAGGGTCCTGGATCCTCATTGGGTCCCTTGCTTAGCGAGGAGCCTGCTTCTCCCTCTGCCTGCCACACCCCCTGCTTGTGCTTGCTCTCTTGCTCTCTCTCTCTCTCTTTCTCTCTGACAAATAAATAATAAAATATTTTTTTTAAAAAGAAAATAAATAGCACTTATATAAATGCTGATATATGCCTGACATGGTGTATGTATGTATATATATACACACAATAATATATACATATATAGTATTGTATTATACATATATTATACATGTATAAAAGCACAAAAATACATGAAGCAAAACTGCCAAAATGAAGGGAGAAATAGATAATTCAATAATAGTTGGAAGACTTTAATACCCCCTTTTAGTAATAAATAGACCATATGGGAAGAAGATCAACCAAGAAATAAAAGACTTGAGGACACTATATACTAACTAGACCTCGTAAATATGTAGAATATCCCACCCAACAATAGTAGAATGCACATTATTTTAAGTACACATGGAATATTATCATGGTAGACCATGTGGTAGTCCATAAAACAAACCTCAAATAAATTTAAGGGTTAGAAATAATACAGGATATGTTCTTTGACTGCCATAGAATAATATTTCATATCAATAACAAAAAAATCAGGAAACTCATGAATATCTGGAAATTAAGCAAAAAACTTAAATGGATAGTGTATCAAAAAACAAATAAAAAAGGAAATCCTTTTTGGTAGGCAGAAAATACTTTGAAATGAATGACATACCAAAACTTATGGAATGGAACTTTGGTATCTTAAGATACAATATACCAAAGCTTATAGGATGTAGCTAAACCTATTCTTAGAGGGAAATATATAGCTTCAAATGTCTATATTAAAAAAGAAGAAAGATCTCAAATCAATATCCTAACTTTCCACCTTAAGACACTGGGCAAAAAGGTGAACTAAACATAAAGCAAGCAGAAGATAAATAGAGCATAAATTAATGAAATGGAAAATGAAAAGAGAAAAAACTAGTGAAACCAAAGCTGATTCTTCAAAAAGGTCAATAATATTGACGAATCTTTGCTAGATCGATGAGGATGGGAGAGAGAGAGAGAGAGAGGTCATGTCATTTTACGAGAATCAGAAATGAAAGAAAGGGTCATTACTACTGACCTTATAGATATGAAAAAGGATTATAAAGGAATAATATGAAATACTGTATGACATTACACTAGATAACTTAGGTGAAATGGACAAATTACCCAAAAAGCACAAGCTGCCAAAACTATATCAAGAAAAATTAGACAATCTGAAAAGACCTATAACAAATGATGAGATCAAATTAGTAGTAGTAGTAGTAGTAGTAGTAGTAGTAGTAGTAATGATAATAAAACTCCCCGTAAAGGAAAGTGTAAGCCCACATGGCTTCACTCCTGAATTCTTCCAAACATTTAAAGAAGAAGCTTTCACAGACTTTTCCAAAAAATAGAAAATGAGAGAATACTCCTCTCATTTTATGAGACCAGTACTACCCTAATACCAAAACCAAACAAAAATATTGCAAGAAAAAACTATAGACCAGAATCTCTTATAAACATGGATGCAAACATCCCCAGCAAAATATTAGGAAAACAAACCTGGCAACATATAAAAACAATTGTACATCATGACTATGTGGAATTTCTCCCATAATGCAAGTTTGGTTTAACTTCCTCAACATGATAAAGGCATTACCCAAAACAACCTGCTGACATCATACTTAGTGCTGAAATACTGGATGCCTTACTCTTAGGATCAGGAACAAGACAAAGATGTGTGTTCTCACCACTTCTTTTCAACATTGCACTGAAGGTTCTAGCCAGGGCAATTAGGCAAGAAAAAGAAATAAAAGGCATCCAGATTGAAAAATAAAAAGTAGAACTATATTTACAGATGACATGATCTTGTATGTAGAAAGTTTTATGGGATCCACTGATACACTAATAGAACAAACAACATCAGCATGGTTATAGGATATAAGATCAATATACAAAAGTCAATTGCACTTCTATACACTTGTAATGAACAATCTGAAAAGGAAATTAAGAATTCAATTCTATTTATAGTAGCATCAAAAGAATAAAATACTTAGAAATAAATTTAATGAGAAGTAGAAAATTTATACTCTGAATACTGTAAAATATTATTGAAAGAAAGAAAAAAATATTATTGAAAGAAATTAAAGAAGATGCAGCATGTGGCTGGCTCAGTAGGAAGAGCATGCAGGTTTTGATCTTGGGGTTGGGAGTTTGAGCCCCATGTTGGGTGTAGAGATTACTAAAAAAAGAAAATAACATAAACCTTGGGATGTCTGGTTAGCTCAGTCAGTAGAGCATGCAACTCTTGATCTCGGGATCATGAGTTCAATCCCCACGTTGGTCATAGAGCTTACTTTAAAAAAAAAAGAGGCAATTAAATGAAAAAAAAGAATCTCATGTTCATGAATTGAGAAATTTAATATTGTTAAAATAGCCATACTCCCTGAATTGATCTACAGTTTCAGTGCAATCCCTTTCAGATCGCCATCTGATTTCTTTGTAGAAATTGATGGAATGATTCTGAAATTCGTATGGCATTGCAAGGGACTCTAAATAGCCAAAACAATCTTGAAAAAGAATAAAGTACATCAACTCACATTTCCTGGTTTTGAAACTTACTACAAAGCAATGGTAACCAGGATAGTGTGATACTGGAACAAGGTAGACATATAGATCAGTGGAATTGAATCAAAAGTCCAGAAATAAAACCATGTGTCAACTGACTTTCAACAAAGTTACCAAGATCATTCAATGGAAAAAATCATCCTTTCACAAATAGTGCTAGAACAACTAGACAGCGACTAGCAAACTAATGATATTAGATCTCTACCTCACACTGTATACAAAAATTTAACTAAAAATAAATCAGAGACCTAAGTTAAAAACTAAAATAATACAACCATTAGAAAAAAAAGCATAGGGGAGCATAGGGGGGCACCTGGGTGGCTCAGCCAGTTAAGTGTCTGTCAAATAAATAAAAATCTTAAAAAGCGTAGGGTAAATCTTCATGACCTCAGATATGGCAAAGGGTCCTTAGATATGATACCAAAAACATGACCAACAAAAGAAAAACTACATTGAACTTCATCAGGGGCACCTAAGTGACTCAGTGGGTTAAGCATCTGCCTTCGGCTCAGGTCATGATCCCAGTGTCCTGGGATCAAGTCCCATATCAGGCTCCCTGCTTATTGGAGAGCCTGCTTCTCCCTCTCCCTCTGCTGCTCCCCCTGCTTGGGTTCTCTCTGTGTCTGTCTCTATCTCTCTGTCAAATAAATAAGTAAATCTTAAAAACAACAACAACAAAAACATTGAACTTCATTAAGACTAAAATCTTTTGAGCATCAAAGTGCACCATCAATGTGAAAAGACAACTCACAGAATGGGAGAAAATATGTACAAATCATATATCTGATAAGGAATCTGTATCCAGAATAAATAAAAACTTACAGCTCAATAATAAAGAGGCAGATATCCCAATTTAAAAATTGACAAAAGATTTGAATAGACTTTTCTCCAAGTAAGATATACAAATGGCCAATAAACACAGGAAGAGATGCTCATCATCATTAGTCAACAGGGAAATGCAAGTCAAAACCACACTGAGATACCATTTCATCTCTGTTAAAATGGTTAGAATAAAAAATTCAGATAATAAAAAGTGTTGTTAAGGATATGAGGAAACTGGAACCCTTACACACTGCTAATGGGAATGTCAAATGGTCAGCCAGTTTGGAAAACAGTATGGCGGTTCCTGAAACAAGTGTAGAGTTACTGTAAGACTCAGCAATTCAATTCCTAGATATCTACCCAAGAGAAATAATAACGTGTCTTCACAAAACCTGTTCATAGTAGCACTATTCATAATAAGCAAAAGATGGCAGCAGCCCCAATATCCATCAATGGATTAATGGATAAACAAAATGTGCCATATCCATTCAATAGAATATTGTTCAGCCATAAAAAGAAAGAAGTTACACAATTGATGAACCTTGAAAACATACACTAAGTGAAAGAGGCCAATCACAAAATACCACAATTTATATGAGCACGCCCTTATAAAATGTCCAAGATAGGAAAATCTGCAGAGACAAAAAGATTAGTGTTTGCTTAGACCTCGATGGTTGGAGACATGGGGAGGGGTCATAGCTAAGGGTATGGTGTTTGGTTTTGACTTGAAAATATTCTAAAATTGACTATGGTGATAGTTGCAAATAACTGAAGATAGTAAAGACCATTGAATTATACATTTTAAGTGGGTGAGTTGTATGGTATGTGAATTATATCTCAATAAAGTTGTTTTTAAAAAAGAAGTAATATCTATTCTGAGATGGATGAGTAGGGGTTATCCATGCTAAGTGTGTGAAGAGTGATTGTGAGAATGTTTCAGTCAGGGAGAATTGTGGGAACCAAGATCAGGACTCAAAAGGGCATGGAGCTTTGAAGAAATAATGGGAATTCTTTAAGCACGCTGTTGTTATTGTTGTTACTATTTATTAAATATCAACTGTTGCAGAGTAGAGATTAGAAGCAAGGGCTTTGACCTTAGGCAGGCATTTCATTTAATAGCTGGGTGACCTTGACCAAGACACTTAATTTCTCTTAGCTTCACTTTCCTTTTCTACTAAATAGTAGGCTAACGACTAGTGCGGTTGGTCACTCTGGAAAACAGTATGGAGTTTCCTCTGAAAGTTAAGCATAGAACTACCCTATAACCCAGCAATTACACTACTAGGTATTTATCCAAAGGATACAAAAATACTAATTCAAAAGACCCCAATGTTTATAGCAGCCCTATCAACAATAACCAATTTATGGAAAGAGCCCAGATGTCCATCAACTGATAAATGAATAAAGAATATGTGGTATATGTCTACAATGGAATATTACTCAGCCATCAAAAAGAATGAAATCTTGTCATTTGCAATGACATGGAAAGTCAGTCAGAGAAAGACAAATACCATATGATTTCACTTATATGTGGAATTTAAGAAACAAAACAGATGAACATAGGGGAAGGGAAGGAAAAATAAGATAAAAACAGAGAGGGAGGCAAAGCATAAGAGACTCTTAAATGAAGGGCACCTGGGTGGCTCAGTCGGTTAAGTGTGTAACTCTTGATTTCAGCTCAGGTCATGATTTCAGGGTCCTGGGATTGAGCCCCAAGTCCGGGTTGGTGCTCAGTGTAGAGTCTGCTGGAGAATCTCTCTCCCTCTGCTTCTGTTTCTCCCCCTGCTCGCTCTTTTTCTCAAATAAATATTTTTTTAAAGAAAGAGACTCTTAAATGTAGAGAACAAACAGGTTTGCTAGAGGGGATAGGTGGGGGGATGGGCTAAATGGGTGATGGGCATTAAGGAGGGCACTTGTGATGAGCACTGGGTGTTATATGGAAGTGATGAGTCACTAAATTCTACTCCTGAAACCAATACTACACTCTATATTTTTTTTAAAGATTTTATTTATTTATTTATTAGGAAAGAGAGAGAGAGTGAGAGAGAGAAGGTCAGAGTGAGAAGCGGACTCCCCATGGAGCTGGGAGCCCGATGTGGGACTCGATCCCGGGACTCCGGGATCATGACCCGAGCCGAAGGCAGTCGCTCAACCAACTGCACCACCCAGGGGCCCAATACTACACTCTATATTAACTAACTTGAATTTAAATGAAATTTTAGAAGAGAAAAAATAGTAGGCTAATGATACAACACCTGGGAAAGGGCTCAGAGTTCATGAGAAGGGAAAAAGGACTCTGTAAGTCCAAGAAAATATTTTGACAATTACAAAGCAAGGATAATACAATTATCCATTAGGAGAAATTTTTTTAAATATCTATTTCTTTTTTTTTAATATCTATTTCTTAAACAACCAGATAGCAGAAGGTATGGTGAGATATCAAAATGCCACTTAAAAAGACATGATCATTCCCTTTAGTGAGCTAAAGGGCTTCATCTTGATATTTGTGGGGATGCATATATATTTGTGTGTATATATTTTTATACTATACCTCTTGACCTTCATTCTTCTTTTAATCTTGGCTAGTGAATGTGTAGTACATATGGATCTACCTTATTCTTTTACTATACTGAATACTATACTGAAAATATTGGCGGGGGTACCAATAGGCAACATATTTGAATAGACGTTTCTCAAAGTAAAATGTGAAAATGGCCAACGAGTACACAAAAAGTCGCTCCATACCCAACTAAATTATCCATCCAGTGGTTCAGCTGTTTTTGCTAAGGCTCTTGCAAAACGCTGGTGTCAGAGTATCAAATAACTGCTTTTGGACACTGTTATGAGAGGCCCCACTCTCCATCAACCTTTACCCTACATTGAACTTTCCTTGTAGAGGGAACAGGTCAGTTTTTCTCTTGGCTTTTGCCTTTTCCTTTTATAGAGGTATGGTGACTATGTGTGTATGGGATCTGAGGCTAGTTTTCAAACACCCACTCTCCTGTCAGTTTCTCAGCGAAAAATTTTGCGTAAGATTACTCCTGTCATTAGCATCCTGATAAATCATCTTGCTCCTCTTTTATCTTGTTCATCATGGTAGCTATGTCTTATTCTAACTTTAAAGTTCCTCAGAGACTATTTACTTTTAGTTTCTTAGTCCTTTTTTTCAGTTAATTATGATTCATTCAAAATCTTATGTATTAAGTAAAAGTTAGAAAGCTGCAAATGCCCTGTTTACACGCTACCGTATAATGCATTATCTGCTTTATTTAACTTGGAATTATAAATCCAAATTTGTGCTGTTAGGAAAGGCTTACCATTCACATTAGGATTTACTGCACAGAGAAAACTGTTACTGGGAGTCAATCCACCTTGGATCCTGATCATCCCTGCACAGTTTTATTACCTATACAAAGAATGTAAGACCCTGACTACTCTTCATGCAGGCAGACCATGTCTCAGAATTGGTTTGCAACAAGTAACTTTGACAAATGAGGTAACATTTTTCCCTGGATACAGAGCAGGCTTGCTTCTGTTTACCATGAAAGCAATGAATTCTCCAAACACAGGGTTTCTTTCCTGTTACACGATGCCCTGCATGTGCAGACATCCATAAAAGGGCCTGTGTCACCCCACAGGACTTAAGGATCATGGAGAACTAATACAAATCAATATGAAGCTCTGGCTATGGCTCTTGCCGTAAGTAATAACATCCTTTGTCTCTGACCCAGGATTCTGGTGTCTTCTGCAAGTATCTATTAAACAATAGCAGGTTAACTTATTAAATTTAAGTAGGATAAAAAAAAATTTAAGTAGGATAAAATCTCGGATCGCCTAATTCTTGACAAGTGTTTCAGATATTATCCCTAAATCAGTTATGCTAGTGCAGTGTTTTCCACTAGGATGATTTTTGCTCTATGTACTGCCTGTGCTCTTAGTATTGTGTTCTACTTCATGTCTGTCTTCAAATTGACTTGCTGACTTAATTTGAATACTTTTGTGAAAAAGAAACTTTATACCACGCTAAATATGCATATTGGGCGTGGTATAAAGTTTCCTTTTCACAAAAGTATTCAAATACTGTCATCATTTACCTGCAACAGACTACTTATTAATGCACATTCAAATAAACACAAGAATATCACAATTTAATATATTTGGGTACTATCTAAAATCATCCCCACCCACCACCACCAGGCCCTCTACTTTAACCCCAAGCTGATTGCATCCACAGGAGTCATGGCGGGGACAGACTATCCCAGCCAATGCTTTTAGTTAGTCCACTCTGACATCTTATCTTCTCTCCCATAAAAAGTTCTCATCAAGCCCCCTTGTAAAGGAAAAAAGGGAGAAACTAGTGCTCTGACCTGCTACAGGGACAGTCATCCTCCAGGTAAGTGTGTCCAGGACAATTTGGCCACCAGCCTCAGATGCCTGATGCAGGCTTCAGCAGAGAAACCAAAATCGAGAGAACTGTGACTTGGGTGAACCTTTCCACATCCTACCTGAGCATCACCCCTCTGAGCACCAGGGGGGTGGATTCATCCCGTCTTGTCAAACTGGCAGTGAGCCCCTGCAAGCTTATCTCACTCCAGTCAGAATCCAACCTGACCAGCATCCATCAGGCTGTTGCAACCTTGAAGAATAGTCTGGAGTCATGAATTGCCCCAAAAAGAGTATCAGAGGGAAAATAAAATAACACACAACTGGAAAAACTATGATCCATATAGATAGATAGATAGATAGATAGATAGATAGATAGATAGATACACATTTATAGATTAGGGCTTCAATAGCACTTTTGCATTTCCAAGTAAGGGTGGCAGTATCCCCATATCTGACTTGAACCTCCCTTTAAAATTTACACAGGTCTAGAGGCATCTGTTGAACTGGCGAGGAGGGCCTGACACCAGTCATCTGGGAGAGATCACTCACCCTAAGGGACCCTTCAGAAAATAAAACCATAATCTTTAGACTCAAAAGAGAAGCGATTCTGACTAAAGCATAACGTCTGTTAACTCAAACTTGTCTTCTGGTCCAATCTCCAAATTGACCCATCTTGTCAGTCTCATGGGGAAAGTTTGGGCCTGTGGCTAAAATTCCCCAAACTGTCAAGCTATCTGTAAGATACCTTGGCCCAAGTTACCCATTACTACCTATCTAAATTGAAGAAATGGACATTCTCCCCACTTCCATAGGTCAGTCTGAGAATTCACCCAACTGGGCTTCGCTATTTGAGAATTCCAGAACATCATCAGCAGATAGGTAGGGGCCTGGATGAAGGGGACAAACTACCCAATATACATGAAAATATCAAGGGTAGAGGAAAGGGGTCTGGATTTATTCTTAAGCATAGGTGAGAACTACTTTATCCATCATCCCAAATAGCTGATACATGGACAGATGGGGGAAATAACCTATAAAATAGAGCTTGCAGTCATTACCTTATTTGGTCCTCACATGATCCCTTAGAGATTATTATCTCTATTTTACGGATAAGAAAAGATATAAAAAATTTATTCTTCTAGCTAAGTAGTGCTCTGATGGTAACTTGAAGTTCATGTTTGCTTCTAAAATTCTGTCAACAAATATTAAGTGCCCCAGTACCTTGAGAAATAAATTGATTGAGTGCTGTAGATCACTTCTTTTTTTGTTATAAAACTTTTATTACTTTAACAATAATGTGTGTACATTCTAGGAATAAGGAAAAATACAAATAAGCAAGATAAAAAATTATTCATAATCCTACCACTGACTACACTTTTTGTCTTTCATCCTTCACAAGTTTTTTTTTCTGTGCATATATGTAATATACAGATGTATTCTTCCTTTCAAAAATATGGTAGTCACATATTACTTAGTAACCTTTTTTCATTTCATATTCTGTCAGGAATCTCTTTTTGTACAAACGAGTAAAGCTCTCCTATTTAAAGACAGAGACTTGTATATTGGTTCAAAATATGATAAACAATGAGATGCAGATTAACAAGAGATGCATCTAAAATCACTAATAGCAACAAGTTAAAAGTAGAAAGATGGACAAAGGTCTATCAGGAAAATGCAAATCAAAAGAAAGCTATATGACGATGTTAATATCAGAAAAAATTAAAATCAAGGCAAACTACATTAAATAGGGATAAGGATGGTTTCGGTTAACCTTCCAACGCATGACTATAAGTTTGTTTCTTACTCTCCTTATCTCGTCTATTTCATTCACTTCTCTAAACATATCTTCCTTGCTTAAATGCCTGTTGTGTATATCTTCTTTAAATTCCTGGAGAGACTGAATCAGCCTCTCTCTAAAAGTTCCTTCTGTTTTTTCCTCCTCTTCTGGCTCTTCTTCCTCCTCTGGTTTTTCCTCAGGCTTTGGTTCACTCTCATTTTCTGGTTGTCCTTCAATTTTTTGACAGGGTTTCATCTTGTGAGTCTCTCTTTCTTCCTTCTTTCCTCTTCCTTTCTTTTTCCCCCCCCGCTTTATTCCTCTTTGAATACAATTACTTCTAGGAAGCAAGGTGACCATAAGTCAAAGGCTTGGTGAAAGAACCAGTGCTCTGGACAGAGGTCTCAGCATTTACTTTCTTTGATTCAGAGCTATCATTAAATATCTTCCACTTGGGAGACTTAACCAGCAATCAGGGCTTCCCTGAGCCTGAGGCTCTAACCTCCACTTTCCACCTCCTTACCCTCTCCTCCCTCCCTCCAGCGTTTTTCGAGGCCCTTCCCAACCATTTCTCCGCACTAGGAAAACACAAGATCCTCCCCGAACAGAGTAGGTAGGGAGAACAGACGGGGGGGGGGGTAGGGATTGGGGGGGGGTAGGGATTGGGGGGGGGGTAGGGATTGGGGGCGGGTGGGAACTGCGGGGCCCCCAGCCTCTGTCCCACCCTTGCCCCACTCCACCCCAAGAGTCTTTAAAATATTCCCCTCACCTACCGGTACTGATCCGATCGGTTTCTTCCTCCCCTTTTCTACGCTGGTGTAGTGCTCGGAACGACAGACCTGCAGACCTGAGGACAAACGGGAAACGGGAGGGGAAAAGGGAGGGTTGGAGAAGAGGGGAGGGTGGGGGAGGGGCGAGCGCTTGGTAGGCCCACCCGCACCACGTACCTTTTTCCTCATTAAGGCATTTAGTTATGAAAACTTTCCCACCTTCTGTTTCTCTAACTTTTTCCCCCCCCGCCCCACGGTGCAAGTTAGCTCAAATTTCCCATCAGACAGGGAGTAGAAAAAGCAGATTATTTCCAAACTATCTTTAAGACTGAGGCGCGGGTGGGGGGGAGGAGGGTAGGTCTTGGGAAAGCGGTCTGAAGTGGCAGAGGATGATTATTTTTAAACTATCACAGGTCTCCTTGTCTTTCTCGCGGGACCCCTAGTCCCTTTCCCAAGGGTCGTCATTCCCTGCAGACTTGGAGGAGGGAGGTGGACGGATGGTTTTGCCAAGGGCTCCCTCTCAAGTCTTGCCCTAGGTCACTCCCACCCTAGAAATCCCCAAGCAGCACCTATTTTGACACCAACCTGCAAAATTCCAAGTTGACTCCTCTTTCCCCTGGCGTCAGGCTCTGCCGTCTGCACTGCTAAAGGAAACCTGGTACCCAGACGGGAACAAGGACCAGACTAGCAGGACTTCTGCACACGTCGACTCCTGGTCACGTGAGATCTACGTCACCCGTGAGCTCGGGTCCCCAATCTCCACTCCCACTAAAAGCGCGGCAGAAGTGGGCCCGCCTTTCCCCCCCCCCTCCCATACATCTGGCCTGTCATTCTTTGTTATTGTTGCCTATCCCGGAGGGCAAAATGTTATTCGCCTTTCTGTGACTACTAGGGAGGGGCTGCATCTTTTTTCTGGAGCTACTAAACTTTTCTACTTCTTTTAAGAATTGTCACTTGGGTGCCTTCAGCTCCCAGTACTGAGAACTCCTACATCCATCGCCCCTCCCCCAGACTCCATTTCGTCGGCAGTCTGGTCCCTGGTTGTTGTGGAACAGGGTTGGTTTAGCAGCGGGATGTGTTAAAAAAAAAAAAAGGAGCGTGGGACAGGAGCGACATTTTTAAATTTAGTTTTCATTTTATTCTCAATACTTGTATATTCTTTTTTAAACAAAAGTAACATTTTTTTATAGTCAGTAAAGACAAAAAACAAAACTACTTAGTTAAATGACTTAATACAAGTACAGTCCTGAGAATAGTTCCTGGCCTATTGTAAGTGCTCTAAAAGTGCAAAGTATTTCTTTAAAAACAATAAATAAAAAACAAAAGTGCAAGATATTATTATGACTATATTGAGATTTCATTTGGGGAAAATGATACAAAACTTTTTAAAAAAAGAAAATAATATTTGACTTCCAAGCCCCAGCTGTGCTGCCTGCAGAATCATAAACTGTCAGGTACACATTATGATCCCAAGTTTCCTCATCCGAAAGCACGTAATAACGTACACCTCATAGAAATGACTTTTGGGAATTCTAAATGATACCTGGCTCGAAGCACTTGGCTCATATCATCTTCAACTGATATAGATTACCTTTCAGCCTCACTTCAGTCTTTAGTGTAAGTCACAAATCTGCCAATAAAAATTACATAGTTCTCAGAGGCAACATTTAAAAAACAACAGGAGGAAACATACATGTATTTTTGTTTTGTGTAAATTCGGGTGCCCCTTTGTGAGGCAGAATAATCAACAGATTATTTAGAAAGGAAAAAAAAAACCCTCCACAAGTTGTTTTTATTTTACTTGCTCTTCTGTTACATTGTTTTCTATCTTCTGGGAAGCGGGTGTATTTTGAGCACCAGAAAACCCAAGATATAATGGTGTGGGTCTCCCAAACAGAACACTGGTATGACAGGAGACGTTAGTCCCAGTGCCAGACCTAGATTGTGTGGCCCTTCAAAAGTCACTCTCCCTGTACTGGCCTTACCCCCCAAACAGGAAAGCACAGGCAAGCTCTCAGAACTTTAGAAAGAAGCTTGTTGATCGGTAAAACATTTCAATATATTGTTTGTAGGAAAACTGAAATATCCTGAATGGCAGCTGCTTTCCTTCAGCTTGATGAAAATAGTTCCAGAAATCCGTAGAATGTCCTGAAAAGGGAAAGATGCTTTACTGCTATTATCTCATTTTATACTCTCAAACAAACCAACCGCAGGAAGATATTTTCATTTCTGTTTTATATAATACATTTCCATTATATATACATATATATACATTTCCTAAACTAAACAAAGAATTTAAGCAATACGCCCAAAGGCATTGTCTCCTTACATCTGAGCAGAAAAGGCCTCGGCCCAAGGCCCCACTTTTAGAGGGTCAGCATCTGGCTCTCTTCTGAATGCCTTCTTCCCCAGGTAGTGAAGAGTTAGTGGGGCAAGATGTGTTTACTTGGAGCCTTCATTTATTTCCTTCCAGACCACATTCTAGATACCTCAGACCCTGGAATATCCTGCCCAAAGGACCTGGAGCCCAGATCCAAGACCCGAGATCCAAGACCCACTTGTGTCTCTTCTCTAAGTCTATCCTGAGAGTGGGCCACATTCCCTGTGGGTTCACACTAAGGGTAGAATCGATGAGATTGCTGAAAAGGTAGACTCTCCTTCACATGAGGCTATTTGGAGAAATCTAAAGGAAAGAGTGGATGGCCAGGCCAACAGGAACTCAGAGAAGTCAACAACCAGTTAGCCCAAAATAGTCAGAGAAAGCTTCAAGCAGGAAAAAAAAAAAAGAAAGAAAGAAACCAACCAACCAACCAACCAACCAAACAAACAAAACTGGACCTGAGCCTCAGAGGGTGGGCAGGATCTAGATGGAGGGTGGGCAGGAAAGAAGAGCAGTCAGACTGAAGCTAGGCCCTGTGGCCTTACCATTACCCTGGCCTGTCTCATGCTGCCTTGCTGGGTAGAAGTCCCCTTGATCTTCTTTATGGGGTTTAAGTCTATTGCCTGTGGCTATCATCTGAAAGCAGGGTCAGTGTAAGGACTTTGTGACATGTTCTGCACTTAGCGCCAAGGATTTTCTCACTTGTTTACAGGTTATGGAATCTGAATTGGTCAACTTTTCTGGACAGGACTTACTTAAGCAATTGCTAAGTATTTGAAATATGCATTCCCTTGAGCCTGTAAATCCATTTTTAGGTACTCATCCTAAGAAAATATTTAATGGTAGTCACGATGATTTACCACACCAAAGTTCATAGGTCTGAATTCCTAGCATCAGTCCTTTGATTTGGACTTAAATATACAAAGAGAAGCCCCAAGTGAAAAGCAGCAATGAAGGAACAGAGAGAGAGAATTGTTCTAGGCAATAGTAGATATGTATCCAAGCACGTGCACGTGCACATTCACACACGTGTGTGCACATTCTCATAAGTGAAGGATTTGCCCAGATTATTTTGATAGGAGATAAAGAAGGCAAACATCATGATTCTGTTGAAACAATTCAAACTACACCAATGGTATGTACTATTTAGATATAAAAGTAACCATTATATTATGCATACATATAAATAAAAAAAGGCAAACTGAACGTTAGTATATATAGAACAACATTTCTGTCACAACATACATATATTTATTTGGGAGCATTTAAAATATGAGCGTATAATTAAATTGCACCATAACATACTTAAAGTCCACAAAATTAACTCCTATAAAATTTCAGGTTATGTTATTGAGAGATAAATGAATGATGTGAACCTGTTTGGTTAGCTGGGTGCACCACCCAAATCCCTCAGGGACTCCACTGAGTTCTGAGGCCACCTTGTAACAGTTGTTTA
This sequence comes from Nasua narica, assembly GCA_028533885.1. Taxonomy (NCBI): domain Eukaryota; kingdom Metazoa; phylum Chordata; class Mammalia; order Carnivora; family Procyonidae; genus Nasua; species Nasua narica. The sequence continues at coordinate 64,443,467 of CM052801.1, read as the reverse complement.
CCTTACAATGGTGCTTAAATGTCATCCTTCCATTTCTACCTCTCCCCATACCCCATTGCCCACCCTATTATATCCAACGCCATCTTATTGTGGGGTCTTACTGTGTTTTATATCATAGTAGAAATGTGAATGAATATACACTGAACTATTCCCGTAGGATATATTTGAGAATGAGTATTTAGTATAAAGGCAACTTTTACTTTCTAAGTGTTGTGTTTATATATTTAAATTTTATCTTTAATAGTCATGTATTAATTAATAATATTCAGAAAAATGAGATAAACTTTTGAAAACATGCAGAAGAAATAAAATACCTTGTCAACCATGTTTATTCAAATGGAAGTGTTTTTATAATATATTGGTGTGTGAAAAAGGCAGGTTACAAAATATAACTTGCAGAGGATCTAATTTTAAAAAGTAATATGTGTGTAGATACTTATATCTATGTATGCATAGTACATATTATGGAACAATACACACCAAAATATTAAAAGTGGATATGATTGGATGGTTGGTGGGCTTATGGGTGACTTGTATTCTCTTTTTATATACTTCTTTGTGGATTCTTTTACATTTTCTCAGTGGGAGTGTGTAACTTCTATAATAATGAGTAGTCTGTGAACAGTGAAATCCTACTTTATAGCACGTATTTCACATATGTACTTCTTCTGTAGTGGAGTAGGATCTGATTTAAGAGCTCCACTACCTTTTTAAGGTCCTTGCAATGATTGGCTGCTTCGCATTTGGTTCTCTTGCCCTGTTTGTGACTAGTATGCATTAAAATGAGACTCTTCTTATTGTTCTGACTATGCCTTCTCCAATCTAAGTTTGAGATAGTCAAGCTGTAGTACTAGTCATACATAGGAAAGGAGGAACCTCTTCCCTAAATTTTACCTGGTGAGAAACCTTTCTTTTTAGGATAATGTTTTGCCAGGAAGAGTATTATTGTTAGCAATAATATAATATTTTAAGCAGATTATAAGACAATTTTAGTTAACAATTCACCAATTCAATTCTTTTTTTTTTTTTTAAAGTAGGCTCCATGCCCAGTGTGGAGCCCAGCACAGGGCTTGAATTCACAACCCTGAGATCAAGACCTGGGCTGAGATCAAGAGTCAGATGCTTAACCAACTGAGCCACCCAGGTGCTGCCCCCCACAATTCAATTTTTTACAAATACACACGAAGAGAAAAAGAAAAGATTTTATTTCTGGCTCTGCTTGACAAATAGCATTTATCTATAGTTCCCTGACTTTTTTCCAGTGAAATTTTTTTACTTTTGCAAATAAACACAATAAATATTATATAAAAGCAGGTTATAAAACAATGTGTGTAAAATTATCTTAGTTATATTAAAAAATACATTTAGAAGGAAAGAAACCCCTCAAAAATCTACACTCAACTTCATTTATCTGATGATTCTCAAACATATATCTTATCCCCTTATTACCAGTAAATATTAATTAGGTGCTTACTAAGTATTGTCAACCCAAATCCATATGTCTCTTCCAGACTTTTCTTCTCAATTATCATCCCTGATGGATGTGTTGGTGCAATGGAGTTGTATTTGGCTGGATTCTAAAGTCAGCATATCAAGTGAAATCCCATCTAGTCAAATTTGCCTTTGAAGTATTTAGATGCCTACTTCATAGCATATTAACATAAATTGCACAATGTTAATGGGGAAAATCATAACTATTTAATCTTATCAGTATGTTTTATGAGAATATGGATTTTTAAAATTTTATGCCTATAATTCTTATATATTTTCCAAATTCTCTGCAGTTTATCTGAATTACATACACAATGAAATACATATTTTTAAAGTAACTCAAACTTATTATTATTGTACTTCATCATGTTAAAATTAACAGTAACTAAGTCAATTCCCTGTTGCTTAATATTTAGGTTTCTTCTATATTTTTTTCTATCATAAGCCAAGCCATCACTGAAATCTTTGCACAAAATCATAATTATTCCTTAAGGGAAAATTTCAGGAATTGAAATTGCTACGTTCAAAAGTTTGAAAAAATCTTATGAATTTTAAATGTATATTGCCAAAGGGCCTGCAAGATAATTTAACCAATTTACAAGTGTACTGACAGCCCATGTGAATAACCTTACATAAAATGGACAGTATGATTTAAAAAAAAAAATTCCTCAGTTTGACAGATGAATAAGAGTACCCTTAAAGTTTTCATTTGTGTATCTTGACCACTAGGGAGTCTGAATAACTTATACTTGGTTCTCCACATAGATGTCTTATTTGGTCAATATCTTGGTGATATCTTTTCACCAGTTTCCAGGTAGTGATAACTACTGTTATTTTGTTGATTTTTTAAGAACATTTTATTACTGATAACTATTGTTTCAGTTCGTCTCATTGGTTGTAAGGAATAGATACTTAAGCTAGCTCAGCTGAAGCAGAATCCATTGTGAGTATTTTGGGGGCAGTAAAGAGCACTATAATGTTAAAGGAATCTGAGAACAAACAGCCAGTTTCTAGTGGACCTCTAGGCTCCAGGACCAGCATACTATAGTGTTCTGCCATGAACTTGGCTCAACTGCTGTCTCATTCTCCCTTCCTCTAACATCCCCTTCTCTTTCCTGTGTCTTGGTTCTACCTCATAGTTTCAGCTTCCTCACAATGTCACCCTGCTCGTGTATTAGGCTTCCTCAGGTTCCTAAGGTACAACCCTTTCCCCGCAAAATTTCATGTACCTCACTAGCCCCAACCATGCACAAACTTGCTTAGAATTTTAGGTGGTCCATAGACTTCTTGGGTTGAGAATACCTTGTCTAGGTTAATTGATATAGTCAGTGAGTGGGGAGGGGGTGCCTGGGTGGCTCAGTCTATTAAGCCTCTGACTCTTGATGACTCTTGATTTTGGCTCAGATCATGATCTTAGGGTTATGAGATCAATCTTCCATCAGGGTCTGTGCTGGGTATGGAGCCTGCTTAAAGATTTTCTCCCTCTCCTTCTGCATGCCTCCCCTTAAGAAAAGAATTTTATTTGATTAGTGGTTGAGAGTTGCTTAAATACTGGCCTAAGCCTGGCTTAGGGCCACCATGGTGGGGATGGAATGGGAGGCAGCAACCCTCTAGCAAGGCTAGGCTGGAGTTCCCTGCAGGTAAAGAGGCCACAGGTGAGAGGCCTAACAGGCTTCATCCTTCTAACAGAACAGAACTGAAAAAAATTATTTATTAAAAGCTCTTGGAAGTGGAGGGGTGCCTGGGTGGCTCAGTCTGTTAAGCATCTGCCTTCAGCTTCGGGTCATGATCTCAGGGTCCTGGGATCGAGCCCTGCATCGGGCTCCCTGCTGAGGAGGGAGCCTGATTCTCCCTCTCCCTCTGCTGCTCCCCCAGCTTGTGTTCTCTCTCACTCACTCTCTCTCTCCAATAAATAAATAAAATGTTTAAAAAAAACTCTCAGAAGTGAAAACATTAGATCATTTCTCTAAAAGAGGACAAAAATCAGACAAACTCCATAGAGATTAATTTACTGAACATGTACAATGTTGATCCGTTTTTGAAAATTTTAGGTTTAAAATTGCCAAACTAATTAGTCTGTATCTTCAAAAAAAAATATTTAGGAAGCATTATTAGAACACTTTCTAATTGACAAATACAAACATGACCAAGTTATGAAGGATTTCCTATTTAATAAAAATTTTATTTTTTTAATTCTAAATTACTTTTCTCCCCAAATAGTCATACTGTCTTGAGCTGGAAGAGATTATGCTGAGTGAAATAAGTCAAGCAGAGAGAGTCAGTTATCATATGGTTTCACTTACTTGTGGAGCATAAGTAGTAACATGGAGGACATTAGCAGAAGGAAAGGAAAGGTGAATTGGGGTAAATCAGAGGGGGAGATGAACCATGAGAGACTGTGGACTCTGAGAGACAAACTGAGAGTTTTGGAGGGGAGGGGGGTGGGGGGATAGGTGAGCCTGGTGGTGGATATCGAGGAAGGCACATATTGCATGGATGTGGTGCATAAACAATGAATCTTGGAACACTGAAAAAATAAAATAAAATTTAAAAATAAATTTTAAGGGCGCCTGGGTGGCTCAGTTGGTTAAGCAACTGCCTTCGGCTCGGGTCATGATCCTGGAATTCCAGGATCGAGTCCCGCATCGGGCTCCCAGCTCCGTGGGGAGTCCGCTTCTCCCTCTGACCTTCTCTCCTCTCATGCTGTCTCTCACTTTCTCTCTCTCTCAAATAAATGAATAAAATCTTAAAAATAAATAAATAAATTTTAAAAAGTCATACTGTCTTAAACATTGTGAACAATTAGCTCTTAAAAACTTGCTCTTTCATTTGTAGCTGATGCTAAATTTTTTTAAGATTTTATTTATTCATTTGACAGAGAGAGAGAAATCACAAGTAGGCAGAGAGGCAGGCAGAGGGAGAGGGGGAAGCAGGCTCCCTGCTGAGCAGAAAGCCCCGATGTGGGGCTTGATCCCAGGACCCTGAGATCATGTCCTGAGCTGAAGGCAGAGGCTTAACCCACTGAGACACCCAAGCACCCCAATGCTAAATATTTTCACATCTTTAACTATGTCTCCTTCAGGATTTTGTTGCTTCTGGTACAGTAAAGTGTGGAAGAACACTAAATACATGTGTTCACTGGGGCCTGGGAGAAATTCCTAATTTCCTAGAGCAGTTCGTTGATTGTATGTGGAATAAGGAGCAGGGATAAAGGATGACACCCACAGGAAGCCACCACCTATGATGCTTGGAAGTAATTGTCTTTAACATCACAGGCATAACACTTTGAACAATATAGAGATGCACACAGTTGAACTTAGAAGTAGCAGTTATTGGCTTTATGTAATAAAGGAAGCATTTTTAACTTAAAAAAATGATAAGTTAATTTAGTCAAATAACAAGGCACTTCTGTGAAAAGAGAAATCTTGAGATATTCATTCTCTTCCTCACCCAAAATGTACGTATTGTATTTTTATAATGTAAAAACCAAGAATTTTAAATTTTAAAAAAATGGAATGGAAAAGTACACAGAAGAAAGTTAATGTTTCACTTTCCACTCCCAGCCTCCTTTCCTGATACCTAACTTTATGGCCATTTAGGTGCAAGCAAGGGCCTCAGGAGAAAAATAATTACACGGGTGAGAGGACACCAGGAGAAGGAACTGGTTAAAGGGCAGGGGAAACAAGGAAAGGGCTAATTCCACAAGAACTGCAAATGGACAGTGACTCCAAAAGAAAATGCTGCCTCTTGCTGATGATTAGAGAAAGCCAAAGTCTCTATTTGGCCTCCTGAAATGCCAAGATGGAAAAAGAGACATTCCAGATCCAGTGTGACAGGAGGAAGAGGAGAGGATGAAGGTTTCCTGCATCCCTGCCTGAGTGGGAGGGAGGATTGGAAGCCTATACCCCACTGTGACGTGCTGTCACATGACTGGAGTCTATCTGGGCCCAAGTCCTTTCTTGCTTTGTATCCTGAGTAATGATTCCTATTGCAGAGGAAAAGCTTCAAGTCAATGGATGAGGGCAAAACAATTGTCCAGGAACGCCCTGGGCTTGTGTTCTGACTTGAGCCGGCTGGGCTAACTCTGGTACCGGGATGGCTGGCAGCTGAAGGCAGAACCACCAAATGGGACAGTCTTTGTTCTTGACACTCCCCTTCTTACTCAAAGTCCATTGTGGGTTGTCCTGGGGGCAAACAGTACATGAATATGGATATACGGGTATCCTCTGGAAGGCTTTCAACTTACACAAGCTCCGCTCCCTGTGTCCCATGCCCATTTGGTGCAAAACATTTTGGTAATAGACGTGTGGAAATGAATCAGAGGAGAAGGCAATAGAGAGACACAGAAGGTAAAAGTTCTATTTTAAGTAGTATACCCTCTCCCACCATTGTGGGTATTTAAAAGATGGGGAATACTGGAGGCAGAGGTTGGCTTTAGAGAAAGAGGGAATATAAGGGGTGACCAAGTTGGGACACAGGTGCTGGAAGGTGAGGGGCGAGTGGCAGGTCTGCAGGGAGCTCTTGTTTGCAGCTGCCAGGGATCCTCCCACCTCTTCCCTCTGCAGGTCAGTGGGTGAGGGCTGCACGCCTCCCTCAAGAAAGCGCAAGAAAGTGTATGTGGAGGGGGAGAAGACTATTAGGATAGGCTCAGGTTCGTGTGAGGAACAGTGGTGGAAATGGGAACAGACCCTTTCTGGGGCTCCCCTCCGGGTCTTCCCTTTAGGTGCCTGCATTAAGTCCTGGGGAAGGATCTACAGGAAAGACCGTGAGCTTCCGAGAAGGGAGAAAAGAGGAGGGAGCAAGGAGGCGGGTGGGTGGAGGAGGGGCTGTGACTGGATGCCCCCTAGAGGGCGCAAGAGTCCTCTCAGGTGGGAAAAATAAAATAAAATAAAATAAAACTTCCTGATATTGGAACCTTGAAAGGCACATAGTAGGACCTCTGTCCTGGGTCCTAATCTTTCCACCAACCATGAGTCCTTTCGTTTGCCTTTTGTCTCCTAGGAGTAATGGAGTCTAAAGAAAATAAGCGGGCGGGTCGTAGGAGGGATTTCAACATGGAAAATGTCCTCCAGGAAAAAAAGGAAAAGAGAAAAAGGAGGAGAAACAGATCTCTCTGCAGAATGAAGAGGAAGCCCCCACATGAAGGAATGGGAAGGAAGCCCCCCCCCTAGAGCCTGAAGGCAATAATGGATTTGGGCTCCACTTTTCCAGGGTTTTAGAAGAGGAGTGCCCAGTAGTCTTGTCAATAACATCAACATGGTAGATGTAGGATGTATATGACATGGAATGGTTCATGGAAGGGATGAGAGAGTTAAACTCAGGTAAACAAAGTTAAGGTGGAGTCCACATGGCCTTAATGGGGACTCCTGTCAGCATTGCCACCATGATGAGTTTTTCTTTATGCCTTAAAAACTGAGGTTTACTCTGGAGTTAATACTTTTCAAGTATTGTTTTCTGTTTCTTTGCCTTTTCTTGATATAATTTTGCTGATTCAATTGTTTCAAAGCTTTTAGTATTGCCAGCTTTTATTTGAATATTGCATTCTGAGTAAATCAACAAGTCTTTGTCAGCAGAGGTGTTTCACCAATTTGAATATCAATATTTATTTAAGTATAGGTGACACACAATGTTACATTGGTGTCAGGTGTACTATTCATTATGGATTTTAAAGTGAAAAAGTTACAAAGCAATGTGTGAATTTATTGCTGCTTATTTTTTAATTATGTATTATATATATGAACAGTCTTAAATATATCTACTAAAATGGGGCTGCTTATCTTTATGTCATACTTATAGATGATTTAAATTTTTTCTCTTTGATAACTGTATTTTCCCAGAATTTGTATATATTACTTGTATCTCTAAATATAATACAAATATTTAAAGTAATGTGTCAATCAGCTTTTTAAAGTGCCATTTAATAAAAACTTGTTGAAAGAATAAAAAAGTGCATTTCAAGTTATTTTTTTAGAATTCCTTACTTAGCAATATAACTCTAGCATTTATTACCATATCATTACTTTGAAGGGTCACCCTTGTCACCTGTGAAAAAGGAATACTATTTGCCTCCCAGAGCTGCTGAGTAAATCAGATGAGGTACTGAATGTGTGAACTGTGTTGGCTTGGACCCTACCCCATGCCCTTGCCTTTTCAGAACTCCAAACTCCAGAGATACTCAGGGAGGGCTGAGAGATATCTAACCTGTGCCCAGGAAGAAGTTCAGGTAGCTGAAAAGTGGGTGCCACCCTTCCCTGGATTCTGCCATGTCTTCTAGACTCTACTGTCACCTCTCCTTCATCTTTTTCTATCTGCTGACAGTGGTTAATGTGTTGGGGTCTTCAAGGTGACAAAATCCCACTGATTTCTTTGAGATCATTGTCACACTTATGAAGGTGAGTACCACACAAATGTGCCTCAGTAATATCTCAGTCAAGGTCTTAGTAAAAATAGACAATTTCTGTTTTACTTATAAGTCCTCTTCTCTCCAGAGACTTGGGCATGATTCCATTTGGATGAAGAGTGCTGGGTCAGCACATGAATATGAGACTTCATTAATAAAGCAAATGGTGAGTAAAATAAAATGATAGCTTAAACAGTTGGAGCCAGTCATTTGTTATCTTAATTATAATAAAGACTACGTTGGTTTTCTATATATTTTAGTAGTGGAAATTTCAAGAATAACACAACATTGGCTTTTTATGCCTCCCATGTTCTGTGCCAGAGATGACTTCTGGGCAGATCCACCCACTAGGGCAACAGGCGTACATGAAGTATATAAATTACAGGCTTTTTCACCTTCTTAGATCCAGAGTAACACCCCCAAAACCTGATCTTGTCCCTACGTGAAGGAGTTTAAAATATTTTGTAAGATTAAAAAATCCATGAAAATGTTATCCTTTCCTCCTCTGCAAAATTGTGTCATTCTTAGCAAGTAGCGTTTCTTAATCAACCTTATACTCCTAGTGCTTATCGCAATGTTCAACACATTGTAAATGTTGAATAAATGTTCACTATGCACATTATGACTCTGTGGGGATCCTTGTCCTTGATCCAGTTCTAACTCTTAACTAAAGAACAGCAAGTAAGTAATTTTATTTCTCTAGAGGCAGACTTGCATTTCCTAAGGAGCCTAGTAGGGTCCGGATGGCATGCCAAATTAAAACGTGAATAAAATTTAATTTGATTTGCAAATTAAATGTGTCACATAGACTGCCTGCTTTAGAATTTTCTTTCTCTTGCTAACAATGTAGACTTTGGCACTCCTTCCTATATTCCATGAATTAAACACACTTCTTAACTGGGCCCCAAAACACACATTATTATCATGCTCCTCTGAGCGATTCTGATGTAGACTAACACTGGAGAACCATGGGTAGTGCAGTAGAAATACAATTATATTGAGTATTGACTTAGTCCATTTGGGCTGCAACAACAAAAGTACCATAGACTGAGTGGCTTAAATAACAGAAAATTATTTCTCATAGTACTGGATGCTGTGAAGTCCAAGGTAGGCCCTGGCATCTTGATTTGACATCTGGAGAGGGTCCACTTCATGTTTCAAGTCTCCTTGCTTTCCATATCACATAAAGCAAGGGAGCATGCAGGGGCCTCCTTTATAGGGGCACCAATCCCATTCACAAGGGGTCCACCCGCAGGACCTAATCACTTCCCAAAGGCCCAACCTCTAATTACCATCAAGGTGGGGATTAACTTTCAACATACTAATTTGGCAGGGGAACACATTTAGTCCATGGTAAGTACAAATATTCCTAGAAAAGACTGCAAGGAAATACCTCAAAATGTCAGAGATCCTAGCAATGCATAGATCACATGACCTAAATTGTCTTATTCTATGTTAGTATCTGTTTTTTTAAAAAATCATTCAACATTTTTCATATTAGAAAACATAAAATACATATGTAGATTTTATGTGATGGTTTTATTTTTTTCTCAAAAAAAAGTGTTTCTGAATCAATGGTGTATGTTGCTGATACTGCAATCTAATAATCAAGAAAGTTAGGTGTATAAATATACAGAGGAGTGTGCATATACAAATACAAAGAGACAAAGAAATTCAACACTGGTGATATTTGGAATGAATGTGTAATTGAAGGGAAAATTTTTGTTGTTATGTACTTCAATGTCAGGTTTTTATATTTTACTTTATTGTACAGTTCCAATCTTATTGCAATTAAACAATTCTGACTATATGTCATCACATTAATTTGGAATATGCAGAAAATAATGGTAATAATAACAATATTCATAATGCAGAAAAAGCATTTGACAAAGTACAACATCCATTCATGAAGTAAGCCTCAACAAAGTAGGTTTAGAGGGAACATACTTCAACATAAAAAAGGTCATATATGAAAACCCAACAACTAATATCATCTTCAATGGGCAAAAACTGAGAACTTTTCCTCTACAGTCAGGAACAAGACAGGGATGTCCACTCTCACCACTGTTCTTTTTAACGTAGTACTGGAAGTCCTAGCTACAGTAATCAGAATATAAAGAGAAATAAAAGGTATCCAAATCAGCAAAAAAGAAGTAAAACTTCCACTATTTGCAGATGACATGATACTCTATATAGAAAACCCAAAAGACTGCACCAAAAAACTGCTAGAACTGATCAACAGATTCAGTAAAGTTGCAGGATATAAAATCAATGTACAGAAATCTGTTGAATTTCTACATACTAATAATGAAGCAGCAGAAAGATAAATTAAGGGAATCAATCCCACTTACAATTGCACCAAAAATAATAAGATACCTAGTAATAAACCTAACCGAAGAGGTGAAAGAACTGTATTCTGAAAAGCGAAGCTGGAGGCATCACAATTCCAGACTTCAAGTTATATTACAAAGCTGTACTGATCAAAACAGTATGGTACTGGCAAAAAATAGACACATATATCAATAGAACAGAACAGAAAACCCAGAAATGAATGCACAACTATATGGTCAATTAATCTTTGGCAAAGGAGGAAAGAATATGCAATGGAAAAAAGACAGTCCCATCAACAAATGGTGTTGGGAAAAATGGACAGCTACATGCAAAAGAATGAAATTGAACAACTTTCCATTTTCTTATACCATACACAAAAATAAATTGAAAATGGATGAAATATGTAAATGTCAGACAGGAAACCATCAAAATCCTAGAGGAGAACAAAGGCAGTAACCTCTTTGATACTGAGCATAGCAACTTCTTTCTAGATATGTCTCCTGAGGCAAGGAAAACAAAAGCAAAAATAAACATTGGGACTTCATCAAAATAAGAAGCTTCTGCACAGTGAAGGAAACAATTAACAGAACTAAAAGCTGACCTACAGAATGGGAGATGGTATTTGCAAATGACATATCTGATAAATGCTTAGTATACACACTATATAAAGAACTTCTAGGGGTGCCTGGGTGGCTCAGTTGTTAAGCATCTGCCTTCAGCTCGGGTCGTGATCCCAGAGTCCTGGGATCATGCCCCACATCAGGCTCCCTGCTCTGTGGGAAGCCTGCTTCTCCCTCTCTCACTCGCCTTGCTTGTGTTCCCTCTCTCGCTGTCTCTCTTTCTCTGTCAAATAAAAAAAATGAACTTTTACAACTCAATACCCTAAAAATGAATAATTCAATTAAAAAAAGGGGAGAAAACATGATTGGAGATTTCCTCAAAGAAGACATCCAGGTGGCCCACAGACACATGAAAAGATGTTCAACATCACATAGCATCAGAGAAATGCAAATCAAAGCCACAGTGAGGTATCACCTCACACTTGTTAGAACGGCTAAAATCAACAATACAAGGAAAAACAGATATTGGTGAGGACATGAATGAAGGGAACCCTCTTGTACTGTTGGTGGAAATGCAAACTGGTGCAGCCACTCTGGAAAACAGTATGGAGTTTCTTCAGAAAGTTAAAAATAGAACTACCCTATGATCCAGCAATTGTACTACTAAGAATGTACCCAAAGAATACAAAAATGCTAATTCAAAGGGATACATGCATATAGCAGCATTACCTACGATAGTCAAATTATGGAAATAGCCCAAATGCTATTGACTGATGAATGGATAAAGAAGATGTGGTATATGTATATGATAGAATATTACTCAGCCATAAAAAATAATGACATACTGTCTTTTGCAAGGACATGGCTGGATCCACAGAGTACAATGCTAACCAAAGTCAATCAGTCAGAGAAAGACAAATACTATATGAATTCACTCACATGTGGAATTTAATAAACAAAACAAATGAGCAAAGGGAAAAAGAGAGAGACAAACCAATTATATAATATTTGTCAAGAAAGAGGCTCTTAACTATAGAGAACAAACTAATGGTTACCAGAGGGAAGGTGGGCAGGAGGATGGGTGAAATAGGTGATGGAGATTAAAGAGTACACTTACCATGATGAGCAGTGAGTAATGTATAGAACTGTTGATTCACTATATTGTACACCTGAAACTAATGTAACACTGTATGTTAACTATATTGGAATTAAAACTTAATTTAAAAAGGTATATTATGCAAATTGTGTCTATAAAAAAGCTACTGTTGCCTTTTAACTATCAACCAAGGTAGAATTCAAGGCAATGGGCATTTATAAAGAAGGATTAAGGGAATTTAATAAAGAAAAAAGACCAATCCACTAGGATTGTATTATGATACCTAATTTATACGCACCTAAAGACATAAAGCAAAAATAAAAACCAAAATAAAAGGATGAGTACAAAAATCCACAAATCACAGTGAGAAAGAATAACAGAAGTTTCTTGGTAACTAATAGTACAGTCAGAAAAATATCAATAAGGATATCAAAAATTTACCCATGATAGCCTCAGGATACTTGGTAAGAGTCCATGCATTGGACAAAATCCACACTCTGCCTCTTACTAGCTGTGTGACCCTCACTATTTTTTATATCATAAACTCCCTTCCTAAACTAATGAGAGCTATAGATTCTCTCCTTAGCATATACATACACCTCAAATAACTGGATTTATCCATCCCTACCCACATACATGCATTTAATTTTGAACACAAGTTTAAGGGGATCCACAAATTGCCTTTATTAAGCCTTTATGGTCTAATTTAATCAGTAGGAACCTAGAATAGGAGGGTCAGATAGAAAAATAATAAGATGAAAGACATAAACACAGATCAACAATCAGAGTGAATATAGCGGCACCTGGGTGGCTCAGTGGATTAAGCCTCTGCCTTCAGCTCAGGTCATGATCTCAGGGTCCTGGGATCGAGCCCTGCATCGGGCTCTCTGCTCAGTAGGGAGCGTGCTTCCTCCTCTCTCTCTGCCTGCCTCTCTGCCTACTGGTGATCTCTCTCTCTCTGTCAAATAAATAAATAAAATCTTAAAAAAAATAATCAGAGTGAATATAAACAGACTGAGCACTTCAAATCACACTTGATAGAAGTAATAAATCATGTGCTACTTAGAGAAACACAATGTAAATTTAAGGACACAGAAAGATTGAAAGTCAAAGTAAGCCATAAACTAGGAAATATTACTAAAGATAGAGAGATATATTTTTATGATGATAAAACTGTCAATCTAATAGGAAGGTACCAAAATTGTAAATCTGTATGCTTCTACTAACATTGCTTCAAAATATACAATACAAAAAAATATCAGACATAAAAGGAAAATTAGAGAAATCTAAAGTTATTGTGGGACATGTAAATATATCTCTCTAAATAATTGATAGAACAATTAGAAAAAAAGCAGCAGAAATATTAAAGATTTAAGCAACAAGACTAACAAATTTGACCTAATTTACATATATAGAGCAATACAAACTACAATTACAGAATATACATTTTTTTCAAGTGCAAACACGACATTTGCTAAAATTAACCTTTTACTCAGTCTTTAAACCAGTAGCAATAAATTTTAAAATATTAAAATAATTCAGAATATGTTCTCAGATAACAAATAAACCTAATAATAACAAATGGATAACAACAAAAAATCCCAAAGAGTTTGGAAATTAAGTAATACATTTCTCGGTAATTCATGAGTAAAAACAGAAATTACAATCAAATTTAGCATTACCTTTAATTGAATGATAATGAAAAGACAGCAAAAGGAAACTCATGGGAGGCAGCTATCTGTGCTTAATAAGAAAGTCTATGGTTTAAAAAAAAAAGAAATTCTATGGCTTTAAATGCATATATTAGAAAATAAGAAAGACTGAAAAAATCAATAATCTTAAGTTTGTTTGAAAATAAGTTTTTTGGGACAACAAATCCACACAATTCTTAAAACAAGAAATAATTAAGAATAGAAATTAATAAAAAAAAAAACAAAAGAAAGAAACACACAAAAAAGTTAATTGCATGTAAATACTAATAAAATCAAAACACTCTAACAAAATTGTCCAAGAAAAAAAGAGAAGACACAATATAAATCCCAAAGATAAAAGAAAGAACAGCACATATTCTACAGATTTTAAAAATATAATAAAAGAATAATACGAACATCATTCTAATAAATTTAAAATTTAGATTAAATCCATGAATTTATTAAAAACCACAACTTACCAAAATGGAAAAAAAGAATAGAAAATCTTACCAGTCCTCTATCTGTTAAGTGAATTGAACTACAATTTAAAAATTGACATAATTCCCACTTTTGTGGTGACAACAGGAAAAGCTATGAAGACCCACTCAACAGTTAAACAAGCAGATCAAAAACCCAACCATTTAATGTTTTTAGAAATTGTCCTAAGGGAAAATAGCATATGAAGAAACATTTATTCAAGAAAAATCTACCAAAACTTGGTAAAAATAGTAAGAGTTCCTGGCATTTGAACCAAGACCTGATGCCTCCTTTCTCTTCACCCCCAGCTCATCTTAACAGAAACTATACTCTGGAGGCAGAGCCAAAATTACACAGCTTCCTTTCCCCTCAGTTCCCAACCAAGGTTTATGTCTCACTGGGAGGGAGAGGTCACCAGCATTTCTTATCCCCTCCAAATTAGAGTTGAAGAAGCTAAATTCTTAGTGAATATAACCAAGAAGTCATGGATTCCCTTCTAGTAACCAGTCACCACCCAAAAGACAAATGCTTTACCCAACAAGGCAGACCAAGAATAAAGGGGTCCTCAATGCCCTCATCATGGATTCCTCTTAGAGCAGAGATTTCATACCAGGATAAGCGGTCAAATAAATAAATAAACAAATAAAACCAGAGGCTACAGCCTTGCCAAGAGTAGCAGCTCACAGTTTTTGCCCAGGGAGAGAAGTAGCCCATAAAAAAAAGACAGCTTCAGAGCTTTCCCCAAAAGAGAGGACTCAATTTGAAACACAGTCTGGGGAATATAAAGTTTAAACTTAAACTAGAAAACAGTAACTTTCCTTTAGTAAAAGCAAAGTGTTAAACTCTAGGTCAGCTAGTATACCAGAGAAAATTAGGGGAAGACTTAGTAAATAAGACTCTACTGGGGGTCAGGATAAACTTGAAAGACTGGCCTCAAAAACTATACCTGGTTGAATTTAATTGGATCAGACTTTTGAGCATTTTATGCCCCACGGCTTTGTTGAAAGCAGAGCAATCAACCCATAATTAGTGGAGCCTAACAGCCCAAGTGTAATACCAAAGAAAGCAAACAGCTTAATACAGAGATCAGAGAAAGAGACAGTCAAAAAGTGTGTTGGCAGAAACAACTGTAATTCCAGGATGCCTGTATATGTGCCTGTTTGCACCCTCTGAAGAGTGACACCCAAATGTTCACACAGTGGGGGAAATAGCTTCACTAACATAACCTATTCAAGTCACAAAACAAGCAAGCAAACAATCAAAACAAAGAGTGCAGAAGGTGGGGGGGATGTAACTTAATATTCAAAGATATTAAAATATACTACCTAACCCATATAAATTTCAACAAAAGTTACAAAATATTCTGTCAAAGAAAAACTGCATTGTACAGAGTTATATATGACAGGAAGATTTATTCCTTGAGGTTGAACTTAACTCCAACTACTATAACAGGGGAAGCAGGGGATTTTTATAATCAGTACACGAGGAGAAAAAGTCATTGGGTTAAAATTACTAATAGGAACTTGATTAGATATCAAGAGTGGAGGAAGAGGAACTTAATTGACTTTCAAGGGTAGAAGGATTCTTGCTAAACTAGCTTATCAGGATTCTTGCTAAAACGAGGATGAACAGGATTCTTTGCTAAAACTAATCTTGACAGTCCAAAGACAGGGCCTAATCAAGAAGAGGGCTTGGGATGCCTGGGTGACTCAGTTGGTTAAGTGTCCAACTCTTGATTTAGGCTCCAGTCATGATCTCACTGTCATGCGATTGAGCCCAGCATCAGATTCCACGCTCATTAGAGAGTCTGCTTGAGATTCTCTCTCTTCCTCTGTCCCTCCTTCCCTCTTTCCCCCTAGAATAAATAAATAAACCTTAAAAAAAGAAAAAAGAGGACTCCAAAGAACTTGATTAAACTTTGGTCAAGAAAAAAGTCCTTGTCCGGACACCTGGGTGGCTCAGTTGGTTAAGCATCTGCCTTAGACTCAGGTTGTGATCTCAGGGTCCTGGGATCGAGCCTCATGTTGGGCTCCCTGCTCAGCCAGGAAGCCTGCTTCTCTCTCCCTCTGCCTCATCCTCCTCCCAGGCTTGTGCTCCTGCATGCTCTCTCTCTCTCTCTCTTTCAAATAGATAAATAAAGTCTTAAAAAGAAAGAAAAAAAGTCCTTGCAAAGAAAGTCAATGCAAAGGAAGAGGAATATATGACCCATATACGGGAAAGAGAAGGCAACACAAACTGTGCTGTGAGAAGTACCAGATGTCAGACTGAACATACAAAGATTTTAAAGTAACCATTATAAATATCTTCAAAGAACTAACAAACAATGCTTAAAGAAATAATGGAAGATATGAAGATAATGTTTTATCAAATAGAGAGTATCAACAAAGATTTTTAAAAAATAAGAAAAACAGAATGGGAACTCAGGATTTGATGAATATAATAATGAAAATGAAAAATTCACTAAAGTGTTCAACAGATTTCAATAGAAGAAGAAAATACAAGTGAAGTTGAAGAATGACATTATGCAATCTGAAGAACAAGGATAAAACAGAATATAGAAAAATTATCAGAGACTCAAAAGATGTAAGACACCTTTAAGCACACCAACATATGTGCAATGGGAGTACCTGAAAAAGAAGAAAGAGAAAAGAGTAGAAAAAACACTCAAAGAAATAATGGCTGTGGGTGCCTGGCTGGCTCAGTCAGTAAAGCATGCAACTCTTGATCTCAGGGTTGTGAGTTCAAGCCCTATGTTGGACATAAAACTTACTAAAAAAAAAAAAGAATGGCTGAAAACTTCCCAATTTGCTAAAACAAAAAACAAACAAACAAAACCTGGAAAAAGAAGAGCAAATTAAACTGAAAGCAACCTGAAGGAAGAATATTATAAAGATTACAGAATAAATTCGTGAAATACAGAAGAGAAAATATAGAGAAAATTAACAATACCAGAAATTGGTGCTTTGAGGAATGAAATTGACAAACCTTAGGTAGACTGAAAAAAGAGAAAAGACAAATTACTACAACCAAGAATAAAAGAGGGAACAATGCTATCAACTTTACTGTAATAAACTGGGTTATAAGGGAATATTATGAACAACTAAATGCCAACTAAGTCAATAACTTAGAATAAAGGGACACATCCATATAAAAGACACAAACTTCTGAAACTGACTCAAGATGAAATAAAAATAATGGCCCAAACTACTAAACTTGATGAAAAACATTAAATCTACACATCATAGAATCTCAACAACTCCGAGTAGGATAGATCAAAAAAGATCTACACCAAGACATAAAATCAAACTGTTGAAAGAAAAAGAGTCTTAAGGGCAATAAGAAGAGCGACTTCTCACAAGTTAAGGACACTCAATAAGATTATCATCCAATTTCTCAGTAGAAACCATGGAGATCAGAAGGCAGTGCAATGACATATTTAAAGTACTGAAATGAAAAACAAATTGTAAACCATAAGTTCTATATCTGGTTCAACTGTCCTTTTAAAATGAGGGAGAAATTAAGACAATCTCAGAAAAAAAAACTAAGGGAGTTTGTTACCAAGAAAACTGCCCCAGAGGAAATGCTGAAAGGTGTTCATTAAACGAAAGGACCTCAGTCATATAAGAAATAAAGATCTCTGATAAAGGTAAATGTATCGGCAAATATAAAAGCCAATGTAATCGTACTTTTAATTTGTAACTAACTTTTTATTGCTTGCTTGACATCAAAAAGAAATATACATAAAATAATTATAAGGTTGTTATTAGATACACATGGGTAAAGATGCAATTTGTGACAAAAACACAAAAAAGGTAGACAAAAGAATAGTAAGGGAACACTGGGACACATATACTTGTACATGAATATTCATTGCAATCTTATTCACATAAGGTAAAAGGTGGAAATAATCAAAGTTCCCATCAACAGATGAATGTATAAACAAAATGTAGTGTATACATCCAATAGAATAATATTCGTCTTTAAAAATGAATGAAGTTCTGAAACATGCTACAATATGGATGAATCTTCAAAAAATTACATTAAATGCCATCAGCCAGAAACAAAAGGACAATATTGCATGATTCCACTTATATAAGATATCTAAAATAGACAAATTAATAGAAACAGATGGTAGATTTGGAGGTTACCAAAATTGGGGGAGAGAAAAATGGGGAGTTATTGCTTAATGGATATAGTTGCTGCTTGGGCTCATGAAATAGTTTTAGAAATAAATAGAAGTGATGGTTGCACAAATTTGTGAATGAAATTAATGTCACTCTTTTGTATACTTAAAAATTATTTCTTTTTTTTTTTTAAGATTTTATTTATTTATTTCAGAGACAGAGAAAGTGAGAGGAAGAAGCAGACTCCCCGTGGAGCTGGGAGCCCGATGTGGGACTCAAGGATCTCAAGGATCCCGGAACTCAAGGATCATGACCTGAGCCGAAGGCTGTTGCTCAACCAACTGAGCCACCCAGGCGCCCCTTAAAAATGATTTCAGTGAAAAGTTTTATGTTATATATATTTTACCAAAATAAAAAAAAAACCAAAAACTACAGAATTGACATGATCTGAAAATCTGTTGTGACTATGTTGCTTCTCTCAGTATTCAACCCATTGACTGAAGCTTTGTTTGTATTATTTTTTGATCATTAGCTCACTCTTAGTCATTTTACTTAATTTGTGCTTAGTTCTTAGTGCCCCTCCCTGTGGCATTCATTATCCTTTCTCTGTTTACCAGAGAGGGGCTACAATTCCTCTTAAGGCTATTGGCTATTGGCACATCCTCTCTGACAAATTTTCTTTTTCTTTCCTTTGCATCAAATATTTGTGTGTGTTATAAGCAAGAGTATTGTATTTTTGTAGCAGGGTCATTCTAGACAAAGAACATTATGCAGATATTTGTAGTGATTAAAGAAATAAGTTTTAATATGATTCTGGATCTTTGTGCTGCTACTTCTTTTTTTGTGTGTGCTGCTACTTCTAAAATGGTACAGGCATATCTCGTTTTATTGTACTTTGCTTTATTGAGTTTTGCAGATATTGCATTCTTTACAAATTAAATGTTTGTGGCAACTTTGCATTGAGCAAGTCTATTGGCTTCATTTTTCAACAGCATTTCCTCACTTTGTGTCACATTTTGGTAATTTTTGTAATATTTCAAACTTTTTCATGATATTTGTTATGGTGATCTGTGATTAGTAATCTCTGTTGTTATTACTGCAATTTTTGGGGGTACCACAAACCATACCCATATAGCACAACAAACTTAATTGATAAATGTATGTGTGTCCTGACTATTCCATGAACCAGCAGTTCCCCATCTCTCTCCCTCTCCTCAGGACTTTCTACTCCTTGAGGCATGACAATATTGAAATTAGGCCAATTAATAACCCTACAATGACCTCTGCCTGTTCAAGTGAAAAGAAGAGTTTTACATCTCTGGTTTTAAATCAAGAGCAAGATATGATTAAGCTTAGTAAAGAAGGTATGTCAAAAGTCAAGATAGGCTGACAGCTAGGCATCTTGCACCAAACAATTAGCCAAGTTATAAATGCAAAGGAAAAGCTCTTGAAGAAAATTAAAAGTGCTACTCCAGTGAGCACGTGAGTAAGAAAGTGAAACAGCCTTATTGTTAATATGAAGAAAGTTTTAGTGGTTTGGAAAGAAGATTAAATCATCAACAACATTCCCTTAAGACAAAACCTAATCCAGAGCAAAGATCTAAGTCTCTTCACTTCTATAAAAGCTGGGAGAGGTGAGGAAGCTTCAGAAGAAAAGTTTGAAGCTAGCAGAGGTTGGTTTATGAGGTCTAAGGAAGGAAGCTGTTTCCATAACATAAAAGTACAAAGTGAAGCATCAAGTGCTGATGTAGAAGCTGCAGCAGGTTATCCAGAAGATCTAGATAAGATAATTCATGAAGCTGGCTACACTGAACAACAGATTTTCAAGATAGACAAAATAGCCTGCTGTTGGAAGAAGATGCCACCATCTAAGACTTAGGTAGCTAGAGAGGAGAAGTCAGTGCCTGGTTTCAAAGCTTCAAAAGACAGGCTGACTCTCTTGGTAGAGTTACTGTAGCTGGTGGTTAACTTAAAGCCAAAACTCATGTACCATTCTGAAAATATTAGGGCCCTTAAGAATTATGCTGAATCTACTCTGCCTGCACTCTATCAATGGAACAATAAAGCCTGAGTGACAGCACATCTGTTTAAAACACGGTTTACAAAATGTTTGAAGCTCACAGTTGAGACCTACTGCTAAGAAAAAAGATTCCTTTCGAAATATTAGTGCCCATTAACAAATGAACCTGGTCATCCAAAAGCTCTGATGGAAGGTACCTGGGTGGCTCAGCCGGTTAAGCATCTGCCTTGGGCTCAGGTCATGATTCCAGGGTCCTGGTATCTAGCCCCATATGGGGCTCCCTGCAGAGCAGGGAGCCTGCTTCTTCCTCTCCCTCTGCCTGCCGCTCTGCCTGCTTGTACCACCCCCCCCACTTTGCCAAATAAATAAATAAATAAAATCTTTAAAAAAAGTTCTGATGGAGATGTATGATGATATTCATATTTTCATGCCTATTAACACAACATCCATACTGCAACCCATGGATCAATGGGCAATTTCCATATTCAAGCCTTATGATTTAAGAAATAGATTTTATGAGGCTGTAGCTGCCATAGTGATTCTTCTGATGGATTGGGACGAAGTAAATTGAATCCTGGAAAGGATTCACCATTTTCGATGCCATTAAGAACATTTATGATTCATGTGAAGAGGTCAAAATATCAACACTAACAGGAGTTTAGAAGTTGATTCCAATCCTCACGGATGACTTTGAGGGGTTCAAGACTTCAGTGGAAGAAAAGTACTAGAATTAGAGGTGGAGCCTGAATGGGATCGAATTGCTGCAATCTCATGATAAAAATTTAATGGATGAAGAGTTGCTTCTTACAGAGGAGCAAAGAAAGTGATTTCTTGAGATGGAATCTACTCCTGGTGAAGATGCTGTGAAGATTGTTGAAATGAAAACAAAAGATTTAGAATATTATGTAATTTTACTTGATGAAGCAGCAGCAGGGTTTGAGAGGATGGACTCCAATTTTGAAAGAAGTTCTACTGTGGGTAAAATGCTATTGCATGTGACAGAGAAATTGTTCATAAGAGAAAAAGCCAATGTGGCAAACTTCTCATTGATGTCTATTTTAAGAAACTACCACAGACACTCCAAATTTCAGCAACCATCATCTTGATCAGTCAGCAGCCACCAACATTGAAGAAAAATCCTTTACTATCAAAAAAATATTATGAATCACTGAAAGCAAAGATGACGGTTCACACTTTTTGGCAATGAAATATTTTTAATTAGGCATGTACATATTTTTAGACATAATGCTACTGCACACTTGATGGACTACAGTAGAGCAGAAACATAAACTTTTATTTTCACTGGGAAAACAAAAAATTCATTTGACTCTCTTTATTGTAATATTTGCTTTATAGCAGCGGTCTGGAACCAAACCTGCAATATCTCCAAGATATGCTCATATACAAAACATGGACAGGATACAGGTAAGACATATGCTTACTTATTCCTAGCACGTTGTTTTGTCCCACTCGTGTGTAAGCTCCCTGCCTGGCGAGCTGGGCTAGACCTTGGGAAAAACCACTCCGTAATATGGGATATACTGTTTAGAATCCTGACAAAGCAATTTTTGTTGGCTAGACAATCAATCAATAGCAGCTTTCTGTATGTGCTAGCGTGCTCAATAAATGTCTATTGCTCACAATAGCAATCATTTTTAAAAAGAATGAAAGTTTTCCAGATGATATATGCATGGAGATCATAAGGTAGATACTACAGATAATATTCCCATTTTATAGATAAGTCTACTGTGGTTCAAAGAGGTTATATGGCATACTTAAGTTCACTGAGATAAATGAAGAGTCACATCTGGAATTTATATCCAGGTTTGTCTGATTATATAGCTTGTGATCCTAGACATAAGTTCCATTGTCTCTATTTGCAATATATAAAATACTTCCATCTGGATCTCCCACAGACAGCTCAAACTCAACTTGTCCAAGTATGATCTTGCCCTCTTTCTCTTCCTTTATGACTTTTCCTAATGTCATTTCTTCTCCTTTTCCCATGAACCCTATTTCAGTAATTGGTGCCAACATACCAACAACTTTGATGCTTTCTCTCTCATCCCACACAATCTATCAACAAGTCCTGGAGACTCTAACTTTTATTTGAGGAAGATCCCATTTGTGTATATTTTTTAAAACAGTCTAAAAAAAAAAAAACATTTTTAGAGCAGTTTGAGATTCACAGTCTTCCAAAGTTACTATACCATTTCATATTCCCACCAGCAATGAATGACTGAGTGTTCCTGTTTCTCCACATCCTTGGAAGCATTTGATATTGTCAGTGTTCTAGATTTTGGTCATTTTAATAGATCCATAGTGGTATCCTGTTATTGTTTTAATTTGCATTTCCATGATTACATATGGTGTGGGGCATATTTTCATATGCTTACTTCCCATCTATATATCTTTTTTGGTGAGGTATTTGTTATGGTCTTTGGCCCATGTTTTAATTGGGTTGCTTGTTTTCTTACTGTTGAATTTTAAGAGTTCTTTGTGTATTTTTGGGTAACAGTCCTTTATCAGATGTGTCTTCTGCATATATTTTCTCCCAGTCTGGGGTTTATCTTTCCATTCTATTGACATTGCCTTTCACAGAGCATAAATTTTTCACTTTAATGAAGCCCAACTTACTAATTATTTCTTTCATGGATTAAGTTTTGGAATTGTATCTAAAAAGTCATCATATGGAGTGCCTGGCTGGCTCAGTTGATAGAACATGTGATTCTTGATCACAGGGTTGTAAATTCAAGCCCCACAATGGGTGTAGAGATTACTTAAAAATAAAATCTTAAAAAAATAAAATAAAAATTATTATATCCAAGGTCATATAGATTTTTTACTGTGTTGATTTCTTTGCATTTAGTTCTGTGATCCATTTTGATTTAATTTTTGTGAAGGGCGTAAGGTCTATGTCTAGGTTCATTCCTTTACATGTAGATGTCCGGTTGTTCCAACACCATTTGTCGAAGAGTGTATCTTTGCTCCAGTGCATTGTCTTTGCTCCTTTGTCAAAGATTACTTGACTATACTTTTGTGGGTCTATTTCTAGGCTCTCTATTCTGTTCTATTGATCTATCCATCTATTCTTTTGCCAATACCACACTGTCTTGGTTACTATAGCTTTATGATAAGTCTTGCAGTTGTAGAGTAGTGTCATCAGTCCTCAAACTTCATTGTTCTTTAACATTGTGTTGGCTTTTCTGGGTCTTTTGCCTCTCCATGTAAACACTAAAATGAATTTATTGACACCCACAAAATAAATTGCTGGGATATTTATTGGGATCTAACATTTAAATATGTCTCTAAAACTAGTTTTCCTTACATATAGCTTCACAGAGAAATTCTACCAAACATTTAAGGAAGAGTTACTATCTATTTTTCTCAAACTTTATCAAAAAATGGAAGAGGGAGGAAAGCTTCTAAATTCAACCTATAAGACCAGCATGACCCTGGTACCAACACAAGATAAAGATACCACAAAAAAGAAACTGCAAGCCAATATCTCTGATAAACATAGATGCAAAAATCCTCAACAAAAAACACAATCCAACAATACATTAAAAAATCATTCACGGGGCACCTGGGTGACTCAGTGGGTTAAAGCCTCTGCCTTCGGCTCAGGTCATGATCTCAGGGTCCTGGGATCGAGCCCCGCGTTGGGCTCTCTGCTCAGCGGGAAGCCTGCTTCTCCCTCTCTCTCTGCTTGCCTCTCTGCCTACTTGTGATCTCTCTCTGTCAAATAAATAAATAAAATCTTTTAAAAAAATCATTCACCACTATCAAGTGGGATTTATTCCTGGGATATAACGGTGGTTCAGTATTTGAGAATCAATCAACATGATACATCATATCAATAAGAGAAATTATAAAAACCATACAATCATTTCGGCAATAGATGTAGAAAAAGCATTTTAAAGTACAACATCCATTTATGATAAAAAAAAAAAACCTTCGACAGAGTAGGCTTAGAAGGAACATACCTTAACATAATAAATGTCATAAATGAAACACCCATAGTGAACATCATACTCAATGGGGAAAAACTGAGAGCTTTTCCTCTATGGTCAGGAACAAGACAAGGATGTCCACTCTCACCGGTTTCATTCAACATAATAGTGGAAGCCCTAGTCACAGCAACCAGACAAGGAAAAGAAATAAAAGGCATCCAAATTGGTAAAGAAAAAAAAAAACTTTCACTATTTGCAGATGACATAAAACTATACATAGAAAACCCTAAAAATGCCATCAAAAAACTACTAGAACTGATAAATGAATTCAGTAAGGTCGCAGGACACAAAATCAATGTATAAAAATCCATTTCATTTCTATACACTAATAATGAAGCAGCAGAAAGAGAAATTAAGAAAACAATCTCATTTACAATTGCACCAAAAATAATAAAATATCACGAATATAAAATTAACCAAGGAGGTGAAAGACCTACACTCTGAAAACTATAAAACATTAATGAAAGAAATTAAAGATGGCACAAAAATGGGAAGACATTCCATGCTCATGAATTGGAAGAACAAATGTTATAAAAATGTCCAAAGTAATCTATAGATTTAATACAATTCCTATCAAAATCCCAAAAGCATTTTTCATAGAACTAGAACAAATAATTCTAAAATCTGTACGGAAATATAGAAGTCCTCAAATAGCCAAAGCAATCCTGAAAATGAAGAACAAAACTAGAGGTGTCACAATCCCAGATTTCAATTTATACTACAAAGCTGAAGTAATCAAAATATGGTATGGTACCGGAACAAAAATACACACATAAATCAATGGAACAGAATAGAAAACCCAGAAATAAACCCATGATTATATGGTCAATTAATCTTCAACAAAGTAGGAAAGAATATGCACGGTGAAAAGACAGTCTCTTCAACAAATGGTGCTAGGGAAACTGGACAGCAACATTCAAAAGAATAAGACTGGACCACTGTCTTACACCATACACAAAAATAAACTCATGGATTTTATTTTGGATTAAAGACTGAATGGATTAAAGACCTAAATGTGAGACTCAAAACCATAGAAATCCTAAAAGAGAGCATAAGCAATAATTGCTCTGACATTGGCCATGACAACATTTTTCTAGGTATTATCTCCTGCGACATGAAAAATAGAAACAAAAGTAAACTACTGGGACTACATCAAAATGAAAAGCTTCCGCACACCAAAGGAAACAATTAACAAAACTAAACGTTTTGTTAGTTTAGTTTAAACCTACTGAATGGGAGAAGATATTTGCAAATGACATATCTGATAAAGGCTTAGTATTGAAAATATATAAAGAATGGATACAACTCAACACCACAAAAACAAATAATCCAATTAAAATGGGGCAGAAGACAAGAATAGATATTACTCCAAAGAAGATATACAGATGGTAAACGGAAGCATGAAAAGATGCTCAACATCACCTATTATCAGAGAAATGCAAATCAAAGCCACAATAAGATAGCACCTCACACCTGTCTGAATGGCTAAAATCAATAACAGGAGAAACAAGAAGTGATGGCAAGGATGTGGAGACAATGGAACCCTCTTGCACTGTTGGTGGAAATGCAAACTGGTACAGCCATTGTGGAAAACATTATGGAGATTCCCGAAAACTTTATAAATAAAATTACCATATGATCCAATAATTCCACTACTGGGTATTTAGCCAAAGAAAATGAAAACACCAATTTGAAAAGATACATCCACCCCTATGTTTATAGCAGCATTATTTACAATAGCCAAATTATGGAAGCAGTGTCCATCAATAGATAAATGGATAAGGAAGATGTGGTGCACACCATACACACGCACGTGCCCACGCACACACACAGCGGAGTATTACTCAGCCATTAAAAAGAATGAAATCTTGCCATTTGCAGCAACAAGGATGGAGCTAGAAAGTATATTGCTAAGTGAAATAAATCAGAGAAAGACAAATACCATATTACCTCCCTCGTATGCAGAATTTAAAAAACAAAACAAACAAAGGGCAAAAGAGACAAACCAAAAAACAGGCCCTTAAGTACAGAAAACAAACTGATGGTTACCAAAGGAGAGGTGGATGGTGGGTGGGTGAAATAGGTGAAGGGGATTAAGAGTACACTTACCGTGATGAGCACTGAGTAATGTATAGAATTGTTGAATCACTGTATTGTACACCTGAAACTAATAGAACACTGTATGTTGTGATGAGCACCAAGTGATGTATGGAACTGTTAAATTACTATATTATACACCTGAAACTAATATAACACTGTATGTTAACTAAGTGGAATTAAAATAGAAATTTGAAGTAAAAAAATAAAAAAATAATACAGCACTGCATGTTAAGTGTACTGGAATTAAATTTTTTTTTAAGGAAAAAAATTAAAAATTAAACAATAAACAAATAAGAACAATAAATAAAACTAGTTTTCCTCTCCAACTCTTCTACCACTACACATTTAAGCCACTACGATGCTTCTTGTTTAAATGAATGATGCCATCATACTTTTAAATGCCAAAGTCAGAAACCTGGATATTATCTTTCACTTTTATTCCCTCACTTCCCTCAATCTCCTCAATAACCAGTTCCTGAGAACCCAACATTTTAATTATCTTCCATCTCTGTCCACTTTTTTTCCCCCAATCCTACTGTCTGTTATTGCCCTGGTTCAGGTTCAGGACCCCCCCCCTCCCCCTGTCACTTCTCTCCTGGAATACAGTGAAAAGTTATTGCTGGCCTCACAATATCATGTGTTGTTCCCATCTAATGGATTAATTTTTTCAAAATATGAAATCTTATAAAAATCACTGCCACTCAGTATTTTATTTCTTTCTCCCATAGTCCTGTGAGATAGATACTGTTAGAAAAAAAAATTTTTTTTCAGGGGATGTTGTAGTGGAGAAGAAACTGTCACCTTCTCTAGGATAGAAAGGAACTTTGAGTTATTTACATACGAGCTTTTAGCAGCTTGCAGCCTTGTTACCATGGAATGCTGAGAGAATAAACAAGAAATACCTCTTTAGGTTATTTAGAAGATAGGAGTCCAAGATCTTATGTAGGATAATTACTCTAAAAAATGTCAATTATGCATAAATTCATAATCTAAATCACAAGGAATGTATTTTGGAACTTAAAAATGTTGTTCAAAAATTCCTCTGAATTACAAATGCTCATAAGAAGCCAAGAAATTGATGAAAATAAATAATAAAATTGAACTTGTAGTGCCAGATAAATTAATACATTTTTAACTAGCAATAATCGCGCCTCGGATAAACCTCATTGGCTATGATACTGCCACTGTGCAAAGCTTATTTTTAAAAGTGACTTCCTAAGACTAGAGAAAATAACTAAGGAATAGCATTTGAAGGTTGACACAGATCTAGGAACAACTTGGTTTTTAGAATATGATAAAGATAGCCTTTCAAATTCAGCAGAAAGAGCTAAATAATTTTTTAAAATGTGTGTTGCTCTATACCATGCTCACTTGGACACCAGCCAAGCCATGTAGTTCCTGGACCCAGACTTCTCAACCTGAGGGACAAGAGTTCATTGCCATTCATCCTTATCTTCATCAGGGAATGCCATTAAGTGAACCTCTATACATGCACAACATAGTATTGCCATCATAACGTGAATGTATAGATATTGACAAGTAGGTCTCATCAATTCATAGGGAGGACACATGGAAAAGTAGGTAAATTGGAGTTAGAATCTCAGGCTTGACACACTCCAGTGTTAAAAGGCATTGATTAAAATTTTTGAACCTGCTTTTTCATCTGTAAAGTTAGAATTATATCTATAACATAGGTATAAGTCCATGGTTCTAAATGTAAAAAACACAAATAGAAAGCACTCACTATATTTCTAGCACTGAGCTAGGTTTAAGAGGACACAACCAACTCACTGGAAATGATGTTTTGGCTAAGTAGTTAAAACCCATTGACATGAACATATTTTGAGGATGATTATGGACTACAAGTAAAGGACAAGAAAAGTTTAAAGAAAGTAGCAGTCTTCATGAACTGGGTTAGTCTGAAAAGACTAGAGATTAAAAAGGTTTATAACAGTTCTGGCAATGATGAGAGGGAATAGATATTCTCATGCATTGTTGATGCAACTGTTAATTGATATAACCTCTTAATAGCAAAATATGGAAATATTTCTAATAATTAAAATGTGTTTAATATTTGTATTGAGGTGAAATTCACATAAAATAAAATTAACTATTTTAAGTGTATAATTCAGTGGCATTTAGAATATTCACTTTGTTGCACAACTGTTCACTTCTATTTGATTCCAAAAGATTATTACCCCCCCAAATGAGGCCCTTTACCAATTTACCCATTCTGTTCTGTCTCCAGCCCTGACGATAACTAATTTATTTCTTGTCTTTATGGATTTAAGTATTTTTGACATTTGATATAAATGGAATCATCCAATATGTGACCTTTCATGTTTAGTCTATTTCACTTAGCATAATTTTTTTCAAGGTTCAACCACATTGTAGCATGTTATCAGTCCTTCATTCCTTTTTAGGGCTGAATAATATTCCACTATATGAATACACTACATTTTGTTTATCAACTCATTAGTTGATGGAGATTTGGGTTGTTTCCATTTTGAATTTTATTTTTGGAATAACATGAGGCAGGGGTCTGATCTCATTCTTCTGCATGTGGATATTCAGTCATCTCATCACCATTTGTTGAAGAGCTTATTCTGTCTCCCATTGAATGGACTTGTCACCCTTGCCCCAAATCAACTGAAAATAGATGTATGAGTTTATTTCCAGACTCTCAGTTCTATCCCTTGATCTACATGTCTATTCTTGTGCCGGTAGTACATGATTTTACTATAAATTTTTAGGGCTTTAAAATAAGAAAGTGTGAGTCTTCTTACTTTTTTTTCAGCATTTTTTGTTTATTTGGGATTTCTTGCAATTCCATATTAATTTTACTCTCAGCTTTACCATTTCTCAAAAATAAACTTTTCTTATTTTGATAAGAATTGCTTTCAAGCCTTTGGTTGCTTTAGGAATTATTATCATCTTAACAAATACTGAGTCTTCCAATCCATGAACATGGAAGCTCTCTCCATTTATTTAGGTCTTATTTAATTACTTTCAGCAATTTTGTAATTTTCAGTGTACAAATATTGAGATACCTTAAATTTATTCTTAAGTATTGTATTCTGTTTTGTGCTTTTGTACATAGAATTGTTTTCTTAATTTCATTTTTTGATTGCTCATTCCTACTGTATAGAAATACAACCAATTTAGCTGATTTTGTATCTGGCAATTTTCCAAGTTCATTTATTAGTCCTAGTAGACTTCTTGCATATTCTTTAGCATTTTCTATATACAGGATAATGCCATTGGCAAATAAAGATAATTTTGCTTCTTTCTTTCCAGTTTGGATTCAATTATTTCTTTTCTTGCTTAATTTCTCTGGCTGGAACTTTCAGTACAAAACTGAAGGAAGCAAACATCCTTGTCTTACTTGTGATCTCACATGGAAAGCTTTCAATCATTCACTATACAGTATGATCTAGCATTGAATTTTTCATAAATGCCCTTTATTATGTTGAGACAATCTGCTTATATTCCTAGTTTGTTGAGTGTTTTTATTATGAAAGGGTATTGGGGTTTGTCAAATGCTTTTTTTCTGTATCAATTGAGACGATAATGTGTTTTTCCCTTCCTTATATTAATGTAAGAGAAGATTTTGACATTGATTTTCATATGTTGAATAACCCTTGAACTTTGTGGGTAAACCTCAATTCATCATGATATAAAATCCTTTTAATATTCTGATAGCTTAGTTTGCTAGTATATTGAGGATTTTTAAAAAAGATTTTATTTATTTATTTGGCAGGGAGAGGGAACACAAGTAGGAGGAGTGGGAGAGGGAGAAGCAGGCTTCCCACTGAGGAAGAAACCTGATGCAGGGCTTGATCCCAATGCCCTGGGATCATGACCTGAGCCAAAAGCAGATGCTTAATGACTGAGCCACTCAGGCACCCCTTGTTGAGGATTTTTGCATTAATATTCATCAGGACTTTGGAGGTGATGGATATGTTTATGGTATGCTTTGTGGTAAATAAACCAACCAACAAAAATATTTACATACCACATGATCCAGCACTTTCACTACTTAATATTACCATGGAGATATATGCACATAGGTACATAGGAAAGCACAGATAAATGTTTATTATGGCATTGCCTGTAAAAACCAAAATCTTGGAAATAGCTTAAGTCATCAAAAGGGCAATGTCAAATAAACTGTGGTCTATCTATATCAAGGAACTACACAATAATTAAAAAGGATGAGATTCTTATACTGAAGCACTTCCAGGAATATTGTTGAGTAAAAACAATAGGGCAATAGATGTAATATTATAATATTTAGTTAAAATTCAAAACAGAAATATATAAATTTCTAGATGGATATCCATCAAACCGATGTGTTTAATTGTGGTAAGAGGATTGAAATTGGGTAAAGCAGTATATTAAGATGAACTAGGCTATCTCAGTGGATTTTAAGCAGTTTATTACTCATTCACGTCATAGTTTAATGGGAGTTATTGGTTCTTCTGCATGGCTCTGCTCTACTGATTATTCTGGTATCTAGCCTGCATTCATCTCACAGTCATGTGTTCCAGATGGCACACATGGTTTCCAAGGTTACTGAAAGGAGATAGAGAGATCACCCAGCATTGTTTAAAGCCTAGAAGTGTCTTATATTACATTTGGTGGCCCCAACATATGTGCAAGGGAGGTTGGAAAATGTAAGAGATCACATACTTTTTGATCAAGCAATCTTACTTTCCAGAATCCATTCTATAGAAATATAATCACCAGTAATTTGAATATATGTGCAAGCATATCAATTGCAGACAGCATTGTTTTTAGTGGGCAGAGCATAGAAATAACTTAAGTGTTGAGTGACAGGGGAATAATTTTAATAACATACGGTACATTCATACTATAGAAAATAGATTCATTTGTATTTGTATTTACGGATCTCTGAAGAGTCCTATAGGACTTCCATACTGAAAAGAAGAGACACAATATAAGTAACTCAAAGTCATATAAAGAAATAGACGACAACAGTAAAGGTAGCTACATAAGTAAATACAAAAACAAGTAGTTTTTCATATTTGGTTTATAACTCTTTTTTCTTTATGACTTAAAAGACAAATGCATAAAACAATAATTATAAAGCTATGTTTTAATATGCACACTCACCATTTATTCTGTTTCAGCTGAGTTGTGCAGGAGTCTCCTTATAATGGTTTAGGATTCCTAATTAAGGGCTCCTGAAAGTCACAATGTAATATTATAATATATAGTTAAAATGAAAAACAGAAATACATAAATTTCTAGATGGATATACATCAAACTAAGAAGTGTTTAATTGAAGGGAGGAGATTGAAATTAGAGGTATGGTTAAAGCAGTATGTTAAAATGAACTAGGTAATTATTTATGACAATATTATTTGTGACAACAGCAACATAAAGACACATGATGTCTTTTCTTAAAGATTTTATTTATTGGGGCACCTGGGTGGCTCAGTGTGTTAAAGCCTCTGCCTTCGGCTCAGGTCATGATCTCAGGGTCCTGGGATCAAGCCCCACATCGGGCTCTTTGCTCAGCAGGGAGCCTGCTTCCTCCTCTCTCTCTGCCTGCCTCTCTGCCTACTTGTGATCTCTCTCTGTGTCAAATAAATAAATAAAATATTTTAAAAAAAAGATTTTATTTATTTATTTGAGAGAGAGAGAGAGAGAGAGAGAGAGAAGGAGCTGGGAGGGAGGGCCAGAGGGAGAAGCAGACTCCCTGCTGTGCAGGAAACCCAACATGGGGCTTGATTCCAGGACCTTGAGATCATGACCTGAGCCACAGGGAGATGCTTAACTGACTGAACCACCCAGGCACCCCAAGATGCATAATGTCTTTACTTAACAATATTCCTATATTGATGCTTGAATATAAGAATCTCATTCTTTTTAACTATTGTGTAGTTTTCTTGGCATAGATACACAACTTTTTATTTGACCTTTCCATTTTGATGATCTAGGCTATTTCTAATATATTGGCACTTACAAACAATGACACAGTAAACATCTATCTATGCTTTCCTTTGCATATGTGTACATTTATCTCTATAACAATACAAAGCAGTGGAAGTGCTGGGTCATATGGTATGTACATATTTTTACTGGTTTGTTTATCTTTCTCTTTTCCATCTGTAGAGTCTATTGGGGTTATAGAGATATTTTCCCATTGTTCATCAGGGTATTGAAAACATCTCTTCACAGGCTATTTCTTGTCTATGGACCTTTTATTTTTTTTCCTTTATAATTTCTGGATTTTTTTTCATGCTTAAGAAGATAATGACATCGCAAGATTATACATGTTTTTAGTTAATTTCCATTGCAATATTTTATTCTTGTTCTTCACATTTACTTTTTTTCTCTCTTTTTTACAGATTTTGTTTCTAAGTAATCTCTACACCCATCGTGGTGCTCGAACTTACAACCTTGAGCTCAGAGTCATATGTTCCACAAGCTGAGCTGGCCAGGGGCTCCTTGTTCTTCACATTTTCATCTTCAGTCCACCTGGGGTGTATTTTTGTGTATGTGGTGAATAGGAATCTATGTTCATTTCCTTCTGATTGGATAGCACATGTACTTGATTCTTAGGTTTAAAAAAATTCTTGCAAATATGTGAAATCCTTACATAAAAGATGTTTATGGCTAAACATTTGCTCACCACTATGATTATTTCCTTAGGACACATTCCAAACTGTAGAATTATTGGGTCATGGTATGCACGATATATACAGCATTTAGTACTTACTGTGAATAGAAGCAAAAAAAAAAAAAAGGATGTAGCAATTTACTCTCTCAACATGAGAATGCCTACATCTTCCACAAAATTGAGTATTGTAAGCAAACATTTGTCTATTTGATAGGCAATTTTTTGTTTTATTTTATTTTTCGTTTGGTTTATCGTCTCCTACCAAGGCTAAATAATGTTTATTGTTCACATAGACTTACTTGTTAGATACACAATTTTTAGGCTATGATAACCACCGTTTTGACTTTCGGGAGCCCTAAATTATGAATTGTAAACCTGTCTCTTTGATTATAAGGAGACTACTGTGCTGCTCAGCTGAAACAGGGTCTATGATGAGTATATGAAGCAATAATGGAGACCATGATATCATGGGAAACCCCAAATGAGGGCCAGGGCAAAATGCAGAGATTCTGATTCAGAGTAAGAGTACCAGTGTGTATAGGGACATGTGTCCAAATTTTGCCTTATTAACAAGCACTCCATATGATTATAATGTAAAAAGCTATTTGAGACATCAGTTATACAATGTTACAATAATTTTATAGACTGAATACGGGAAATAATCCCTTTCCTGTTGGGTCCTATTTGAAAATGTAAATTATAGTTTGTAGTGAAATAGATTATTGCCATTTTATGCAATTAGATATAAAACTGGGCCAAGAACACGAGATTCTAAGTAAAAATTTATTAAATACCCACTATATATGTCACTAATCAAAAGAAGTATAATGAAATATATAGTATGGTATTTACTTAGAGACACAAAATGCAAGAAGTCCAATTAGGAAATAATGCTTAAGTGTGTATATATATACATATACATGTATGTGTATAATATATGTAAGTATTGATATGTGTGTGTATATACATGCCTTTGTAAGACTAAAAATATATACACACATATGCACTAAATATATATACAATACATATTGTACATATATACACCAAAAATACATATTACATATATAGAAATATATGTATATGTTGATATATAATATATGTTATATATTATATATATATTAGTCTTACAAAGAATTTTTGCATGTTTCAGGAGTGAAAGTAAAAGAAAGATGGGGAGTGCCTTCTTAGATTTTCTAAGAAAATCTTCTATTTCTAAAATCTTCTAAGAAAATTTTCTATTTTCTGCATTGTTTTGTATAATTTATACCTGTACCTTGAGAGTCTTCTGAACCAGCAGGGCAGGCCTGCAAGGAACCTTCAGGGAGAGATCATCTCACGAGAAGTAAGACAAAACCTTAGTCCTTAGACCTAAGGTAACTCTGACTATAGCTTTTTTTTTTATTCCAACTTGTACCTTGGTCCAATTCCCAAAACGGCCTCATCATGTCCGACCCTTATTTAGAGGAGGGGTCCTGGGATTGAAAACAGAAGAGGCTGTTTTGCTAAGAACCCTACAAGGCATGGTGGCCCAAGCAGTCTCACCTGTGTGAAGGGTCACCATGAAGCAGAGAGGCTTCAGAAGGCAGAGTGGGGGTTCAACCCACCGGGGACTCCAGGAAAGTGAGTGGGTTTTGGCACCGGGGACCCAGTGCACCAGGAGCAGTGAGGGCCAGCAGAGAACAATGGGCCCAGCAGAAGAGGCAGCGGGTGCCCAGCAGACATGGCAGAACCCAGGGGAGGAGGAGAGCGGGACTCCACAGATGACTGGCATGAAGCCCCCACCGCCTGCCTACTAATGGACTTGTTCCTGAGCACAGGGGAGTCGTGTCAGGGCCCGCCCTCCAACGACTGATGCTCTGCAGCGGGTTGGGGTTCTACATGCTCAGGTGGGAACAAGAGTCCACCAAGCACAGCTCGGAGTCACCTCATCTCTTCCTCACAGCAGCCCTGTGAAGCAAATGTTTTCTCGGTGAAAAAGACAAAGTCTTAAGCAAGTATATCTGTAATAATTGCCAGTTTTATTCCTCTGGCTAATAGATCCAGAGGTAATTTGAAGTTTACATTTCTTTTTTATAGTTCTGTTGTCAGGAGTTTATCTAGTGTTTTACTGCCCTTCAAAGGTGATTGACAAGTTTCATTGTGTCTGTTTATTTTAGTTTTTTGTGACACAATACACACACATACACACACACATATATATTCATTTTGTGGAAAAATGAGAAGATGCAGATAGCCAAAAAAGAAATAAAATACATATCACACAGAGGTTCACTGTTAACCTTTTGGTGTATAATAATTCATACTTTTTCCTTTGCATTTTGTCATATATGAATGTACACATAAAGTGTGTATATGTATATATACATACACACATACTGTTTTGCAACTTATTATTTTCACTTTACAATATAAATGAGCATCTTCCCATGCAAATGAATTAAACATCCTTATTAAATGAGTGAGATTGGGTCAAAAGATGAGATGTTGGTAACAGGAGTCATATGCAAATCAAAGGAACACGGGAGGATAGGAGTAAAATGGTAGCAATATCTAGCAAGAAAATGCAGACAAAAAGAAGCCAATGGTGGTAATATTAATAACAGAAAATAGTTGAATTCAGGGGAGTAATGCATCAAATGGGATAGGGACGGTCCCGGGAATGCCTATGGTTAGAATGCAGAGCCCTAAATTTCTTTCTCAGACCTCGTATCTCTTCCAAACACCTTTCCATCTCATCTCCCTCCCTTGTCATTTCTTCGTCTTTAAAGTGCCTATAGTCTATGTCCTCTTTAAATTCCTCGAGGGACTGAAGCAGCCTTTGCCTAAAATTCCCTTCTGTTTGCTGGCGTTCAAATTCTCCATAAGGGCGTTCTTCCTCTCTCTTTGGCACGCTGCACTTGGGCTTTCCTTCATTTTCTTTGCAGGGTTTTTGCATGATGTTTCCAGCTTAAGTCCGGGGAGAAAATGTAGAGCGAATTGCTTCGTTTCTTTTGATTCAGGTTTGTCAGTTTCTCTTTGAAGTAAGATACCTAATCTCCCACCCCTGCCACACAGGTCCAGCCCTCTGAAGTTCGAGATGCCGCCCCTTCCTCCCGCACCCCCACCACTCCGCCTCCTTTCCCCTCCCTCTGCAACCCACCATTTCCCCAGCAGACAAGGCTAATGGCCTCTCTGACGGGAGCGGGAGAAAGGGAGCAGACCCGTAGTTGAGCTGTGAGGCCGCAAATTTTACCCAGCTCGCGCCCTTCCCAACTCCCACCCTCAGAGACCCGGGCTGAATGCGTCCCTCGCACTGACCTGTAAGGATTCGGGATAGTTTCCTCTTTTTCTTGCCTCGAGATGTCTGTGAACACAGACCCTACGACCTGCAGACAGAAAGGAAGGGGGCGGGGAGGAGGGAGCTCTCTGTGGATCCACCAGCCTCAGAGACAAGACACTCATTATCTTGAGTCCAGGATCCTCCCAACCGTCGTTGCCCAAAATTTCCTACCTCCTGGTTCCCCCTCCTGTCCCTCTCCCTTCCTCCTGGATCCCTGCCTCCACCCTCCACCCCTCACCCTCTTGGCCTAGTCCTTGCGAGGGCTGCGGTCCCCTCGGCCCCACCCCCTGCACGACCCACAGGCAGCCACTGAATGAGAAGAAATATTTTCAAATTATGTCTAAATTTCTGCCTCCACCCCAGGATTCTAGCCGTTCCCCACACAACAGCCCACACCTCATTTCCTCAACGGAATTGGAGAAAGAGGAGGATAAACGGAAAGCTTGCCAATCTGAGAGAAGCCGATTATTTCTAAACTATCACTCAATCAGTAGGTGTCTCTCAGGAGACTTCCACCTACTCCCCCCACCGTCCTTTCAAAAAATACAATCATCTCCCAACGAGTTTGCAGGGATTTGGGCAACGTGAGCCTGGATCGATTCCTGCCACTGGATTCAGCCACTGCCACCCCAGGCGTCCCAGCGGTTTCCTCAAACCAACCTTCTGAGATTTAAGGAATTTAAGTCCTCCTTCTCTTGGCCACAAGCGCGAACGCCTACAGGACAGTAAGGAGCTGGTACCCAGAGGAGAAAGAAGCCCGGGAATATAAGGACTTCGCGGCAGCTCCTGGTCACGTGAGGATTATGTCATCCTCCAACTCTGGTCCCCACTCTCCCCTCCCACCAGCTGTGCTGCAGAAGTGGAACGACTTACCAACCTCCCACCTCCCCACCACACCAGGCCCTGTCACTCATTTTCGTCACTGCTAATGCCGGAGGTCAAAAGTGGCCCCTTCTCCCTGTGGCTGGAATTTGCCTTTCTCTGATTACCAGAGAAGGGCTGCATGTTCCTATAGCCACGTTAACCATTGTTACTTTAGTCGTTGTGTTGAGAGGATTGCACATCCTCTTCTAAGCTACAACAGAAAAGGTAGCAGTTTTCCTTCCACCGACCGCCCACCCCCCTCTCACCCACAGCCACCATTTGCCTTGCTGTTCAATTCTTGAAATCAAATTAGAGGGAGTGGGGTAAATTAGGAAAGGAAGTAATGATTGAGATTGTAGTTTTTTACTTTTGTTCTGTTAATTTCCTACTCTTCCATTTTCCCATCGATTTATTATATTCTTTTATTAATCAGAAGTACAATAACAGTAAGTACATTTGGAAAAAAGACTCAAGATAGGAGGGAAAAAAGACCCAGCCACCTGTTACTTCTGCTGAGTCATAAGATAAATATAGATCCTCCAGGCGGACACATTTTCGGAAGTTTAAAACATACAGGGCAGCTGGAGGCTACTACTCTTCTGAGGAGCCCCTAGGCATGTGAAGCCCTTTGGTTGGGTGAACTACTGAGGCCATAACCCAACAGCACTTTGCCCTTAGAATTTCAGATCTCAAAAATCAGTTGTAAAACTTTACTGGTGTGATCTCAGTATCCTGCTCTCTCTTTCTCTTTGTACTACACAGTTTTATTTCTTTATTTCCTGTATCCAAAAGATCCTTTCTTCAATACTCAATAATAATTGAGAATCAAAGAGTTTTTCATTTCTCCCAGACACCATCGTCTTATTTATGTTTTCTTAGACCTCATTCAGCCACACTGAGGAATTAGGACTAACAGAAACTGGTCACATTACCAAATTTTTTGTTGCTAGGGATTTTGGTACTAATCTAAGTAGATTAGTTGTTGGTGATATGTTGGTTTGAAATATATACAACAGAAAGAGGGGTGGGTTCTTTTTTCCCTTTGATTTCTTTTTTTAATATTTATTTAAATTCAGTTTAATTAACATATACTGTATTATTAGTTTCAGAGGTAGAATTCAGTGATTCATGAGTTGCATACAACACCCAGTGCTCAATATTTCAAGTGCCCTCCTTAATGCCCATCACCCAGTTACCTCATCCTCTCCCCACCTTCCCCTCCAGCAACCCTCAGTTTGTTTCCTATGGTTTGCCTTCCTCTGTTCTTATCTATTTTATTTTTCTTTCCCTTCCTCTATGTTCCTCTGTTTTATTTCTTAAATTCCGCATATGAGTGAAATCATATGGTATTAACCTTTTTCTGACTGACTTATTCGCTTAGCATAATACCCTCTAGTTATTGTAAATAGCAAGATTTTTTTCTTTTTGATGGCTGAGTAATAATCCATTATATATATATGGTGTGTGTATATGTGAATATTGGTAATATATATTATATATGTGGTATCTTTGCTCATTCTGTATATATACAATATATATTGGCATATATATTACATAGATATAGATACATATGTAAATAGATAAATGCATATATATGAATAGGCAAATACATATATATAATAGATAAATATATCTATATCTATGTCTATATCTATATAGAATGGATAAAGATACTAAATCTTCTTTGTCCATTCATCTGTCAATGGGTTTTTTCAACATTTTGGCTATTGTGGACATTGCTGCTATAAACATCAGGGTGCAGGTTCCCCTTCGAATCACTATGTTTGTATCCTTTGGAATAATACCTAATAGTGTCATTGGTGGGTCATAGGGTAGCTCTATTTTTCGGTTTTTGAGGAACCTCCATACTATTTCCAGAGTAGCCGCACCAGTTTGCATTCCCACCAACAGTGTAAGTATAAGAGGGATCCCCTTTCTCTGCATCCTCACCAACATCTGTTGTTTCCTGAGTTGTCAATTTTAGCCATTCTGACAGATGTAAGGTGGTATCTCATTGTGGTTTTGATTTGTATTTCCCTGATGCCAAGTGATGTTGAGCATTTTTTCACATGTCTGTTGGCTATGTGTATGTTTTCTTTGGAGAAATGTCTGTTCATGTCTTCTGCCCATTTCTTGACTAGATTATGTGGGGGTTTTTGGGTGTTGAGTTTAATAAGTTCTTTATAGATTTTGGATACTAGCCCTTTATCTGATAAGACATTTGCAGATATCTTCTCCCATTCCATAGACTGCCTTTTAGTTTTGTTGACTGTTTCCTTTGCAAAGAAGAATGTGTTCTTAAAACTTGTTTTTAGGAAGACTGTAGCTCATTATGAATGAAAAGTTGCCATTAACCATTTTAATGTAAATGATTCCAGAAAATACTTAAAAGAGAAGAGGTCTTAAGAGTGAAGCATTGTTCTGATATGAAGAATTTGAGAGGCAGGGCAGGGGGTTATGAGGGGGTGGGGAAGAGAAGTGAAACAAGATGGGATGGGGAAGGAGACAAACCTTAAGAGACTCCTAAACTCATGAAACAAACTGAGGGTTGCTGGAGGTGGGGGGGCGGGTAGGGTTATGGACATTGGGGAGGGTATGTGCTGTGGCAAACGCTGTGAAATGTGTAAGCCTGATGATTCACAGACATGTACCCTGGGGCAAATAATACATTATATGTTAATAAAAAATTAAAAAAAAAAGAGTGAAGCATTGTTGTTGCAGTTATTATAAAATGCTAAGTTGTGATAGAGGCATAAGATGGGGTGGGGAATTCCTGGATCCTCTGAACAGCTTTTCATGCAGATGGTTAGACTCATGGTTTTCAAATAGCTGGAAAGATCTAAATGCTGAAGATTTTAGCACTGTGGTAAGAAGCATAGCATTGAACAAATCTGAGTTTGAATTAATTGCATTTACTTAACCTGTTGTATAACCTTGGATCTAAAATTCAGATATTAAAACTTCCCTGTGTCTCATCTACAAAATGAGGTTAATGCTTCATAGCGTTGTTGGGATTAAATGATATAATTTATATAAAGCATTTAATACATGACTGAAAAATACCAAATGCTCTAGTAAATGACAGGTCTCAATGATTACCTCCTAAAGATCTCAGGAATCCTTCCAGTTTCCATTCTACCTCTACTGCCACTCCCTTAATGCAAACAGCCACAAACTCCAGGACAACCACAACATTTACTGATCTCCTTGCCTTACATCTCGCTACTTTCCAATAGAATGATGATTCCAAGCAACAAATATGATCATATCACTGCCCTGAATTATTTTATTTCATCCTCCAACAATCTTATTAGATAGGAACTTCTTTAGTTGGTCTTCTGGACATTTCACAGAATACATCTCCATATCCTTTTTAAAGATTTGTTTATTGTTTTAAAGTGAGAGAGAGAGAATGAGGAGGAGGGGCAGAGGGAGAAAGAGAGAATCTCAAGCAGACTTTCTGCTGAATGAGAACTATGGGGCTCTATCTCACAACTCTGAGATCATGACCTGAGCCTCCCTGAGCCAAAACCAAGAGTTGGATGCTTAACTGACTGAGCTACTCAGCTGTCCTTACATCTCCATTTCTTTCTTTTTTCTTTTTTTAAGATTTTTAAAGATTTATTTATTTTGACAGAGAGAGAGAGAGAGGGAGCACAAGCAGGGGGAGGGGCAGAGGCAGAGGAAGAAGCCGGCTCCCTGCTGAGCAAGGAGCCCAATGTAGAACTCAATCCCAGGACCATGGGATCATGACCTGAGCCGAAGGCAGACACTTAACCGACTGAGCCACCCAGGCATCCATCTACATCTCCATTTCTAAGTAGAAGCTTGTATGAAAATACATGCAAATATAAGCAAAGTAAGATACTGAGTTAGATTTGACTTGTTTGCCTACTATAAACTGATGAGACTCACAGGTGAGGACAAGGAGTCATTATATATCATAAAAAGAAACTCCAACAGTTGGGATCAAATACCTTCATAAGACCTTGCCAAAAGGCATCTAAGCCAGCTCTATTACCTACAACAATCATCCTAGTCTTCCCTCCCCCAAGTCAGTATAAGGAGACAGGTAAGGGTAAGAGGTAAAGAAATATGGGAGCCATTGACTTTGTGGAAAGGTCATTGTGGTTCATTATAACAACACCAGTGATACTTACAACTTATTTAATACTTCTTAGGCACTGCTTAATTCTTCTAAGCACTTTTCATCTACTAACTAAATTAATACTTACAGTGCTGTTATTAGGAAACTAAGGAGTACAAAGGGTAAGTAGCTTACCCAAAGTCACACAGTAAACAGTGGATATAGAATTTTAACTAAGGTACTCTGACTCCAAGGTTGGCACATGGCAAAAGTCAATTCTATCACTTTTTCATGAGTGACAGCAAGAATATAGATTCTTCCCTCTTTTAAACCAAGTGGAGGTGGAAGCTCCAAGAGAATCACATACAGAGAGAGGTCTGTGAGAAGCGGATACTGGTGTACAATCCCCAGTTAGATCACTACATATCTTATTGATCCAAAAGAGATGGCTAGGTGAAAACAGAGATAGAGTGTACTCCTATCCTTCTATGGCAGAATGGATGAATTTTCCTGTGGGTTAGGTAGACACCTGACTGACTTGTTGGTTCCTTTTCCAATATGACTTTACATGGGGTGAGGGGAATCTATAAGCAACTTGTTTTAGAATTGTACAAAATGTGCTAAAAATAAACCAAATGACAAAAATTATGGGTAGACTGGGATCAAGCATATACTCCTGCTTTGAAGAACCAGATAACTGGACAAATATATCAAACAACTATAATTGTTTTCAGACTCTGTACAACTCAGAGTACAACGGTGTGGTCTCTGCCAGAAGAGAAAGAATCAGGGTGAACTCTATGATTGCTTTGTATTTTAACTAAAGGTACCCACTTGTACTGGCCAATTTAAGGGATAAATAGACAACAATACTAAGAAATTTCAATATACCATTTTCAGTAATAGAATAAGTAGGCAAAAGTTAAATGAGATGGAACCTATCAGCTAGGCCTATTTATATATATGCCACATGGTAAGCAATTAAAAAGCTTCAATAAAATTTTTAAAATTGGCACTATACTAAATTTATTCTGTGACCACAACAGAATGAAATTAGAAATTAATAATGGAAAGAAATTTGGAAAGTTGAGAATATGTAGAAATTAAACAACGTAATTTGAAATAGAAATCACAGGGAAATTAGGAAATAATTTGACACAAATGGAAATTAACTCACAACGTACCATAACTTATGGGATTCATGTAAAGTAGTACTTAAAGTGAAATTTATATTTGAGTACATTGAAATAAAACGATCTCAAAGCTGTAACTTCCACCTTATGAAATGAGAAAAAGAAGAGTGTAGTAAACTCAAAGGAACCAGAAGTAAGGAGATAATAAAGATTAGAGCAGAAATTAATGAAATAGAAAAGAGGAAAAAAAAAGAAAAATTCAACAAAACCAAAAATCTTTTCTTGAAAAAGAACAACAAAGTTGACAGACTTTTAGTTAGACTGATTAAGAAAAAAAAGAAAGGAGAGAAAACTCTATTTACCAAAATCAGGAATGAAAGAGCAGCCACCACTACTGCCTTTACAGAAATTTTAGAAAAAGATTGTAAGGGAATTTAACTATAAACAATAGCCTGCCAGTTAATTAAATAAATCAGATGAAATTATCAAATTCCTAAAAAGACGCAAACTACCAAAACAAACCCACGAAGAAACAGAAAACCTGAATACATTGATAACAAATAAAGAAATTGATGTAATAATTTTAAAACTTCCCAGTAAGGAAAAAATCTCAGATGACTATACCAATGAATTTTACCAAACATCTGAAAAGAAAGAATACAATTCTTCCAAAAAATGAAAAAGGAGAGGATTTTTCCCAATGCATTTTGAGTGGTCAATATCACCCTGATCCCAAAACCAGACAGACATCACAAGAAAACTACAGATCAATAACTTTTATGACATAGATGCAAATATCCTCAAAAAATACTAGCAAGCTGAATTTAGGAACATAGAAAGAATTATATACCGTTACCAACCAGAGTTAATCTCAAGAAAGTTGAGATATGTATATTCCATATTAATAGAATAAAAAACCTCACCACATTACCATTTCATGTCACCATTTCATTTCAGTGAACTGCACAAAAATTCTTAAAAAAATACTACAGCTCTTCATAATAATATAGAAAACTCTCAAAAAAGTAGGAATAGAGGGATATCCTCAACCTGATAAAGGACATAGAAGAAAAACCCACAGTTAACATTACAATGGGTGGCAAAAGACTGGATGCTTCCCTCCTACAAGCAGGAGCAAGACATAGATGTCTGCTTTCACCA
Source organism: Nasua narica (assembly GCA_028533885.1). Lineage (NCBI taxonomy): Eukaryota > Metazoa > Chordata > Mammalia > Carnivora > Procyonidae > Nasua > Nasua narica. The sequence continues at coordinate 64,399,951 of CM052801.1, read as the reverse complement.
CTTCTAGTCAGCATTGTACTGGAGGTTTCTGACAGAGCAATTAGGCAAAAAACATGAAATCAAAAGGATCCAGATTGGAAAGGGAGACATAAATCCATCTATATTTTCAGGCAACGTAATCCTATACATAGAAAAATCATTTAAAAATCCATAAGAAAGTTACCAGAGCTCATAAATTAATTCAAAGCTGCGGAGTATATAGATCAACACACAAACTCAGTAGTGTTTATATTCACCTATGATGAGCAATCTGGAAAGGAAATTAAGGAAGCAATTCTATTTACAGTATCATAAAAAGGAAAAAATGCCTAGGAAGATATTTTAACAAAAAAGTGCAAAACTTACACTCTGAAAATGACAAAGAATTTTTGAAATACATTAAAGACCTAAATAAATGGAAAGACATTCCATATTCATGAATTGGAGGATTAAATCATTAAAATGGCAATACTACTCAAAAAGATCTACAGATTCAATGCAATCCCTACCAAAAGTTGAATGAACTTTTTTGAAGAAATAAGTAAGTTGAGGCGCAAGGGTGGCTGGGTTGGTTAAGGGGCTGCCTTGGGCTGAGGTCATGATCCCAAGGACCTGGAATCGAATCCCATGTGGAGTCCCGCACTGGGCTCCCTGCTCAGTGGGGAGTCTGCTTCTTGCTCTCCCCCTGCTCATGCTCGCTTGCTCTCTCCCTCTCTCTCTCTCTCACGCACGCGTGGGCACGCGTTCACTCCTCTCTCAAATAAATTTTAAAAAAAGAAATGAAAAAGTAGATTTTTAAAAAGATTTTATTTATTTATTTAACAGAAAGAGAGCACAAGTAGTAAGCAGAGCTGGCTGGCAAAGGCAGGGAGAGGCAGGGAGAGGCAAGGAGAGAGGAAAGCAGGCTCCCCACTGAGCAAGAAGCCTGAGGCGGGGCTTGATCCCAAGACCCCCGGGGATCACGGACCAGAGTCGAAGGCAGCTGCTTAACGGACTGAGCCACCCAGGCGCCCAAAAGTAGATTTTCAATTACATAATGGAATTGCAAGGAACTTGAAATAACCAAATAATCTTGTCAAAGAAGAGCAAAGATGGAGGGATTACATTTCCTGATTTTAAATCTTACTACAATAATAATTAAAATAGGGTGGTACTGACAAAGGATAGATAAAGTCAGTGGAATAAAATTGAAACTTCAGAAATAAACCCATATGCTATGGTCATTTGATTTTTAGAATGGCACCAAGATAATTTGATGGGGGGAAAATCAAATTCGCACAAATGGTACTGAGAGAATGGGATAACCACTTGCAAGAGAATAAAGCTGAACACCTCTCACCATATAAAAAAATTAACTCAAAATGAATCACAGACCTAAATGTAAGAAGCAAAACTATAAAACCCTTAGAAGAGAACATAAGCATAAATCTTTGTGACCTTGGATTAGACAATGGTTTGTTAGATATTACAACAGCACAAAATCAAAAAAAAGTAAATTAGAAAACTTCAAAATTAAAAACTTCTGTTTCTGAGGATATCATCAAGAAAATGAAAAGATACTCAACAAAATATGAAAAAAATTCAAATCATCTATTTGACAAGAAGCTTGTATCTAAAATACATAAGGAGCTATTATACTGAATAATAAAAAGACAACTCAATTAAAAATGAGCAAATGAAGACGCCTAGGTGGCTCAGTCAGCTAAGCATCTGCCTTCAGCTCAGGTCATGATCCTAAGGTCCTGGGATGGAGTCCTTACATCGGGCTCTCTGCTCAGTGGGGAGCCTGCTTCTCCTTCTGCCTGCCACTCCCGCTGCTTCTGATCTCTCTCTCTCTGACAAATAAAGAAATAAAATTAAATTTAAAAAAATGAGCAAATGATCTGAATAGACATATATTCAAAAAAGTATAAATATGGCTGACAAACAAATGAAATAATGTTCAACATCATGATAGTTATTAGGAAAATGCAAATCAAAACCACAATGAAATATCACTTTATACCCAATAGGGTGGCTAACCAACCAATGTTGATAAGGATGTGGAAAACTTGGGACTCATGCATTGCTAATAGGAATATAAAGCACTGCAACCACTTTGGAAAACATTTTGGCAGTTCCTCAAAAAGTTAAATATAGAATTAATATATGACCTAGCAATTTTACTCCTAGGTATATACACAGAGAAATAAAAATATATGTCTACATAGAAATTTGTTCATGAATGTTTATAGTAGCCTTATTCATAATAGCCAAAACTTAGAAACAACTCAAATGTCCATCAACTGATAAATGGATAATTATAATGTGGCAGATTGGTACAATGGAATATTATTTGGCAATAAAAATAAAGTACTAATACATGCTACAACATGAATGAACCTTGAAAACAATATAGTAAGTGAAAGAAGACTGTCAAAAAAGACCACATTTTGTATGATTCCATTTCTATGAAATGCCCAGAATAGACAAATCAATAGAGATAGAAATTAGATTAGTGGTTACATAGGCTTGGGAGCTTGGGGAGAAATAGGGAGTTACTTCAAGTAGGCTTCCTTTAGAGGTAATTAAAATTTTCTAACATTGTAGTGATAGTTGCACTTTTCTGTGAACATATTTTAAAAGGATTTACTTACACACTTTAAATTGGAGAATTAAATGATATATGAATTATATCTCAATAAAGTTTTTATTTAAGAAAGATCAATGCACGCATGGCCATAGAAACTACTGAAACTGCATCACAGTAAAAAATAAATGAGAAGTTGATCAATACAAAGCAGTATAACTGCAAATATGCGTCAGACAAAGAAGAAAGTGTGTGAAACAAAAAATATATTGAAAAATATAATGGCTAGGGTGCATGGGTGGCTCAGTCAGTTAAGCATCTTTCTCTTGATTTTGATTCAGGTCATGATCTCAGGGTTGTGAGATCAAACCCTAGGTCAGACTCTGCGCTGAGATTCTCATTCTCCTTCTGCCCCATCCCCAGCTCATACTTTCTCTTTCTCTCTCTCCCTCTTAAATAAATAAAATCTTTTTAAAAAGAAAAATATAATAGCTGAAATAGTTCTAAGTTTTATAAATATTATAAACTCACAGACCCAAGAAGCATAATAAACCTCTAGTAGGATAAACAAAAAGAATGTTACATCACTCTCATGTTCACTGAAGCATTATTTGTTGCAGCTAAGCTATGGAAACAAACTAAGTGTTCTTCAGGGGTGAATAAATAAAGAAAATGTGGTATATATACATAATGGAATATTATTGAGCTATAAAAAAGACAGAAATCCTGTCATTTGTGACAACATGGATGGACCCTGAGGGCATTATGCTAAGTGAAATGAATTAGGGAAAGGCAAATATGGTATCATCTTACTTATATGTGGAATATTAAAACAACAAAAACCAAGAACCCACTAAACTCATAAATACAGACAATGGATTGGTGTTTGCCAGAGGCATGGGTAGGGGGGATAGGTGAGCAAAATGGGTGAAGGCAATCAAAAGGAAGTCAAAACTTCCAGTTATAAAATAAAGAAGTCCTGGGGATATAATGTACAGCATGGTGACTATAGTTAATAATACTGTATTGTAGAAAAAAATGTAAACACCTCATTCCTATTTTGATTACATGTTGAAATGATCATATATTACATATAAGGGGTAAATTAAATGTTATTATATTGAGAAAAATACTGTATTATGTATTTTAAAGTTGCTTAGAGAGTAGATCTTAAAAGTTTTCATCCAAGGAAAAAAATTTGTATCCCGTCCTCATTGGTCAGTTTCCCCAATGAGCTGGTGGAGTGAGGTTTTAGCACTTTGTGAGCAAGATCATTTACTGGTAGTTGTTGGAAGTAGTTGTAGGGAAAAAAAAAGAATGGGCATGACAAAGAAAAATTTAAATGTGTGTTGACGAATGTTAACTAGACTTACTGTGGTATTATTTTGCAATATACCAATATCAAATCATTATGTTGTACACTTGGAATGAATATAATGTTATATGTCAATTATATCTGTACTTTAATTTTTTTAATATTTTATTTATTCATTTGACACATAAAGAGAGAGAGAGAGCACAAGCAGGAGGAGCAGCAGGCAGAGGGAGAGGGCTCTCCGCTAAGCAAGGAGCCTGATATGGGGCTCGATCCCCAGACCCTGGAATCATGACCTGAGCAGAAGGCAGATGCCTAACTCACTGAGCCACCCAGAAGCCCCCATATCTCTACTTTAAAAAGAATGCCACATCAAAGTATATCATAATCAAAATCCTGAAAAGCAATTACTAGAGAAAATCTGAATAGCAAACACAGAAAAAGGTTATGTTATAGACAAAAGTATAAATATAAGCATGACTCCACATAGAATCAGAATTTACAAGAAGACAATGAGGGGCGCCTGGGTGGCTCAGTGGATTAAAGCCTCTGCCTTCAGCTCAGGTCATGATCTCAGAGTCCTGGGATCAAACCCCACATTGGACTCTCTGCCCAGCAGGAAGCCTGTTTCCCCCTCTCTCTCTGCCTGCCTCTCTGCCTACTTGTGATCTCTTTGTCAAATAAATAAATAAAATCTTTAAAAAAAAATCAAGATGAATAAAGGTGTTTCCCAACAAACAAAAGGTCAATGTATTTGCCATCATGCTACTATAAGAAATAGTAAAGGGAGTTTTGAGGTGGAAGAAAAATGACACCTGCTGGAAACATGCCTCTACATATAAGAAAGAAGTGTACAGAAAATGGCATATACGTGGTTATATACATTGGGGGTTTGGAGACCAAAGAAGCACCACCGTAGCAGTTCAAGGTCAGAAGCCAACTGCTGGCAGAATGCGTTCTTGCCTGGGGGAGGTTAAGTCTCTTGTTTTATTCAGGTCTTCAACTGATTAGATGAGGCCCACCCACATTATGAAGAGCATTACTCAAAGCCCACCAACTTAAATGCTAATCTCACCAAAATCACCCTCATGGAACATTCAGAATAATGTCTCAGTCAATAGTAGAAACTACCATGGGAAGGAAAAATTAGAAAAATAGTTTGTTTCAGGGTGCCTGGCTGACTCAGTCAGAGGAGGATGTGACTCTTAATCTCGAGGTTGTGAGTTTGAACCCCCCGTTGGGTGTAGAGACTACTTAAAAATAAAATCTTCTTTAAAAAAGAAAAATAGTAAAAAAAAAAAAAAAAAGGAAAAAAAGTTTATTTGACTTAATATTTTAATATGAAGGTTTTATTCCCCCTCTAATCAGAGTGTACTTTCAGTGCTATTTGGGCTTGCATGAATAGCACCTACAGAGTATGTTCTTTGACTACAAAAAGTTAATTAGTTAAAAATCAGAAATAAAAGATATCTGGAAAAAACACCAATGTTTTAAATAACACTCGTAAATAATCCATGGATCAAAAAAAATTCATTACAAATGAGAAATATTTCAAACTCAGTGATAACATATTAGATTGGAGGATGTTGTTAAAACAAAGCTTAGAGGAAAATCTGTACTTTTAAATGCCTATATTAGAAGAGACATTTAAAATTAATGATCTAAATTTCCATCTACAGAAGTTTACTTTTCCAAAGTAAATAGAGGCAAAGAAATAGTAAAATAAGGCAGAAAACAATGAAATAGAAAACTGATTTTTTAAAAAAGCAAAAAAATTTAACAAAGCCAAATATTGGTTCTTTGAAAATACTATAAAATCACTAAACGTCTAAGAAATGAATCAAGAAAAAAAGAAATCACAAATTCCCAACATCAGGTTTGAAATAAGACTACCACCACGTATTGTACAGACATAGTAAGGAAATACTGTGAGTAACTTTATGCCAATAAAGTCAAAGACATAGATGAATAGATGAAATGATAAAATTACTTGAAAATTAAAACTTTCCAAACTAACTAAAGAAGAAACAAGTTGGAGTAAATGTTTTTAAAGGAAGAAAAAAATATGTATTTTGCAAAAAGAATCAGATTCTGCCTTTAATATATTCATGTATTTGTAAAGTGATGTTAAAATGCTCTCAAAAGGGGCGCCTGGATGGCTCAGCCCTTAAGCGGCTGCCTTCGCCTCAGGTCATGCATGGTCTCAGGGTCCTGGGATCGAGCCTCGCATCAGGCTCTCTGTGCAGCAGGGAGCCTGCTTCCCCCTCTCTCTCTGCCTGCCTCTCTACCTACTTGTGCTCACTCGCTCTCTCTGTCAAATAAATAAATAAAAATCTTTAAAAAAAAAATGCTCTCAAAAATGTTACTTAGGAAGGCATAATTTGGTAGCATCAACTTTTCATTTATAGCTTTTTCTAAACAAGATTCCAAGAAACTGCCACTTTAATTTTTCCCTTCTAGTATTTTAAGAACTTCAAAGTTCAAACTGAACTGTAAGTAAAACTCTCATTCTCAAACTACTAAACTAGGAGTTAACAATACATTGGATAGTGAGTGGAATATGAAAGTATAGCCTACTTTACCAAAAGAGAGAAATTCTATGGCATTGGATTTAGAGATTAGTAAAGAATTTGGGACAAAAATCTCTCATGACTGTGGAAAATCAGAACTCTTCTTGAAGTGAATGGGCTTTTAATATCTAAGCAATAGACACTAAATGCAGAAATATGAGATAACATTATAGTTATCCTGAACATCAAAAAGTAACAGCTAAAGCATTACAAAGAAGCAAAATGTAACCGGTATGCCAGGATACATACCTTATTACAAATAAGGTATGGTGAAAACTGAGTTAGAAGAGCTCAGTTACCACTCTAGGCTAGAAACTAATAAGTAAAACTATAATTCCTAATTTTAAAAAGTTTGGTTTCATATTTAATTTTTTAACAGTATATAAATTATATACAATGTTTTCTCACAACTCAAACTATAATGCTCAAGTCTATAAAAAGAAGTTTATTTCAGAAATGCTCAAAAGCCCTACTACGCCTTTTCTCCTGTTTATAAAAACCAACAATTTCAAAAATACTTGCAGCATAGAAAAATGCTCAATGATTCACCGAAAACATCAAGCCAGTATCAGTAGGTAGTTTCTCATAAAGTAATCTATTATGCTGTATTCTGAAATATCATATGGTCAAATATGCTATTGATTCATGAACATTTTTCATGGGCAAGAATACTTAAAGAAAATGGGATCAAGCTGACTATGTTGCTCTTCACTTTGAATACTAAATTGTGCTTGCATCCTAAAAGTGCAAATGAGCTGCAGTAAGAAGAATATAAATATCCATGTGTACCATATACTAAAAATTAAAAGCCTAAAAATAACAGAATGAAAATACCTTATGTTAAATGAGAAATTAGAGATGAGACGCAATAACAGTTGGTGATGGCATATTTTAATCTTTAGTTAGAGCTTGAAGTTGTATAAAATTACTAATCAAATTGAGGTAGAGGTAGACTCTAATGTTACTCATTTCATGTGTCAGACTTAGGCCTCTCACTTTAACCTGTATGTGTTTTTCCCTAATTATATAAACATGGTTCAATTTGAGATGTTATGATAGAAAAATTAAAGGATCATTCAAATGGGTTTTTTATACAAAATTCTTAATTCCTAGCTTTAAAAAAGCTACTTATAAAATGTACATAATAATTTAATGTTTTTCCTTGGAGTTGTACATACATTTGTTTTTCCTTCAGCCATAGGAAAAAAAGAAAAGTGGAGAAACTGCATATATTATGAACAGTCATGTAATGAAGACATTGGAAAGTAGTAGAATAACAACATTTTGCCTCAGTGTCTCTTTGAAGGTTACACATAAGCTCTGATTCAAATTAAATTGCCTACTAAAGCAGACTTACATTCCATTAAACGCAAATCTATTCCTATTTTAAATCACACACAAGTGCTATTTGATCAGAGGGATGGGAAACACTAGGTAAGGCCTGGTGGATGGTAACTTCTTCAAGACTAGGTAATGGAATCGCCTGTTCAAAACCTCTGGAGCATTTAAGTCAATGAAAATGTAATCCAGACATCCAAGAAAGCCACCAACATAATTTGTATAAGTAGGTTCACCACAAGCACTTTTCAATTTGAAAAAATGGGTAAGGGACATGTTTCACCTTCCTCTTCCCCACTGACAAAAATAAATGATACATTCCTGTTGATGGGGTACTAATGAAGTCTCCACAAAATGTAACCAGTATGCCAGGATACAGGTCACACAAGACATGTCTAATGTGAGCCAAAGCTACCGCCATTTGAATGAGAGAAATGCACCTACCTTTTGGATGATGGCAGAGATGGATATTAGCAACACATATCCTTTTAGAAGAGTCTTTTTGTAGACTGAAGAACGGAAACCTGGAGGACAGATGATCTCTGGAGCACCCTCTCCTGTGCAAACAGGTACAAAACTAGTTTCTCCAGCAGTTCTTTATGAAGTGGGTTGAACTCCAGGGCTTCATGGAAAAAATGTCATGCTGGCTAAAGAGAGTGAATTTGGTCTTTCCGTACAAAGTAGCCAGGCCTTCCTGCTGCTTGATTCTAAACACACCCTCCAGCCCAAAGGCCTCGGCACCAAGCCGTCTGTAAACACGCTCAATGTCTGCAAACAGATGAGGTCAGCGTTGTAGCCCTAAGGTTCTGGCAGTAGTCGAGCCCCAAGGCAAGAAGGGGCACAGTGCAAAAGCTCAGCCTGGGCATACCTGTCGCCCAGGAGGTTGTAAGGGACCGGACGGATGAGACAGTCGTCCGTCCGTCCATCACCTTCTTGGTGTAGATACCGGTGGTCAAAGTGCAGGTGCCAGGTCCAGACTCCAAGGGACACACCTTTCCAACTCTCAGCTTGGCCCGAAGCGCTGCCCATTGCCTGGGGTGCAATGAAGCTTGATTCCGGAGCCAGATGTCGGCATTGGATGGCGTGTAGAGGCGCTCATTCACACCCGTCTCCGTCCAACTAGGAGAGGGTGAAAAGGGAGACAGTGACGAGGGGCCCCCGCCCTCAGGCTTTGCCGCTCCTTGTACTTATGGAAGAGGGAGCTGGAGGGATCCCCAAATTCGAGGCTGAGCTTGGGGCACACTGGGAAGCCCGCCACGGTGTAGCGTGGCTACTGCAGCTCCTGAAGGCAGACGGGTTGCGCTCCACCTTGTGCTTGACATCGCGGATCTGCAGCACCGCGCAGTCCACGTGGAGCACGTCTTCAGCCACTGCCTCCTCCCAGTAGTATAGTTTCAGCACAGGCTGGCAGGCTGCTGCCAGCTCGGGCCCAACGCCCCTCCCCCCATCTCACCCTCGTCCCCCCGCCCCCGCACAGTCCACGTCGCCACTTGCATTTGGCCCGTTCTTCCTGCTCTTCTTGGCGGCGGGCCATCTTAGCGTGGCCTTTGAGGTTGCATTGGTTGCAATTCCGCCGAGGGCCCAACCCAGTGGCTCGCTTTGTGGCGCCGCGTGTTCTTGAGCCTGCCATTGGCCAGCGCGAACGACAGGCTTAGTTTAGGCTCTGAGGGCACTTAGCGCACTACACCTCGCTGCAAAGCGCCCGCCGCGGTCTCAGTCGCTGCCTCCGTCCTAGTGTGCGACTCCACCGCTGTGCGGGCCCCACAAAGCGCGGCGCGGAAGCCTGGGAGCCTCCACACGAACCTGGTGGCCCAGAGGCCTCCAAGCGTCAGATCTGAGTAAATTTATATCTATAAAATAAAATAAATTCATAAACAAAAAAAATCTTCCCACAAAGATTGTACTGGTGAGCTCTATCAATCATTTAAAAAAGAAAAACTGTCTACAGTGTTTCAGAAATTGGAGGATACAAAGCACTCTGCAACTCATTTTAAGATACAAGAATGATCTTGGCAATAAAGCTTGTTATGGATATTATAAGGAAAACTTATAGACCAATATACTCGTGAACATATATGCAAAAATTCTCATATAATTACTAGCATGTAATATCCATTGATGTATATATAAGGATGAGTACCAAGCAGAGTTTACCCCAGGAATGTAAAATTGGTTTAACATTCAAAAATCAAGTAGTGCACTCCACCTATTTATAGAGTGAAAGAGAAAAAAACACTATTATTTCAATAGATATATGAAAATATCTGACAAAAAGCAACGCTTATTCATGGTTTAAAAAAAGAAAACCAGGGTGCCTGAGTGGCTCAGTCATTTAGCGTTTGCCTTCGACTCAGGTCACAATCTCCAGGTCCTGGGATAGAGCCCTGCATCTGGCTCCCTGCTCAGTGAGAAGCCTGCTTCTTCTTCTCCCACCCCCATGCTTGTGTTCCCTCTCTCATTGTCTCTCTCTGTCCAAATAAATAAATAAAATCTTTATAAATAAATTAAAAAAAGAAAATCAGCAAGCTTGCCCAGTGATAAAGGGAAACTATGATAAACCCACAGAGAATATACTTAGTTGTGAAATAGTGTACATTTTCCCCCTAAGATAGGGAATAAGGGCAGGCTGTTCACTTTCATCATTCCTATCCAACATTGTACTTTATTAATTGGGGGAAATCGGAGGGGGGAAATCATGAGAGACTGTGGACTCTGAGAAACAAACTGAGGGTTTTGGGGGGGTGGGGGGTTGGGTGAGCCTGGTGGTGGGTATTGAGGAGGGCACATATTGCATGGAGCACTGGGTGTGGTGCATGAACAATGAATCTTGGAACACTGAAAAAATAAAATTAAATTAAAAAAACAAAAAAGAAAAGAAAAATTCTAAAGAATATATACAAACGCTACTAGAACTAATTGAGTTTAGAAATGTTGTAGGATACAAGGTCAATATGCAAACAGCAATTGTATTTCTTTTTGTTTTTTTTTAAGATTTTATTTATTAGTATGTTTATTTATTTATTTATTGAGAAAGAGAGAGAGAGAGAGAGAGAGAGAGAGTGTGTGTGTGTGTGTGTGTGTGTGTGTGTGTTGGGGGGGAGGGGCAGAGGGAGAAGGATTTTGAGAATCTCAGGTCAACTCCAAACTGAGAGAGGAGCCTGGCTTGGGGCTCCATCTCACAATCCTGAGATAACGACTTGAGCCAAAATCAAGAGTTGGATGCTTAACCGACTGAGTCACCCAGGTACTCCAGCAATTGTATTTCTATATACTAGCAGTGAACAATTGAAATTGTGATTGAAAATTATAAATAAAACAAAATAAATATCATTAACAGTAGCTTGAGAGTCTTACAGACAAGGCTAGCAAAATATGTATAAAACATGGACATTAAAAACTACAAGACACAGTTGAGAGAAATAAAAAAAATCTAAGTAAATATAGAGATTTATCATGTTTATGGATCAGGAGACCGAATATTGTTAAGATGCCAATCCTCCTTTCCAAGTGATCTAGAAATTCAATGCAATAACAATCAAAATCCGAGAAGGCATTTCTATTGAAACTGACAATATGACTCCAAAATGTATATGGATTTAGAATAGCTAAAACAATTGTAAAAATGAAGAATAAGTCAGGAGGACTTAAATTTTTTATGATATGATATAGCTACAGTGACCAAGGCAGTGATGGTGGGGTGCAGAATTGATACATAGATCAGTGGAACAGAATATATAGTCCAGAAATACACCCAAACACATATGGTCAATTGGTTTTCAACAGAGATGCCAAGATATCTCACAGAGTATCCTTGATCTTCACCTGATATCATGCACAGAAAATAATTTGAAATGGATCATACACATGAATATAAAACCTAAATCCATGAAACTTGTTTATCACGAGGTCACCAGGAGATTCTAAGATCTCACTATCACTACCCTTACTATCATGTTAAGATTTTTGAAATGGTGTCTTAGGTTATACTTATGTAAATAAAAAGAAATCTTATGAGTTTTAAAGAATTTTTATTATAAAATGTAACCTGGAAACATTAAAAATGTAAACATTAGTGAAATATCATAAGATGAACACTCTTAATAACCATAACTCAGATCAATAAATAAAACTTCCAGCCACCCTAGAAGCTCCTCTATATGCCCCATCCTGATTGAAGCCTCCCTTTTTTACCCTGAAAGTAACCACTATCCTGACTTTTGTAGTAATCACTTTCTTTGATTTCTTTGTTTTTATCTTCTAAGTATGCATAGCTGGACACTATACTTTAGTCTTGCCCTTTAAAAAATGTTTACATTTATTTAAAGTCCTTACTAATGTACAGGCTTCTGCTCCATTTCTTTCTTTTTCTTACACATCATCTATGGAAGAACTTGGGCTATTTGACTTGTGGACTTTCTTAGAATCTAGATTTTGCTCACTGCCTACTTATGTTCAGCCTACATCAGTTCAACCTGATCCTCTTTCCTCTAACTCTTGCAAGTTGGCAACCATATCCAGGAAATTAAAACATTGACTCTAACAGTTTGCCTTTATCCAGATATCATTTGGTGACTACAGGTCTATTGGGGCCGATTTGACTTTCAAGTCTTCTGTTGATATTTTATAGTCATCTTTGAGTGAGATCCTGTGCTCTTAACATTAATTAATGCAACCTGCCATATAAATTTGTCTAATGGCTCTGTCCTGATATGTCAGAGTCTTGTCTGACTCTCACCCCGTCCATAGCCAGTAAGCCTGTCTTTCTTCGCTGTGACAACTGAATTCATCATTATCCTGTTTTTTTAAAAGATTTTATTTATTTATTTGACAGGAGAGAGATCACAAGTAGGCAGAGAGGAAGGCGGGGGGGGGGGGGGCGGGGGGGGGGGACAGGCTCCCTGCTGAGCAGAGAGCCCGATGTGGGGCTCGATTCCAGGACTCTGAGATCACGACCTGAGCCAAAGGCGGAGGCTTTAACCCACGGAGCCACCCGGGGAACCCCATCATTATCCTGTTTTAGGCCCTTGTGACCTTCTATCTGAACTACTAAGGCATACCATTCTCTGGTGCTCTTCTCTCTATCCTCTCCCCTCCTCTTTTGAGGTATTTAAGTAAGGTGTCTAAGATTACACAGCTAATTAGTGTTGAATCAGGGAACCAACCCAAGTTTTAGAATGTGGACTGTCTCAAAATGTTCCTATGTTTCTCTCATTTTGTTCACTGATGAGTTATTTTGAGGAACTCTTCTCATGCACAGTACTGCCTTGTGTGTTCTGAATGATAAGGGCTAGGTCTCAGAGAAAGGCACAACATTGGTGAAACATATACTGTCTCTGGGTAGGCCAAATACCCTTTCACATGAGGCCATTTGGAGACAGTTAAACAAAAGGGTGAACTATCTGACCTATAGAAGCTAGAAGAAGGAAATGACCAGGTTGGCCTAAAATAGAGAAAGCCTCAAGGAGGAAAAGGACCTTGACCTGGGCCTCAGAACATGGAAAGGATCTAGAAGTAAGATAGGAAAGAGAGAAAAGAACTATCTGACTGAACCCAGGCCCACCCCCATCCTTACCATTAATCACTCTGTCCTGTCTCATGCTGTTTTGTGGGTACAAGTCCACTTACTTCTCCTTTAGAGGTGCTTAAGTCTATTAATGGTTTGTGATCACAAAGCAGGTTCAGTGCAAGCTCTTTATGACATGAAGTCAGGAAATCCGTGCTCTGCACTTCCCCAAGAGTTTTCTCACTTATCTTCAGGTAATAGAATCCGAATCTGTTAACCTTTCTATATGGGAACTGAGGCATGTGCATTTAAAATACAGGTTCCCGGGGGACGCCTGGGTGGCTCAGTTGGTTGGGCAGCTGCCTTCGGCTGGGGTCAATATCTCGGAGTCCTGGGATCGAGTCCCGCATTGGGCTTCTTGCTCGGCGAGGAGCCTGCTTCTCCCTCTGCCTCTGCCTGCCACTCTGCCTGCTACTCTGCCCGCTTGTGCTCTCTCTCTCTCTGACAAATAAATAAATAAAATCTTTAAAAAATAAATAAATAAATAAATAAAATACAGGTTTCCCATTGAGTCTACAAATCCATTCCTAAGCATCCATCCTAAGGAAATAATGAATGATGCTCACGAAAATCCTATAACAATGTTACAATAAATATGGATGACCAAGTTCTCTTTTTACTATAATGATGTTCACCTGGTTGATTTTTCTTAGGTATGAATAGAGAAAATCTTATGCTTTGCACTAAACTGAGTTGTATGTGGATGTATTTCAGGTAAACAACTTTGCCAAAGTTTGACTGATAAGGGTAACCTTATTGCTATTACTTCTTTTAGCCCAGATGGCAAATTTTCCCCTATAACAATTTTCCCCGTCTTTTTTTTTTTTTTGCTTTTTAAAATTTTATTTCAATGTAACTCTCCTCACAGAAATACACTCATATTGGTTAATAGAATGCAATTTAAGTTGAACTTATCCTACACAATTTGGATCAAAGACTTGGTACATGGTTTAAGCTTTAAAAAAAGGATTTGCAATTTGGTTTATTTTTCATCTATTACAAATGTATATAAAAGATCCTCCCATCGGGGTGCCTGGGTGGCTTAGTGGGTTAAAGCCTCTGCCTTCAGCTCAGGTCATGATCTCAGGGTCCTGGGATCGAGCCCTGTGTCAGGCTCTCTGCTGGGCAGGGAGCCTGCTTCCTCCTCTCTCTCTGCCTGACTCTCTGCCTACTTGTGCTCTCTCTCTCTCTCTCTGTCAAATAGATATTCTGTCCCTCTGTCCCTCCCCCTCTCTACAATAAATAAATAAATCTTTACAAAAAATAAAAAATAAAAAAAATAAAAGATCCTCCCATCAAATGCTGCTAAAGCAGGCAGCAAGAACCTTGAGAATTTAACCTTTGGTTTGTCTCAGAAAAATAGCACGTATTGCACTGTAAAAGTTTATAAAATTGGTGCAACAAAACATTGTTGTAATGTTTCAATGTCAGTTTACAAAAATCAATTAACTAATGGATGTTGAAAGGGTGGGGAGAGCCTATGTACACAAGTGAAAATGTAAAAGCTATCTGACTTAGTTAAAGTTGCATGTAGATTGCAAGTTTACACAAACCAAGATACAGATAATTTATTGAATCTGAATTAACACTATCAGCTCAGTTCATCTGCTGAGGTCAACAAGGAAACTGCACACACTAGCTGTTTTTCTGGTTTATGGAAAAAAGAAAATTAAGTTTCTTCCCCAGCTTTTCAGTCCAGAGCTGATATTATACTACAGGCAAGGTATTCCTTCCATTGTCGACATTCATGGGGTGACATGCGACGAGGCCTACTGGGGTTTAAATTTATTTGCATTAGCACCTATATGCAAAATAGTCCCCAAAGTTAAAGATCACATGACTTTAAAAGTGACTCTAAAAAATAAAATGGCCCTTCTTGGAAGACTAGAACAACAACAAAAAAAAATCCAGCCATAGTTATAGAAAGCCTTATCAGAAACATAGCCCCTTATGAATTACACCTAAATAAAAAAAGGGTTCTTCGAGTTTTTGTTTTTTTGTTTAGTTTTTTCGTGGTTTTGTGTGTGTGTGTGTGTTTTAATGGCTTAAGGTGACCCCACCTTCTTCTAAGTAATAGGATTCTCTTCCCCAAAGTTTTTTTTTTTTTTAAAGATTTTACTTATTTATTAGGAAAGAGAGAGAGTGAGAGAGAGCATGAGAAGGGAGAAGGTCAGAGTGAGAAGCGGACTCCCCATGGAGCTGGGAGCCCAATCTGGGACTCGATCCCGGGACTCGATCCCGGGACTCGATCCCGGGACTCCAGGATCATGACCTGAGGTGAAGGCAGTCGCTCAACCAGCTGCGCCAGCCACCCAGGGGCCCCTCTTCCCCAAAGTTTTAAAGGAACTATTGATCAGTCAACTAGAAACTAACATTCCCCAGCCTCCTTTGCAGCCAAGTGTGTTTTTGTGTCCAAATTCTTTGCAATGGAATATGAGATGTGGAATGTGCAACTTCTGTACCACTTTTTAAAACTAATTTCTTTTTTCCTATAGCCTTGAATTTATTTCTTTAACATACATTTATTTTCTTTTTTCATTATGTTCCACTATTTAAAAGGAAATTGCCTGCTACTTTCTCTATCCTCCCTCCTGTGTCCTAGAACTCAAAGTGTAAGTAAAACACGGTAGGAGATAGTAGAGCAGCAAAATAAAAAGCACTTGACCTCATAGACAAATCCATCTGTCCACCTGGACTATTTTGTATGGGAGAAATACATTTCTCTCTTGTTTGAACTGTTGTATTTTGGGGGTTTATTTTTAGTATATTATATTATTTGGGGATTTGGGGGGGCTTATCCTGTATCCTAAATAAACTTGGGAAAGAAGTGATAGATTTTCCAAGTGGAATGGAAAGATTTTTTCCACGCTACTTTTTTTCTGATGTGGAAAAATGAAGTTAAAATAAATTCATGATGTATGTTCTGTACATGTTTCCTAGTTTATTATTTACTATTTTTGTTCCTGGTGGTTTCACATATCGAAATTTTTTGTTTTGGGGGTGCCTGTCTGGCTCAATTGATAGAGCATGTGATTCTTTATCTTAGGGTTGTGGGTTGAACCCTATGTTGGGTGTAGAGATTTACTAAAAAATAACATAGATTTTTCTTTGTTGTAATATTGATAATATAAGCATATTCAGAAATAAGAATAGATTATATTCTTTTTATTACATTCTATTTTATATGTATATATACATATACATGTATATTAAAATCCCACTGAGCACATTGTTTCTAATTGACTTTTCTATTATTTAAAGTGTAAGTCACGAAAAGTTTTCTTTATCATTAAATATACTTTTACATCATATTTTTCTTTCTTATTTTACTTTAATTATTTACTTATTTATTTTTAATTAAGCTTTTTATTTTAATTCCAATATAGTTAACATAGTGTTATGTTAATTTCAAGTGTATAATATGGTGATTCAACACTTCCATACATCACCTGGTGCTCATCACGAGTGCACTCCTTAATCCCCATCACCTATTTTGCTCATCCCCCATCTCCATCCCCTCTGGTAACCATAAGTTTGTTCTCTAAATTCAGTCTGTTTCTTGGTTTCTTTTTCTCTCTCTTTTTCCCTTTGCTCATCTGTTTTGTTTCTTAAATTCCACATATGAGTGAAATCATATGGTATTTGTCTTCCTCTGACTGACTTATGTCACTTAGCGTTATACTCTCTAGTGTCATCCATGCTGTTGCAAATGGCAAGATTTCATCCTTTTTGTGGCTGAGTAATATTCCACTGTATATATAGCATATTTTTCTTGTTTTACAGAACTCAATTATACTAATAGGCAATAACCTGTTTAACCCAGCTAATCTATATTTTTTCATTTTTTGCTTATATTTTTGTTTGTGTTTTTTCTATTACTTTGCTTATATTTGTTTTACTACAATGAATATCTTTATGTGCAAATCTCTAAACACATGTGTGGTTTTTTCTGTATAATAGAATGTAAAAAATTAAGTTATTACATCAAATAGTATGAACATTTCTAAGACTTTTTAATAATTACTGTCAAATAGTCCTCTAGAGAGAATGTACTAAATTACATACCCAAAAACACTGAGATTTTTTTTTGTTAAGTTTAACAATTTACTATGAGAATAATGATGTCAGTTTGTTTTGCATTAAGGGAACTTTTAAATAAAGTATAAAATACATATGTAAAAGTGACCAAATCATGAGTACCTAGCTCTGTGAAGTTTTGCAAACTAAAACCATTTAACTAGTACTCGAAACAAAAGAAAACCCTCCAGACCATTACCAACACTATAGAAACTCTGTTTCAGTCATTGTTTAAGGATGCCACTACCTTGAATTCTAAAATCATAGCTCTGCCTGTGTTTAAACTCATAAAACTCATAAACTCATAAAACTCATGTACATTACTCCTTTTCACTTTGACTTCTTTGTCTCAACATTATGTTCGAGATCCAGCCATACTGCATGTAGTTGTAATTTATATATTTTTATTACTGAGTAACATCCCACTGTGTAAATATATGATAATTATTTATACATTTTCCTGATGAAGAACATTCAGGGGATGCCTGGGCGGCTCAGTCAGTTAAGCATCTGCCTTCGGCTCAGGTCATGATCCCAGGATCCTGAGATTGAGTCCCACATTGAGCTCCTTGCTCTGCAGGAAGCCTGCTTCTCCCTCTGCCTGCCACTCACCCTGCTTGTGCTCTCTCTTTCTCTGACAAATAAGTAAATAAAATATTTTTTAAAAAAAGAACATTTTGGTCTGCGCTATTTTCTGGCAACACAAAAAATTCTATTATAAACATATGTGTAAATGTTGTCTGGTAAACCAATGCACACATTTTTATTATGGGTATATCTTGAGTGAGAGTGCTTGATTGTAAACACACATATGTTTACCTTTGTTATACTATGACAAACAGTTTTTCAAAGTGGTAGTGCCAGTTCTTGTTGTACCACATCTTCATAAAACACTTGACACTTTCTGTCTTTATTATTTTAGACATTCTTGGGGGGGGGGGTTAGTGGTATGACATGTTGGTTTTAACTTGTATTTCTCTGCAAACAAGTGAAGTTAAACATATTTTCACAAATTTATTAGACATTAGGATATTCTGGTTTTTTGCCCATTTTTAATTAGATAGTTTAAAATTAATTTCTGAGAATTCTTTATACATTAGAGATGTGAGCCATTTGTCAGATATATGTGTTCCTTATACTTTTTCCTAGTTTGTGGCTTGATTATTCTTTTAATGGTGTCTTTTGATGAACGGAAGTTTCTGATATTAATAAAGTGCAATGTACAATCATTTTTATCCTTTGTAATTACCGCTTTTTGTGTCCTCTTTAACAATACTGCCTATTCAAGGGAAACAAAAGCAAAAATGAACTATTGGGACTTCATGAAGATAAAAACCTTCTGTACCATGAAGGAAACAATCAACTAAACCAAAAGGCAGTCTACAGAATGGGCAAAGATATTTATTTACAAATGACATATCTGATAAAGGGTTAGTATCCAAAATCTATAAAGAACTTACCAAACTCAACATCCCAAAACAAATAATCTAGTTAAGAAATGGTCAGAAGACATGAAGAGATACTTTCCAGAGAAGACATCCAGATGGCTAACAGACACATGAAAAGATGCTCAACATCACTCATCATCAGGAAAACACAAATCAAAACCATGATGAGATACCACCTCACACCTGTCAGAATGTCTAAAATTAACACAGGAAACAACAGATGTTGGTGAGGATGTGGAGAAAGGGGAACTTTCTTATACTGTTGGAAGGAATGCAAACTGGTGCAGCCACTCTGGAAAACAGTATGGAGCTTCCTCAAAAAGTTAAAAATAGAACTACCTTATGATCCAGCAATGGCACTCTACATATTTACCCAAAGGATACAAAAATGGAGATTCCAAGGGAGTACATGCACCCCGATGTTCAAAGCAGCATTATCAACAATAACCAGACTATGGAAAGATTTTGATGTTCCCTTCTTCAAGGTTCTCTTGCCTACATTTGTTTTTTTTTGCATTTTCATATACATAGTTGGAATTTGCTTGTCAACAAAAAATAATTGCCTGAGATTTTTATATGGATTGCACTGAAGATCAATTTGGGAATAACTGACAACTTTAAAATATTGAGTCTTTCAATCCATGAACCCAGTGTATCTCTTCTTTAATATTTCTCAAAATTATTTTATAATATTTAGTGTAGAGGTCTTACAAGTATTTAATTAGATTTATTACTAGATATTTGATTTTTAATCAACTTTATTGGGATATAATTTACATACAATAAGATGCATACATTTTAACTATAAAGTTCAGCGATTTCAACAAATGTATTTGCCAGTAGATTCACTATCCCATCAAGACACAGAACATTTCCCACAGCTGAAAAAGTTCTGTTATTTCCCCTTTCACACTCAAAAAAATTCCAACCTTTAAGCTAGGCAAACACTGATTTCATCCAATCTGTATCAACATAAAGAGTTTTGCCTCTTCCGAAATTTTATATAAATGAAAATATGGAAAGGGAAATTAGAGAATCGATTCCATTTACTGTAGCAGCAAGAACCATAAGATACCTGGGAATAAACCTAACCAAAGAGGTAAAGGATCTGTACTCGAGGAACTACAGAACACTCATGAAAGAAATTGAAGAAGACACAAAAAGGTAGAAAAGCTCATCACAGATAAGAAGAATAAACATTGTTAAAACGTCTATACTGCCCAGAGCAATCCATACTTTCAGTGCCATCCCGATCAAAATTCCACCGGCTTTTTTCAAAGGGCTGGAACAAACAATCCTAAAATTTGTATGGAACCAGAAAAGACCCCGAATTGCTAAGGAAATGTTGAAAAAGAAAAACAAAGCCGGGGGCATCACATTGCCTGATTTCAAGCTTTACTACAAAGTTGTGATCACCCAGACAGCATGGTACTGGCACAAAAACAGACACATAGACCAGTGGAACCGAATAGAGAGCCCAGAGATGGACCCACAACTCTATGGTCAAATCATCTTTGAGAAAACAGGAAAAAATATCCAGTGGAAAAAAGACAGTCTCTTCAATAAATGGTGCTGGAAAAATTGGGCAGCTATATGTAGAAGAATGAAACTTGACCATTCTCTTACACCATACACGAAGATAAATTCGAAATGGATAAGAGACCATCCAACGTGAGGCAGAAATCTATCAAAACCCTAGAGAACATAGGCAGTAACCTCTTCGACATCAGCTACAGCAACTTCTTTCAGGTCACGTCTCCAAAGGCAAAGGAAACAAAAGAGAAAATGAACTTTTGGGACTTCATCAAGATAAAAAGCTTCTGCACAGAGAAGGAAACAGTCAACAAAACAAACAGGCAACCCACAGAATGGGAGAAGATATTCGCAAATGACATACATTAACTTGTTGACGGACATTTGAATTGTATCCACTTTGGGGCTATCTTAAATGAAATTGCCATGAACATTCCCATACAAATTTTTTTTAAGATTTTATTTATTTATTTGTCGGAGAGAGAGAAAGCACAAGCAGGGGGAGCTGCAGGCAGAGGGAGAAGGAGACTACCCACTGAGTAGAGACACCCCTGCCCCACAACTCCGACTCCAGGCTTGATCCCAGGATCCTGGGATCATGACCTGAGCCAAGGCAGACACTTAACCGACTGGAGCCACCCAGGAATTCCCCTATACAAGTCTTTTTGAGGAAATATGGTTTGAATTTTGTTTGGGGAAATTTTTAAGAATGGAATTTTTAGACATATAGTAAGTGTATGTTTAACTTTTCAAGAAACTATCAAAAAAGCCTTTCAAAGTAGTTGAACTTCTCACCAGCAATGAATGCGGAATGAAATTTCCAGTTGTTCCATATCTTCAAAAATACTTGAGATTGTCAGACTTTAATTTTAGCAATTCTGATGGCCATGTTCTGGTATTTCATTGTTTGTATTTGTTTTACATTTTCCTGGTGATTAATGATATTGAGTATCTTTCCATGAGCTCTTTGGTGATTTATAAATGTATGTACTTTAGTGAAATGCTTTTTCAGACCTGTTGATCATTTTTCATTGCACTGTTTGCCTTATTTTGAATTTTAGGAGGCCTTTCTATATCTTCTGGATACATACGCTTTGTTGGTTACACCTACTGAAAATATTTTTTCTCAGTTTCCCATGACATTTTCTTAGCCATATCTTTCACAGAGCAGAAGTTTTTTTATTTTAAATTTATTGTCTATGTAAACTTCACTACTACACTACCTTTATTACTACATCTTCAGTCTGGAAATCAGGTAATATAATTTTCCACATTTGTGGGGTTTTTTTTTTTTCAAAATTATTGTCTATACTAGGTCCTTGTCATTTCCATCTAAATTTGGGGGTAATTTTGTCAAGTTATACAAAGATACCTACTAAAATTTTGATCGTGATTGCTCTAAACTTACAGATTAATTTGGAGATATTGGATATCTTAACAGTACTGAATTTTCTGATCCAGGGCCTTGGTCTTTCTTACATTTATCTTTACATCTATATTTATATATCTATGTAAAATACAATTGCAATTTCCAATTGTTCATCACTACCATACAAGAATACAGTTCATTTTTTTTTAATATCCTTCTATAGCTGCAACCCCACTGAATTAAAGTACTAGTTCTGTAGTAGGTTTACTATAGATACCTTATGATTCTCTAAATACATGATCATGTGTTTTGCAAATAAAGACTTACATATTGCTTTTTGAAGTAGAAATTTGTGAAGGAATTTTCATTGCTGGTGTTTTAGTTCTAAAAATTGATTAAGACTGCTGCACTACTGACTCACTGGCATCTCATGGAAGGGCCTCGTGTATGTAGGGGCCCCTAACAAGAGGAGCCGTCAGCTGCCCTGTCATTTTCCAAGTTCTAAAAAAAGAAGCTCCCTGTAGAGTCTATATTTATATAATGATTTAAGAGAAGAGACAGGTGGTTGAGTTTTTCTCCCAACTTTAATTCTAATTTTCAAATTAAAATAACTTTTTATTTTAAAAAAAAGTATATTGGGGGTGCCTGGGTGACTCAGTCCCTTAAGCGTCTGCCTTTGGCTCAGATCATGATGGGGAGTCCTGAGATCAAGTCCCCCACCCGCTCCTTGCACAGCGGAGAGCGTGCTTCTCACTCTGCCTGCTCTGCCTGCTTGTGCTCTCTTTCTCTTTCTCTGACACGTAAATAAATAAGATCTTTTTTTAAAAAAATACATTGATTTTGGGGGTGCTTAACATAAAAGGAACAAAACTGATATTAAGAATTTTTCAAAATCCACTCTCCTGGACTCTTCCTTACCCATCTTTCCTACACGCATTTTAGTGGAGGGAAAATGGAGAACATTGGTAGCAGTAAGGCCAGTTAAGTGGAAGAAGGTATAACCTTGGAGCAGAGAAGAGGAAGAGGCAAGCCCCAGGGATGAACTGGGAATGGCCAGCAGGCCTCTGAGAAAGATACCGCCTTTCCCCAGCAGGCAGAGAAAGGCCCAGGAATAGACAAAGAAGGGAGAGCCACAGGGCCCAGGCTGGTGCTGTTAAAAGGGACTCGGCAGCAGAGGGGAGCTGCGGGGGCCAACTGGCTGTGCGCCACCCCGCGGGCAAAAGCCGCCCCGGAATGGGGGCGGCGCCACTCGCGGTGACGAAGGCCTCACGTGACCCGCCAGCGCTGACTCTTCTGCGCGCCTCGCTCTAGCGTCAGACCCGG
>CM052801.1:64324565-64376367 GCA_028533885.1 Nasua narica | reverse complement strand
GGACTCGGCAGCAGAGGGGAGCTGCGGGGGCCAACTGGCTGTGCGCCACCCCGCGGGCAAAAGCCGCCCCGGAATGGGGGCGGCGCCACTCGCGGTGACGAAGGCCTCACGTGACCCGCCAGCGCTGACTCTTCTGCGCGCCTCGCTCTAGCGTCAGACCCGGCCTTCGCTCGCTCACTTCTCGGCGTCTGCTCCCGGTGGCCGTGCGGCCGTGCGGGCCAGAAGCGGTCCCGAAGAGGCGGAGGCGGAAGGGAAGCAGGTAGGAGACCGGGAGGAGGGGGAGCGTTCCCTGGTTTCGGTGTGGGAGAAGCCGCGCGGCCCGCCGAGCCCTGCCGGGGGCGCCGGCTGTCCCGGGGCGAAGCGGCGCAAGGACCGCAGCTCTCACGCCGCAGCGCAGCCCGCGTTTGGCCGCAGAATAACGGTCGGCCGAGGGCTGGACCGCGGTGAGGCGACGACCCTTCGGAAACACCTGCCTCTGGCACCCCCGCCCCGCCCCCGTCCTTCTTGGTGTAGAAAATGGTGGTCAGCACGGGCGATGGGGTGCCTGGGTGTGGGCGCGAGGCGGCCGTGGGGGTCCGGGCGGGGCTGGGTAGTATGGGGTCGGCGGGGAGCGCTCGGCTGCAGCAGCCCCCGCTGCCCCCGCCCCAGCCTTCTGCAGGTGTGCTGGTCTAAGTGTCGCGGCGGCGCCCAGTCGGCGAGAATCGGGAGGAGGAGGAGTCTGCAAGGATAGGCCCAGGTCAGTGCGGGGGACAGCGGGGCCCGCGGTGGGGGAACGGGTGGAAAGCCCTGAGACCCCAAATTCCCTCCCCCCCCGGCGCCCCCCACCCAGCCCGTCCTCCATCTTGGTGCCTGCAGAGGCCTGGGCAGGGATCGGCAGGGAAAATGGTGGGCTTGGGGGGGGGGAGGGGAGAGGAGTGACAGGGAAGGGGGAGGGGGAGGGTTCGGACCGGGGGCCCCCTAGAGGGCGTAGGAAGCCTCTCAGGTGGGAAAATGAAATTTAAAAAAGCCTAAAAGATCCAGGGCTCTGAGTCTTGGAATGTGCGTAGTAGGGCCTCTGTCCTCGGTGCTGATCAGTCCACTAAGAAAATAATTTCTTCTCTCGTCTTTTGTCTCAGGAGCAATGGCGTCCAAAGAGGAACAAGCAGTAAAAAATCTCAACGTGGAAAATGGCAAACAGGAAAATGAAAAAAAGGATGAAAAGGAGCAAGTTGCTACTAAAGGAGAGCCCTTGGCCCTCCCTTTGGAAGCTGGTGAATATTGTGTGCCTAGAGTAAATCGTAGGCGGTTCCGTGTTAGGCAGCCCATCCAGCAGTATAGATGGGACATAATTCAGAGGCTTGGAGAACCACAGGGAAGGATGAGAGAGGAGAATATGGAAAGGATTGGGGAGGAGATGAGACAGCTGATGGAAAAGCTGAGGGAAAAGCAGTTCAGTCATAGTCTGCGGGCAGTTAGCACTGACCCTCCTCACCATGACCATCATGATGAGTTTTGCCTTATGCCTTGAATCCTGATGTTTTCCCTGAAGTTAATAGGAAGACACACTTGCTTCCTAAATTTAATGTTCTCAGTGTACCTTTGTTGTAAAGCTTTTGGTGTTACATGTCTCTCGTGGGTCTCCTATGACCAGCTTCTAACTGACTGTTGTATTTTGACCCAAAATGTAAGATTCTGTCAGCAGAGGAGTTTTACCCTATTGCATGGCAAGATGTTCATTATATATTGTGAAGTTAATAAAGCAGTTTAAAAGACGTTCTCTGTATTCTCTTTTACTTCAGATCTTCTGTATTTTATATATGAACACAGTCGAAGTATATAAAGTAAAAAGTTAAAGTATTCC
The DNA here is from genome assembly GCA_028533885.1 of Nasua narica. Taxonomy (NCBI): domain Eukaryota; kingdom Metazoa; phylum Chordata; class Mammalia; order Carnivora; family Procyonidae; genus Nasua; species Nasua narica. The sequence continues at coordinate 64,374,527 of CM052801.1, read as the reverse complement.
TCTCTTTATGGTAGAATTATGAATAATTTTTATTTTTAATTATATTTTCTCATTTCAGAACTAAACACCTATTACCTAGCGAAAGGGCTTGGCCACCTGATAAAAGCAATGTAAGCACTTACGTAAACAGTTGTGACACAATCTTAGTTTTAGCTTACCTCTGGATCTCCTATTTAGAAGTATAGACCTAATAATGGTAAGAGATATATCTCTTTAAGGATCATACTTATATTAAAAAGAATCATAATAATAAAGAAAAATCATACTTATCAGCAAGATGATAATAATTCCAAGGGCTGTCTTGTGTACTTAACGAGCAGTAAGTTTGTAAGTTCCCACTGGAATGTGTATGACCCAACACTTTATTCCCTTCAGAATTTCCAAAGCCAGGTCTTTATGTGAAATAAGGGGTAGGTCCTTCCATTCCTCTGCTACTGTGCTCCATTTCCATCTTTTCCCCTGGGTATTGATGTTCAGGAATCCTGAAGGTGAGAAAGTCCACTGATTTTTTTTCTGGAACATTCAATAAATTGAATCCTCACTCTTCTATGAAAGTGTGAATAAGTTCCTTCTCCCCTTTTAGCTTCATGAGAAGACCTTATCTGTCTAGTTCTCTCCTTCCTTAGATGTGTAGTTCTTTTCTAAGAAACCTTAGTTCATTAGACTATATTAAAGATGTGTAATGAATGGGACACAGGTCACTTTCAATCTGAGACAGTCCTTATCCCAGCCCCCTGAAACCTGTGAGTGTAAAGAACTAGCTTACATTGAGTTGGATACCAGGAGATTATGTTTATGAATTCAGTGGATACCCAAATGTGGGTAATTATGAGAAGTCCATTGGAGAACTATTGGGTTTAAATGTCCCAGTAGAACTTGGAGAAATGACATTGCCTTGGAGTGTGCTATGTAGGGGAAATATATACTATGGTTGAAGACCGTCTTAAACGGAAATAAATGCCTTGGAGTGTGCTATGTAGGGGAAATACATACTATGTATGAAGACAGTCTTGTACAGAAATAAACTTAGAAGTTAGGATTCTCGGGTGCCTGGGTGGCTCAGTTGGTTAAGCAACTGCCTTTGGCTCAGGTCATGATCCTGGAGTACCAGGATGGAGTCCCACGTCAGGCTCCCAGGGAGCCTGTTTCTCCCTCTGACTCCCCCCCCCCCCAACCCCGGCCTGCTGCCGTGCTCTCTCTCTTTCTCTCTCTCAAATAAGTGAAATCCTTTTTTTAAAAAAAGTTAAAATTCTAAAACAGAAGTTGGCAAGCCACAGTCCATAAGCCAGACTTGGCCTATTGCTTATTTTTGTAGCCAATGAGCTAAGATTAAATTTCACATTTTTAAATGGTTGAAAAAAAATCAAGAATTTTCTTTACATGTAAAAAATTATATGAAATCAAGTTTTTGGTGTCCACAAATAAGGTTTTATTGGAATATAGCCATATATAGGCATTTACATACTGTCTGTGGCTGGTGTTCTACTACAGTAGCAGAGCCGAGTAGTTGTGAAAGAACCAGTATGGCCTCCCTGCAAAGCCTACATATTTATTATCTGGCCCTTACAGAAAAAGTTTTCCAACCCCCACTCTGGAATATAATATCACAATAGCAGTTATGAAACCAAAGGGAAAGACAGGCAGGTGAAAACATGTAACACAGCAAACCCCAGACATCATGAATCAGATGCCTAAACAATTCCAAAACTCTCCCTCCTCCAGGTCCTTGAGACACAAGGAACATTCATGTAGGACAGAAGTTTATAAAGATAAAGGCCAGAGTTGGAAGGGTAGGAAGACTGATGAACAGAGAAGCTTATGCCCTACCATACTTCCTACACTTGATTGTCAATATTAGCACCAGCTTTCCTGGAAAACAAAAGCATTCTGGTTTCACTGGCCTAACAATATTCAGAGTTCCTGGAAGAAAAACTGGAAACTCACATGTGAACTCATGGCATATTGTAATAGATTAGGTATGCATATCCGCCCCCAAAATGTGCATCTTTTCCATGTAATGCAGATCCAAGTTGCCTTGTTAACCTAAGAGAATGATCAGTTTAGGATCCTAGTCTCTGGAGAGAGAGAGAGACTGCTATTAACCAGCTTCCCTTGGTTCTTAATAGTGTTTGGATCTGAAGGGGCATCTGAGGGAGTAGTATATTAATAGGCACCTTATAAAATGTTCAGGCAACAACCAGAAAAAAGTGAGCAAAAGCCAGTAAGGGAACACGGTATGACGTTCCTTCAAGGGGAATAGCCCATAGCTAAGTTTCTGACTGCATTTGCCTATCTATATCATTTCTGTATGTTATGTGGTAAGCCTCCTTTTCTCCCACAGAATGGCCATTCTCCATGGAAAGATGAGCAAATTCTTCCTGTAAATGCCTACAAATTTTAGCAAATATTAGAGATTGTGCCCCGGTTCTCAAAAAAAAAAAAAAAAAAAAAAAAAAAAAAGGACGTGTAAGAAACAGGTTTGAAATGTAAACATACGTTGGGCCATTGGAGTTTTAGCACATGATGTACATCTAGTAGATATTTGGTGAATGAAAAGCTCAATGAAACAAGTATGGGTTTACTGGTATTCAGCAAATGACAAACAAGTATGCACATCTCTGAATCCTTACCTATTTCTAACAAAATTGAGATAATAATGCAGATAATGTCTTATGACTTTTGAATAAAAAATAATTATTTTTTCTTAAAAAAATCAAATCAATTGAAGAAAATTCAGAAAATGAATTTTAAGGGCCACCTTGTGACCAAAAAAAGCAATGCAGTTTGAACTTTCTAGTCAGAGGCAGAGCAGGGAGAATACACAGACACTGGACTCTTCCAGGAAGTCCAGAGTAGCAAAAGAAACTTTGGTTGGAGGTGAAATACCTTCATGATTAACTGTCATTTAAAACACCAAGCTACGGGGTGCCTGGGTGGTTCAGTCAGTTAAGCATCTGCCTTTGGCTCAGGTCAGGATCCTGGAGTCCCGGGATTGAGCCCCCAAATAGCATAGGCTCCCTGCTGAGTGGGAGCCTGCTTCTCCCTCTGCCCCTCACCCCACTCCTTCTCTCTTTCTCTCTCAAATAGATAAACAAAAATCTTTTAAAAATAAATTAAAAAACAAGCTACATTTATGCTTCAAATGAAAATAGAATAACAGGGTCTGGATTTATCTCCCTAACTGAAACAATGAAAACCAGGACAAAATACATGAAACAACAGTTTTCAGTTTTTTAACATCAGACAACTGAGGGGGAAATTTCCTTGAGAAAGTAGAAGCAAATAATAGGAGCATTCCGATTACCCCCAGCTTACTCTGTATTGTAGAATTTATGCATAACATATGGAGAAGTAAAATGTATGTCAATAATAGCCCAAAGACCAGAAAGGGAGAATGGAAGTACAGCGTTTTGAAGTTCTTATTCTACACATTAATATCATTTGAAGGTACATTCTGAAATGTTAAAAATATATATTATAAATCTTTTAATAATCATGAAAAAAGTTGTAGCTGATGAGCCAACATATGAGATAAAATGGAATCTTCAAAATAGTCAATCAAAAATGTTGAGGAAGGGATGCCTGGATGGCTCATTTGGTTAAGTGTCTGCCTTCAGCTCAGGTCATGATCCCAGAGTCCTGAGATCAAGTCCCGCTTTGGGCTCCTGGCTCAGCCAGGAGCCTGCTTCTCCCTCTGCCTGCCACTCCCCCTGCTTGTGCGTTCTTTCTTTCTCTGACAAATAAATAAATAAAATCTTTAAAAAATGTTAGAGGAAAAAGAACAAAGAGCAGATGGGACAAATGGAAACAAATAGCAAGATGGTTGATTTAAACTCAAATATATCAATATCAATAATCACATTAATATTAATGGTCTAAATACCTCAATTATAAAGCAGAGACTGTAAGATTGTAGAAAAGGAAGGCAAATATATGCTGCCTATAAATACCTTATTTTAAATTTAAAGATACAAATTGATTACAAGTAAAGAAATGGAAAAAGATGAATAATCTTAACATCAGTCAAAGCTTGAGTAGCTATATTGATATCAGATACAATAAATCTCAGAGCAAAGAATAACACCAGGAATATTATAGTCATTACATAATTTTAAGTGGTAAGTTTGTCAAAAGGACATGATGATCCTAAATAGTCACATATTTTAATACTTTTTTTTTAATGTTTTTTATTTATTTGACAGGGAGAGATCACAAGTAGACAGGCAGGCAGAGAAAGAGGAGGAAGAAGGCTCCCCGCCGAGCAGAGAGCCCGATGTGGAGCTCGAGGTGGGGCTCGATCCCAGAACCCTGAGATCATGACCTGAGCCAAAGGCAGCGGCTTTAACCCACTGAGCCACCCAGGCGCCCCCTAAATAGTCACATATTACAGTGCTTTAAAATACAAGGAGCAAAAACTGATAGAACCGCAAGGAGAAACAGATAAACCCACAATTACAGTCAAATATTTCAACACCTTCTCTAAAATTGATAGAACAAGTACACAATCAGCATGTACACATCACTTGAAGAACACCATGAACCAACTTATCTAGTTGACTATGGTAGAACTTGCCACCAACAACAGGAGAATGTGTATTTGTTTCGTTTGTACATGGAACATTTACCAAGATAGTCCATATTCAAGGCCAGAAAATAAATCTCAATAACGTTAACAGGATTCAAACCATAAAATGTATGTTTTCTGGTGTGCCTGGGTAGCTCAGTCATTAAGCGTCTGCCTTCAGCTCAGGTCTTGATCCCAGCCTGCTTTCCCTCTCCCACTCCCCATGCTTGTGTTCCCTCTCTAGCTGTGTCTTTCTCTGTCAAATAAATAAATAAAATCTTTTTTTAAAAAAAAGTATATTTTCTGAGTGCAGTGGAATTAAATGAGAAATTAATAATAGAAAAATATCTGGAAATCCCAAATGTTAAATTAACATCAAACAACGCATGTCTAAATAACCTAAAGAAGATATCAAAGAGAAAATTACAAGGCACTTTGAACCAAGTGAAAATGAAAACTCAACATATGATAATTTGTGAGATGTGGTAAAAAGACCACTCAGGCAGAAATTTGGAGCACTGAACATATATGTTAGAATAGAAGAAAGCTCTATAGCTATTAAAGAAATAGAAATTAGAGAGAGAGAGAGCAAGCACAAGCAGTGGGGAAGGGCAGAGGGAGCGGGAAAAGCAGGCTCCCTGCTGAACAAGGAGCTCAATGTGGGACTCGATCCCAGGACCCCGGGATCATGACCTGAGCCAAATGCAGATGATTAACCAACTGAGCCACACAGGCGCCCAGTAAATAGAAATTTTTTTAAAAGTTTTTTTTTGGGGTGTATTTAATATCCAATGTTATACTGGTTTCAGGTGTACAACATAGTGATTTGACAATTCTATGCATTAATCTATGCTTACCATGAAAATAAATGGAAATTTTATTTAAAATACCTCCTCCAAAGATAACTCTGAGTCAAGATGGCTTAACTGGTAATTCTACCAAACACTTAAAAATTATATAATACCAATTCTATGCAAAATCTTTCAGAAAACTGAAGAGGAAGGAATAGCTCCCAATTCACCCTATGAGACCCAGATAACTAAGCAGATAATTATATTACCAGGAAAGATAACCACAAACTAATCTCCTTCATGAACATATATGCAAAAATTTTTAATAAAACTTTAGTAAAGTAGACTCCAATTATATATAGAGGATACAATATACCATGACCAGGTAAGTTTTATCCCAAGGATTCAAAGTAGTGTTAATATTTGAAAATCATTGTAATTCACCACAGTAACATTAAAGAGAAAAAAAACATGTGATCATCTCAGTAGCTAATGAAAAAACATTTGCTAAAATTAAAAATATGTATTACTGATTAAAATACTTAACAAACACATATAGAAGAGATGTTTCTCAACCTGATAAGATACCTCTACAAAAAAAAAAAAAAACATACATAATGATGTGTACATAAAGACCAAATGTTTCCCTCCTAAGATGGAAAACAAGGCAAAATAGACATGTTCACAAATTAGATTCAATGTTGTATTAGAAGTTCTAGCCAGCACAATAAGAGAAATAAATAAAAGTCGTACAGATTGCAAAGGAAGAAATAGAAAATATTCATAGAAAACAATTATCTATGTAGAAATTTTCTGTAATATACAAAAAGCTACTAGAGCTATGGGGCACCTGGTTGGCTCAGTTGGTGGAGAATGCAACTCTTGATCTTGGGGTTGTGAGTTCAAGCCCCATGATGCTTGTAGAGATTACTTAAAAATAAAATCTTTTTTTAAAATTAATTTTATTTTATTTTTTCAGTGTTCCAAGATTCATTCATCCCTTCCCCCACCCCCCAGAATCCCCCCGCCCTGCCTCTCAAATTCTTCATATCAGAGAGATCATATGATAATTGTCTTTCTCTGATTGACTTATTTCGCTTAGCGTAATACCCTCTAGTTCTATCCAAGTTGTTGCAAATGGCAGGGTTTCATTTCTCTTGAGGGCTGCATAGTATTCCATTGTATATATATACCACTTCTTCTTTATCCATTCATCTGTTGATGGACATCTAGGTTCCTTCCATAGTTTGGCTATTGTGGACATTGCTGCTATAAACATTTGTGTGCACGTGCCCCTTTGGATCACTACATTTGTGTCTTTAGTGTAAATACCCAGTAGTGCAATTGCTGGGTTGTAGGGTAGCTCTATTTTCAACTTTTTGAAGAACCTCTATACTGTTTTCCAGAGTGGCTGTACCAGCTTGCATTCCCACCAATAGTGTAAGAGGGTTCCCCTTTCTCCACAACCTTGCCAACATCTGTCATTTCCTGACTTGCTAATTTTAGCCATTCTGACTGGTGTGAAGTGGTATCTCACTGTGGTTTTGATTTGTATTTCTCTGATGCCGAATGATGTTGAGCACTTTTCCATGTGTCTGTTGGCCATTTGGATGTCCTCTTTGCAGAAATGTCTGTTCATATCTTCTGCCCATTTCTTGATTGGATTATTTGTTCTTTGGGTGTTGAGTTTGAGAAGTTCTTGTCTTATAGTTTTGTAGGCCAGAAGTCCAAATCAAGTTATCAGCAGTGTTATGTTCTCTCTGAAGTCTCTAGAAAGGAATCCTTCCTTACTTCTTCCAGCTTCTAGTAGCCCTAGGCATTCCTTGTCTTGTGACAGCACAACTCCAATTTCTGCTTCTCTTTTGTGTATATGTGTTCTCTGTCTCTTCTAAGGATACACCCTTTGGGTTTAGGACCTACCCTAAGCCAATATGATCTCTCTCAATTCTTTTTTTTTTTTAAAGATTTTATTTTTAAGTAATCTCCATACGCAAGATGGGTTTCGAACTCACAACCCCAAAATAAGTAGTTGCATGCTCTACTGAGCCAGCCAGGCACCCCTCATCGAAATTCTTAATGAATTACATCTGCAAAGACCTTATTTACAAATAAGGTCATGTTCTGAAGTGCTAGGTGGACATGAATTTGGAGGGAAATCATTCAGTCCTCTACAAGCAATGAACAGTCAGATTAAATTCTAACGACGTAAGGGCGTCTGGGTGACTCAGTGGGTTAAAGCCTCTGCCTTTGGCTCAGTCATGATCTCAGGGTCCTGGGATCCAGCCCCGCATCGGGCTCTCTGCTCAGCAGGGAGCCTGCTTCCCCCTCTCTCTCTCTGCCTGCCTCTCTGCCTACTTGTGAATTCTCTGTCAAATAAATAAATAAAATATTAAAAAAAATTCTAACGACGTGGATGGAACTAGAGGGTATTATGCTAAGCGAAATAAGTCAATCAGAGAAAGACAATTATCAAAATACCAAAACCAACCAAACAATATCATTTACAATAACGTCAGAAATATGCAATACTTAGGGATAGATTTGACAAAAGATTTTCAAGATCTGCACATTGAAAACTATAAAACATTGATCACATACATTAAATCCACCAAACTCAGAAAAAGAGATCAGACTTGTGGTTACCAGAGGTGGGGGTTAGGGGGTGGCGGAATGGGAAAAAAGTAGTCAAAAAGTACAAACTTCCAGTTGTAAAATAAATAATCATGGGGATGTAATATAAAGCATGATGACTATAGTTAACACTGCTGTATGATTTATAGGAAAGTTGTTAAAAGAGTAGTAGATCCCAAGAGTTCTCATCACAAGAAGAAATTCTTTTCTTTTTATTGTACCTATATGAGATGATGAATGTTAATTAAACTTACTGTGGTAATCATTGCACAATGTATGTAAATAAAACCATTATGTTATATATCTTAACAGTGATGTACGTCAATTATTTCTTGATAAAACTGGGGGGGGGGAATGGAAACAACCCAAGTTCCCTTGACAGATGAATAGGTAAACAAAATAGAGTATATATATAAAATGGAACATTTTCAGCCTTAAAAGGAAATGAATTTCTGACACATGCTACAGTACAGATGAACCTTGAAGACATTATGCTATGTGAAGTAAGCCAGACAGAAAATGATTTGTGATTTAATATATCTAAAATACCTAGAGTAGTCAAACTCTTTTTTTCTTAAAAGATTTTATTTATTTATTTGGCAGAGAGAGAGAGATCACAAGTAGGCAGAGAGGCAGGCGGAGAGAGAGGGGGAAGCAGGCTCCCCGCTGAGCAGAGAGCCTGATGGGGGGTTAATCCCAGACCCTGAGATCACGACCTGAGTCGAAGGCAGAGGCTTTAACCCACTGAGCCACCCAGATGCCCCTAGAGTAGTCAAACTCTTAAGAACAGAATGTAGAATAGTATTTGCCAGGGGGGTACAGAGAGTGAGGCAAAGGGAGTTAGTTTAATGGGTATAAAATTTTAGTTTGGGAAAATGGAGGAAGCTCTGGAGATGGATGGTGCTGATGGTCGCACAACAATGTGAGTGTACTTAATGCCACTGACATGTATATTAAAATATGGTTAAAAGGAAAATTTTGTTATGGTAACTTAACAAGTCAATCTTCCAGGCCCATCATTGCCTTCAAAGTCTACAAACACCTCAGCCTCCTTATAATACCAGAACCACAAAAACATGACTCACATCAACCTGAGTAGGTGTCTACTTGGAAAGGACAGCCCAATCCCACATCTAGATGACATTACCTCAACCCAGAAGCTTGCTACTAGAAAGATGCTGCTTCAGATGACTTTGTCTCAGTCCAACATCTCACCATTGGAGATGACTTTGCTCTCTACACAGAGGAAAACTTCACCCCAGACACTGAGACTATCATCTCAACAGTGCATAAATGCTGCCTTTCCAAAGATAATGACAAATTGAACATAAGATACTGATTGCTTTTCTTCTTTTGATATTAGGATTCTATTACATTTCTTGAGGTCATTTTCTTAGCCCATGAGCCTAGTATATGTATTGCTCTCTGCCAAAAGGTATACTCTATACCTCTGCACTCCATGTCTAAAGAAAAATCTTATAGAGATTATTACTATTAATGCCATTCTAAAAATTAATGGAGATTATTGCTTTCCTCAGCAGGCAACTACCTCCTAAACCACCGCTCAGCTAACTTGGTTATGGCTGGCCCATAAGGACTTCTTATTCTTCTATTTGTTTTCCTCCTTTTTGCTCTCATAACAAAATGTCTTCTATGCTGTTGAGGGCAACTTATGTCCTACTCTATGTAAGTCTTTTTACTATTTGAGTCACTCAAGTATCCTATCTTTTTTTGCAAAGTGACTGTCTTGAGTCAATTTTGAGGCCCTGGCTAGAGGCCGGTTAGTTGCCCTTCTTGAGCAGCTGATGAAGTACACACTCCAGCCACTTCCCATATCATATGCATTCACACTCTGGGGTACGTTGCACCAGGCCCCCCCAGGGGTCAGTACTGGACAACTAAGGACAGTCTCTATGCCCTGGAGCCTAAGAAATTATTCAAATTAGCCAAACCCTCAGAGGTTCAGAAAAAAAATCTAGCTAACCCCACCCCGCTTGTAATACATAAGCTGCCTCTAGAGATCCAACTTCCTGTCATCCAGGCATGACCTGGACGTGTGGATGTGTGGCTCTTCCTGGCATCCTTCTCTCTTTTGGAGCTGTAACAAAGAGTTCTACCTTCTATCTATTTTTGTGACAGTGTGTTGTGTTCTGCCATCAAAAGAACCTTTAAATTTTATAAAGACATTTACAAAAAGAAACTCACGCTATATATAAAAATTAACTCAAAATGATCAGAGACCTAAATATTTGAGTCAAAACTTTAAAACTCTTAGCAGAAAAAAAAAGGGTAAATCTTCATGTCCTTGGATTTGGTAATGGACTTTTAGATATGACACCAAAAGCAAGAACAACAAAAAGAAAAATACATAAGTTGGATTTCATAAAAGTTAAAAACTTCTGTGAATAAAAAGACATTATCAAGAAAGTAAAAAGGCAATCCACAAAATGGAAGAAAATATTCACAAATCATATATCTGGAAAGGGGCTGTATCCAGAATACATGAAGAACTCTTAAAATTCTTAAAAATATAAAAATGACAAACAACTCAATATAAAAAAAACTGGCCAAGGTCTTGAATAGATATTTCTCCAAAGAAGATATATAAATATCCAATAAATATGTGGAAAGATGTTCAATATCATTAGTCATTAGGAAAATGCAAAAATTGAAAGAATGAAAAATTAACAATTGTTTTTGAGAATGTGGATCAATTGGAGACCTCACGCATTGCTGGTAGGAGTGCAAAATGTTGCAGCCACCGTGGAACAGGTTGGCATTTCCTCAAAAAGTTATACATAGAATTAGCACATGACCCAGCAATTCCATTCTTAGATATATACTCAAGAGAAATAAAAACACTCATCCATACAAAAAAGCTTATACGGAAGTGTTTAAGGCAGCATTTACAATGGTTGAAAAGTAGAAACAATCCAAATATCCATCAATGTTTGAATGGATAAACAAAATACAATATGGGCATATAATGAAATAACATTCAGCCATAAAAAGGAAAGGAATACTGTACATGAGACAATATGAATGAACCTTGAAAACATTACACTAAGTGAAAGAAGCCAGACATGAAAAGTCACATATATCATGATTCCATTTTATACGGAATATCCAAAATGGGTGATTCCGTGGAAACAAAGCAGATTAGTCATTGCTAGGGACTGGAAGAAGGGAAAAATTGGGAGTGACTACTTAATGGTTATGGGGTGTCCTTCAGGGTTAATGAAAATATTTTGGAACTAGATAAAGGAGATGGTTTCACAACATTGTGAATGTACTATATGTCACTGTGTTGTACACTTTAAAATGGATAATTTTATTAGCCATTTCTCCTAAAAATATAGTCTTATTTGAAAGAAGATATATATAAGTATGTTCCCTAGGCCAGTTGGCCTTCACATTTTTTATATTGCATACCTCCCTGAGCATCCAACGATACCAATGAATCTGATCCTAGGCAAATGCATAGACCCAGCAAAACTGTACATATCTTATCTCTCCCCCAAGCACACACACATGTACATCATTTTGAATATAATTCCGGGGGATCTGGAGGTTTCTCTACTTAAGAATCCTGGAACCCAAGGAGTAAGTGCTCTCCCTTTAGCAGAGCTCACCTGCTATTTGTTTCTTCCTTTCTCTATCTCACTCCCGAGTAGCTTCTCCATCTCCTCTCTGTCTTTTCTCTGCCTATAGCTTCTGCTTCTTCATGATGTCAATCTGCTTGTGTGTCAGACTTTCCCAGGCTCTTAGGGTACAGATCTTTTCATAAGTGTACGGACCCTACTACCTTCTAAACACGTGCAACCTTGCATATCATTTCAGGTGGTCCACAGACTCCCTCAGTTGAGAACACCTGGTCTGGGTCAGTCGGTACAGTCAGCATGTCGGACTTTCTCAGATACTGAAACAAATCTGATTCAGAGAGTCTAAGGCTGGGGAAGGACTGAGCAGCAGCCACCCTGCAGCATGGCTAGGCTCCTCCTAGGTGCCCTGGAGGTGAGGATACTGGAGTTGAGAAATCCCTCAGGCTGCACCTCCTAAGTCAAGTGGTAGGCAGCAGACAGGGTCAGAGAAGCTTCCCTGGGCACTGTGAAGGAGGGCAGAGAGCAGCCAAGCATGGAGGCTCTCCCCTCAGCCATTGACCATCCCTTCTCTGGCCTTTATGGAAACCCTCCACTGCAGGGATCTGGAAGGGATCTGTTCCGGTTTCCAGTTGTCAGGACAGCATTGCATCTCTGCTGGGATTGACTTACCTCTGTGGAAATTTGGGGGAGGGAGGGAAGGAGCCAAAGACATTTACTCTGATCTCCCTCTATAGCCCGTCCCTAACAGTCTCCATGTTTCTACTTACTGGGCAATGGCAGAGAAAGGTTACTTTCAAAAGGTTTCTGTGTTTCTGAATCCTCCTCCCAAATTTCTATCTCACTTGTTCTTGCACAAAAATGAGGGAGGTTCAGGACAGTGATGTTCAGAAGCCAGATCCTCCTGTACTCTGTTATCTGCCTCCCAAGCCTCCCACTCCCGGGTGTCCAGATAGCACAAAGCCCATCACTTCTCTGAAAATGGTGATGATAGAGTCAGGGGGCAGGGCAGAAATGGAGCCTTGATCATCTCTCCATGTATGTTCTAGAGTAAGTAATAGTCAGGTGCCTGAATGCAAAGGATGAGAGGCTCTGGAAGGTGAGAAGTGGTCTAGAAATTACATATTCCTCTCCTCTTGAAAGGACGGGGAAAATCAGACCACGTCTGCATCCCTCAGATCCTTAGCTGCCTTTGCACAACAGCTAAATCTCTGAATGAAAATAGCCATGGGCCAAATTTTCAAGACCGATACTGTGTCGGCCATCAGATTCCAGAAAGTCTACTTAACACTCAGTGATTGTTTGGGCACAATAAATACGTGTATTGTTAGTAGAACATGACAGAACTATCTATTTATGAAAATTAAGAAAAATATTTTGTGTGTAGCTGACTGAATCCATTTTCTATGTAGTAAAAATTAATGCAGTGAACTTAATTTTGGAATCTTGTTGGGGGTTTTTCTATCTTAAACACATTCTTTGCCCCAAATGAAAATAGCTCTATTTAATTTTTTGCTTTTAAGAATAACCCATGCGGAGGGGAGTAAATTAAATAAAACTGGAAAAAATATCTAGAGGCAAATAAAATCCCCATTTCAACTATCTGCTTCCCTGCCTGTCAATCCACCGTGTACCTATTATATGAAGGTCTGGAGGAGAGGAGAAATGAACATGAGTGGTTGAATAGAGAAGTAGATTGAGGGGGTAGGTGTTTTGAGATCAAAGGGAAAAAAAAAATTCCTCAGAGATGTACCAATGGCCAGTTGCCCTAGGAGATGTAGCCCTTTCCTGATAAGATAGAACAAACACATACCACAAGGAGAAGGGGTCACATTTGACTTTTGGGATTAGCAAAGAACAACAACAACAAAAAAAAACCCAACAACAACACACACACACAAAAAACAGAAACGGTGAGAGGAGGGGACTTCATCGCCCCGAGGCGGGAGCGGGCTAGTGAAGGGAAGAAGTGGGCTGGCTCCTGACGCACTTTCTGCTGGTGGGAGGGGAACTAGGGACCCAAGCCCACTGGTGACGTTTCCTTCACGTGATCAGAAGCCGACGTGTGCAGAAGTCCCTCTCCTCCAGGTACCAGCTCCCTATTTCTGTGGAAAGCTTTCAGACTGACGGACAGAGCGGCAACTGCCCGAAAGCCCTGCAGGTAGGTACAAGCTGGAGGAGAAGAGGGAGGGCGCTGGCATAGGGGTGGTAACTGATAGAGGCTACAGGGGATCCGGTCTGCTTTCCAAATGCCGCCTCCTCCCACCCCCATTCATTCTGGCGCAGGAAATTGTATGAGTGTTGGGGGACAGGTCTGGGTACCATCTCTTATTTCCCTGGGTAAGTGTGGGCTTATGGCAGAAAGAAATAGGAGGAGAAGGAGGGGTCTCTCCGGAACGGCCACAAATCCACAGGCACCTGCGGACCCCTGGGGTTGGGGGGTGGCAGAGGGCAAAGACCGGAGCGCGTTCAGGACTGGATTCTCTCTACTCCTTCCTTCCCCAATGTCCATGTGTTTGGTGCAAGAAACGGAGGGCTTGGCGGGAGGAGATGGAGAGGGACCAGGGGATGAGAATGGGTACCCGTTGGGATCTCCTAGGAGGTAATCTATCCAGCTATGTCTAATGGAGAGGGCCGGGAGAGGGGGATGGCAATAGCTAGGAAATGGCCTGATCTCTGCAGGGCAGTAGGAGAGGGCACAGCTTGTGAACCCGAGGTGGGGAGGGCCTGCGCTCTCTGCATCTCTTCACCTTCCGTCCATTTTGGAGCCGGAAATGGTGGGCTGCAAGTGGGGGGGAGAGGGGGAGGAGGTGCTGCAAAGGAGGGGGACAGAGGTTCAGTCTGGAGACCAGCTCCCTTTTGCGGAGGAGTGGCTTCTAAACTGGGGAGGACTGAGAGGAGATACCATGAGCCAAAATTTTTACTGAATTTGGAAATAATTTGTCTCTTGCATTGTAGGAAAACGTGATATTTCTGTGTATGTGGAGAGGCAAGGGGTGTCATGAATGCTCTGGACATTTCTGCCCTGCCCCCCTGACTCGATCCTCACCATTATCAAAGAAGTGATGGGCTTTGTGCTATCTGGACACCCGGGAGTGGGAGGCTTGGGAGGCAGATAACAGAGTACAGGAGGATCTGGCTTCTGAACATCACTGTCCTGAACCTCCCTCATTTTTGTGCAAGAACAAGTGAGATAGAAATTTGGGAGGAGGATTCAGAAACATAGAAACCTTTTGAAAGTAAACTTTCTCTGCCATTGCCCAGTAAGTAGAAACATGGAGACTGTTAGGGACGGGCTATAGAGGGAGATCAGAGAAGCAAGGGAACGGACAAGGGAGTGGTGGGATTCAGGGAAGTTTTAACAACTATAGTGTGACAAGAATCAGTCTCCCAGTTGCCATTCACTCCTCAACCCTTCATTCACCCTGTCTCCTGTCTCTCCACAGGTCTTCAGGTCTGTGGTTGTAGACACCAACCCAGACAAGAGAAGAAAAGACCTGCAGGATCAGTGCAGGTCAGTGGGCAAAAGTAACTGTCCCAGGACCCCTGGGAGTAAGAGGGACTTGAACTTGAGCAGAAGCTGAGAAGGCCACTACCCGCCAACCCTCCTCCAAGCCATCCTACTGCAGTCTCAGAATACATGGCTTCTGTCAGGACTCTAAGGGAAGAAACATGGTGTTTTATGGCTGTTGAGGACAGAGGGGAGAACAAGGAAGCGAGAGACAGGAAGCATGGCATCTGTGCAGCCCCTTGGAGATATTATAGTAGCCCTGAAATCTGAGAAGTGGCCACTATTCTATTGGGTCTGCAGTTCTAGAAGTCTTAAAACTGCAGGCAAGGGAAAAACAAAACTGGCCAGGATTCCCACAGATCAGTGTACGTTGGGATGACCCAGTTAAAATTGTTACGGGCATAGCTAACGCCAGAGCAAGGTTCAGAGACAAAACTGCTCTTACACACTTCTCGGCACACCCCACTTAAATGTAGAAAGAAGCACATGTGGAAGTCTGTGTACTGTTGTATCACGTAAACATGTGTGAAGTGCGAAGGAAAGGGAAAAAAATGTCTGCGTGGGAGGGCACCTGTCATTTGGGATAGGGTGAGGAAAACCCTAAATCGTAAAAGGCAATTATTTTCAAGCACTGTTTTCCCCAATCTGAGTCCTCCTTTTTGTCTCCTAGGAGAGAGAATCTCAACATGGAAAAGATCTACGAAGAAAACGAAGGACAGCCAGAAAACGAAGGAACCCTAGAAAATGAGGGAAAGCCAGAAGATGAAGTTGATACGGAAGATGAAGGAAAATCAGATGAAGAAGAAAAGCTGGAAGTGGAGGAGAAGCCAGGGCATGAGGGAAAGCTCCAGAATGAGGGACAGCCAGATGATGAAGGACAACCAGAAGATGAGGGAAAGGAAGAAAAGCAGGGCAAGTCCAAAGATGAGGGCAAACCACACGGTGAGGGCAAGCCAGAATCCCTGGCAAAGCCCGAGGGTGAGCCGCGGGCTGCCGAAAAGCGCCCAGCTGAAGATTATGTGCCCAGGAAAGCAAAAAGAAAAACGGACAGGGGGACGGACGATTCCCCTAAGGACTATCAGGAGGACTTACAGGAAAAGCACTTGGGCAGTGAGGAGATGATGAGAGAATGTGGAGATATGTCGAGGGCTCAGGAAGAGCTAAGAAAAAAACAGAAAATGGGTGGTTTTCACTGGATGCAAAGAGATGTTCAGGATCCGTTTGCCCCAAGGGGGCAGCGGGGTGTCAGGGGGGTGAGGGGCGGAGGTAGGGGCCAGAAGGACTTAGAAGATGTTCCATATCTTTAATGCCTTTGGCCTTTAATTCTGGTCTCTCTGATGGGAATATTGCCAACCTTGCTTTCCCTGGCAGGCATTTGCCGGGCTATGTGCTTTAACCTTATGCTGATCCGTTGCTTTAGGTGTCACTCTTGTTACCAGCAGCCTTTTGACCCAACTGCAGCACTCTGTCTTTCAGTAGGGGACTTTCACCCACGTGCATGGAAGAGAGATGTTCATGATACATTGCAAAATATTAATAAAAAAAGTTTTCAGAACTACATGTTTGGTATCAGCCCATTTTTGAAAAAAAAATATGGTTACATAATACATCCGTGAGTAGGGAAAACTATGAGTAGATCAAAAGAGAAATAGTGGTTTTCTCTGTGTGGTGGCAATGGAAATAGTTTGTGAAGAAGAGATTATCTTCTCGTCTGTTTTTTTCCTTAAAAAAAAACAGATGATTTTGTCATAAAATAAATAATAAAAGATTTTAAAAATGGGAAAATACGTACCACGCAATCAAAGTTACAGTTCAATAAATTTATGAGGGCAGTGGAGACACTTAAAATTCCTGTTGTCAGGATGTGGAATGATGTGTAGAACTCATATTACCTCTGGCATTCGAAGCTGGAGGAATTAACCTGGCAGTTACTACAGATCCATTGCTGTAACGGTCTTACCATCTGTGAAATGGGGATAAAATTTCTCTTCCAGGGCTATGGAGAAGATCAGATGTGGTAATGAGTGTGAGCAGTATTGGGCGGATTCCTACCCTCTGCTCTGCGCTGGCAGAACCAGAGCTTTGTCAGATGTTAGGGGGAGGGCTGAAGGAAGTCTCCCTTGTTTCCAGGAATAAGTCCTGGAAGCTACAAAATGGGTGCTACTTTACCTTGGGGAATACTAGGTCTGATGTCCACTGTGCATTTTCTCATGGATCCTGCACCCACCCCCAAGGGCCCCACTGCTGCTGGTAGGCTGGACTCCCCAATGTAACAAAACCCTTTTGATTTCCCTACAGTATCCACTGAGTTGAATTCTCTCCACGTTCCCTGCTAAACTGTGGAGAAGATGCCTCTTCTCATGTTATACTCTAGTTTTACTAATCCCGACATGAGATGTGGGAAAATGCTTTGTAGAATTTTAAGTAATATATTTTTCAGAATATATAGTCATTAGACATTCTGTTTTCATTTTTTTAAAGATTTTATTTATTTGACAGAGAGAGAGAGAGAGATCACAAGTAGGCAGAGAGGCAGAGAGAGAGGGGGAAGCAGGCTCCCCGCTGAGCAGAGAGCCCAATGCGGGGCTCGATCCCAGGACCCTGAGATCAGGGCCAGAGCCAAATGCAGAGGCTCAACCCACTGAGCCACCCAGGTGCTCTAGACTTTCCGTTTTCAAAGCAGAGAATGTATCTCACTGATTTCGGTACCCACAACATATAATAGAAGTTTTTAAAAAACAACATATTAATTATCAAGTCGGAAGGCCTCAGTTCTTGGCGCGGTTCTGTCCCTCATTGAATATGCAGCACATACTTTCATTCTTCAGCAGCTGAGGCTTGCCACTCCAAAAGGAACACAACAGGAGATGGGTTATATGACAATTCATTGCTAATGATTTTAACATTGGCTATGGTAGCGTTTCTCAAAATTTGCTAGCTACCAGAAGACCACCTGCATTAAAATCACCTAGCTACCTTGTCAAGAATTCAGAATCCCGGTTTCCGTCTCAGACCCAATATATCAGAATCTCTTTTGACTTGTCCTCACAATGTCTGTGTATGTATGTGCTCACACACACATTTTTTAGCTCATTTTAATTTTTATCAAATGGGATACTTGTAAAAAAATTTTAAAATCCGGGCACCTGGGTGGCTAAGTTGGTTAAGCAACTGCCTTCAGCTCAGGTCATGATCTCAGAGTCCTGGGATTGAGTCCCTCATTGGGCTCCTAGCTCCACAGGGAGTCTGCTTCTCCCTCTGACCTTCTTCCCTCTCATGCTTTCTCTCAATATCTCTCTCAAGTGGATAAATAAAATCTTTAAAAAAAATTTTAAATCCACTAGTGCAAAATAACTTATTATTAAAAACTTCAGTCTGTCTTGCCATTTCACATTCTCATTCTCCAGAGGTAACTACCATAAATATTTTGGGTTTCTTCTAGTATTTACTTCCATATTTCTGAATAATATGCTTATGTTGCTATTTCTTTTTTTAAAAAAAGCTTGATTGAAATGTAAGTCACTTACCACAAAACTCACCCTTTTAAAGATTTTTTATTTGACAGAAAGAGAGACAGTGAGAGAGGGAACACAAGCAGGGCAAGTGGGAGAGGGAGAAGCAGGCTTCCTGCAGAGCAGGGAGCTTTTTGGGGCTTGATCCCAAGACTCTGAGATCATGACCTGAGCTGAAGGCAGACACTTAACGACTGAGCCACCCAGGCACCCCAAAACTCACCCTTTTAAAGTGTACAATTTAGTAGTTTTTTTTAGCATAACAGAGTTCTGAAAACATCATCATTATCTAGTTCCAGGATATTTCCATCACTCTAAAAAGAAACTTCATACCCATTGGCATATAATGGTGTTCCCATTCTCTCCCCCCCACCACCCCCGGGCACCTGGCAAACACTGATCTACTTTGTCTCTACAGATTTGTGTATTCTAGACATTTCATATATATATATATATATATATACACATACATACACACATATGTATGTGTATATATATATATATATATATGGAATCGTACAATATACGACCTTTCAGTAGCATAAAGTTTTCAAGGCTCATCCACATTGTAGTGTTTATCAGTACTAAAAATTCCTGTACATGTTTTTTCCCTTTTAAAATAAACTTTATTGAGAAGACAAAATATAATATTTACAAGTACAGAAATCACAGTTCTGCCTTAGTTTATTATGCAGATAACCTTAGTACATGCTAATGATTATATCCAAAGTTGCTTTAACTTCATCTGTATGCTTTGAATCCTCTTATGAAGAGGTACTCTAAATTTAATCTACTTGTTTTTGTCTGTTTTAAAGTAAACAGTGTGTAGTATTTGACACACTAGTTATTCATTTTTGCTGGAAGAAGCAAAAATATTTCAATTTTTTGTTTTTTAAAATTAATTTTTTCCAGTTTTATTGAAATATAATTTATATATATTACTATATAAGTTTAAGGGGTACAGCATATGGATTGTTATACATATCATATACCTTGTACATATAAAATACACATATTGTAAAATAATCATCACAAAAAACTTAGTTAATATCCATCATCTCATATAGATACAATAAAAAGAAAAAGTAAAAAAAAAATTCTCCTTGTAATGAGAACTATCGGGATTTACTCTCTTAACTTTCGTATATGATGTATAGCAGTGTTAACTTTTTGCATTTAAATATGTGTTTTATTTGCTTGGGTATATACCTAGGGGTGGAAATGCTATGTCGTGTGTTAACTCCATGTTTAACTTTTTGAAGGAATGCCAAACTGTTTTCCAGAGCAACTGTAGCATTTGACAGTCCATCTGCAGTGTACAAGCATTCTAACCCCTTCACATCCTTGCTAACACTTGTTATTGACTGTATTTTTTTTAGCCATCTCAGTCAGTATAAAGTGGAATCCCCTTGTGCTTTTTATTTGCATTTTCCTAATGGCTAATGATGTTGAGCATCTTTTCTTTTCTTTCTTTCTTTTTCTTTCTTTCTTTCTTTCTTTCTTTCTTTCTTTCTTCTTCTTCTTCTTCTTTTTTTTTTTTTTTTGGAAGATTTTATTTATTTCTTTGACAGAGAGAGAGAGAGAGCACAGCACAAGTTGGGGTAGTGGCAGGCAGGGTGAGAGGGAGAATCAGACTCCCCTCTGAGCAGGGAACATGATTTGGGACTCAATCCCCCAGAACCCTGGGATCATGACCTGAGCCGAAGGCAGACTTTTTTTTTTTCAGCATTCTAAGATTCATTGTTTATGCACCACACTCAGTGCTCCATGAACCACCCAGAAGCCCGTTGTTGAGTGTCTTTTCATGTGTTTCTTGATCCTTTGTATATCTTCTTTGGAGAAATGTCTATTTAAATCCTCTACTGGGGCGCCTGGGTGGCTCAGTTGGTTAAGCGACTGTCTTCGGCTCAGGTCTTGATCCCAGGGTTCTGGGATCAAGTCCCGAATTGGGCTCCTGGCTCAGTGAGGAGCCTGCTTCTCTCTTTTCCTCTGCCCCTCCCCCTGTCTGTGCTGTCTCTCACTGTCCCTCTCTGTCAAATAAACGAAAAAAATCTTTTTTTAAAAAGTAAATAAAAAATAAATCCTTTACTCATTTTAAAATTGGGTTAGTTGTCTTTTTACTGTCAAGTTTTAAGAGTTTTTTTTTTTTTTTTACTCTGGACACAAGTCTTTTAGCAGATGTATGACTTGTAACTGCTATTTCTTGACTTGTTAACTTTAGTCATTATCCATTGGCTTTCTGTTATGATAATTGAGTAGATCTCACTTACCAGCACAGTCCCTATATCTATTGCCTGCCTCCCAATGTAGCTTTATCATATCTTTTTTTTTAAAGATTTTTTTATTTCTTTGACAGAGAGAGAGAGAGGTCACAAGTAGGCAGAGAGGCAGGCAGAGAGAGAAGGGGAAGCAGGCTCCCCTCTGAGCAGAGAGCCTGATGTGGGGCTTGATCCCAGGACCCTGAGATCATGACCTGAGCCGAAGGCAGAGGCTTTAACCCACTGAGCCACCCAGGCGCCCCTGCTTTATCATATCTAATGTGTATTGTAACAGGCATTCCAGTGATTCTGTTGTTTAACTCGGAGGAGTATTTGTGCATTTGTCAGGTTGGGCTAAGCTTATGCTAAGATAGCAACCAATCCCTAAACTTCAGTGACTTAAAACGACAAAGGTTTATTTCTCAAACTTCATGAGAATTGGAGATGGTGAGGTTCTGCTCTCCCTAGTTTCCCAGAGATCCAGACTGATCATGATATCCCTGCAACAGCAAAAGGGTATATGCAGATCTAACACTCATTTTTCCATACTGTGGTCTAGAAGTGATATAGATCACTACTGTTCACAGTCCATTTTTTTTCTGACGAGCATTTATGAGAGAGGTGTTTTATGCCTTCTATAAAAGTGACTGAACTGAGTCTCAAAAAGTATAAGTGATTAATGTGAGATCACACACTGATAAGGGGGAGGGCCTATATTGGAACCTAAGGTAATTATCCTTAACTAGTTTGCTTTCTTAAACGGAATGATTGAATTTTATCTTCACCCTATGAACCAACCCATCTTTTAAGATGTCAGAATAAGGGCGCCTGGTTGGCTCAGTTGGTTAAGCATCTGCCTTCGGCTCAGGTTGTGACTCCGAGGTCCTGGGATTGAGCCCTGCGTCTAGCTCCTGGCTCAGCGGGGGGACCACTTCTCCCTCTGCCTGCTGCTCCCCCTGCCTGTGCTCCCTGTCTCTCTGACAAAGTCTTTTTAAAAAATAAGATGTCAGAATAGTGGTAATGTTTCTTCAGATGATGGGCCTAAAAAGCAATGCTTGGAATGGCATTACCTCCTCCATTATTACTGCCTTTATTTTTTTAAAAAAAAGGTTTTATTTATTTATTTGACAGAAAGAGAGAGAGATCACAAGCAGGCAGAGAGGCAGGCAGAGAGAGAGAGTGAAGCAGGCTCCCTGATGAGCGGAGAGCCCGATATGGGGCTCGATCCCAGGACCCTGAGATCATGACCTGAACCGAAGGCAGAGGCTTTAACCCACTGAGCCACCCAGGCGCCCCTATTACTGCCTTTAAAAGGCATTTAATGCTGATTCACAGCTTGACCGCCTTGGCCCCCAAATCATGGCTATGCCTATAGTACATGTAGGTATTCAGACAGGTGGTAACTTCTGTTTTCTCCTTGAGTTGGAGGATGACATGCCTTCTGAGGCCCCCTTTACCTGGAGTCTCCTATACTTCTGGGCCTAGGATGACTCAAACATCAGAAGTATTGTACCAGGCAGATGCAAAACTGATGTCACCACAAAACCGCCAAAACGGGGCCGAGGCATCATCAAGGCCCTTTTGGGAGTCTGAGCAAGATTGGTCGGCAATCCTCTTAACAATGGCATCCCCACCTCTATTGTTCTGGGGGCTACTTCACTGGACTCTTAGAGAAAGGGTTCAACCTTTCTACTTCAAATTCAAATTATCTGGTCAAATCTGGTTATAGCTGGCTCAAAAAAGGAGTTATCCTTTAAAGTTTTATGGTGTAGAGTTTAATCTCCATCCCTACAAAATTCTCCTTCATACTTCACAGGGAAGGAGGACGGAGGTGGGGGACACAAAGCTTTATGACTGACAGTGAAGAGTCCCTGTCACTGGAGACTCTCGAGCCTATCACCTGTTCACATTGAGTCAACAGACAATGACCTATATTGCTAAAGACAGTCATATAATAAAAGGTAGTTACTTTGCTTCTCCTTCACTGTCTTCCCAAGCCCAATAAATACTTTTGGGATAAGGAAATAAATGTTCCTGAGAATAGGCTAGACTCCCTGTCTGCTGTAAGCCACTAGAACAGAAAAGTTGGTACTGCTTACAGGAACCAAAAGGAACTTTAAATCAAATGTTATTTAATTTCTAAAATGAACGAGACAACTTTTGGGTTCAGCTCCCAATGGAGAGCTGAAAAGAACGGAACTCACTTGGATAAGGAAGATGTGGTACATCTATACAATGGAATATTATGCCTCCATCAGAAAGGATGAATATCCAACTTTTGTATCAACATGGACAGGACTAGAAGAGATTATGCGGAGTGAAATAAGTCAAGCGGAGAGAGTCAATTATCTTACGGTCTCACTTACGTCTGGAGTATAAAGAAAATCATGGAGGGCATTGGGAGAAAGAAGGGCAGGGTGAATGGGGAGAAATCGGAGGGGGCGATGAACCAGGAGAGATTGTGGACTCTGAGCAACAAACTGAGGGTTTTGGAGGGGCGGGGATAAGGGGTTGGGGGAGCCTGGTGGTGGGTATTGAGGAAGGCACGTATTGCATGGAACACTGGGTGTGGTGCATGAACAATCAATCTTGTAACACTGAAAAAATAAAATAAACGTATTTAAAAAAAAAAAAAAGAAAGGCACACACACTACCACAGGAAAGAAAGTTGTATAAATGTCAATATAGCAATTTTTCTTAACACCATGCAAAAACTGAGCTCACAGGGCAATCAATGATCCCCAAATCAAGAAAGAGACTTGTGGAGGGAGAGAGAGGACTTGAGCATCTGCTTATCTGAGACAGACAACACCAAACAACATATAGACCAGTAAGAAGATTTAGCTAGAAATTGCTAATGAATTGCTAAAGGCTTAGTGAGGGTTAGCATGAGTGTGTGAAGTCCCTGTGCGCTGCAGACATAAAGGGCTTACACTCAGGTTTTACTTCAGAAACTTCACTAAGTATTCTCAGGTAAGATCAGGGAGAATCTGCGAAAGCTTGCCCCATGTGCCAGCTAAGAGAGGAAGACAGCTGTCACTCAGGATGAAATTCCAACCAGAATTTGGAACTCCCCTACTAAACAAAAGACTTAATCTGCAGGAAGGACAACAAAATCCACATCCTGAAGGCAC
This sequence comes from Nasua narica, assembly GCA_028533885.1. Lineage (NCBI taxonomy): Eukaryota > Metazoa > Chordata > Mammalia > Carnivora > Procyonidae > Nasua > Nasua narica. The sequence goes on along the minus strand of CM052801.1, from coordinate 64,350,527 downwards.
TGGAGGAAACCCACTGCAGCTGGGCAAAGGAAACCAAAAAGCAAAAAGCTCTATGAGGGGAGGGAGCAGGCATGCGTGCTAGGCTCAGCATTGTATCTGAAGGACAAGCATGAATGCTTGTGAAGGTTACATCACTAAAACTCGGGTTCATCATGCTTGCCTAAGATGAAGACCTGCTCAGATCAGAGAATGCCCATCCCTCTCTTCAGTACCACACTAGCAAACATTGAATAAAAATAACAGTGAAGGACAATGAGATACATGTTCTTTCTGAGAAAAACAAAGGAAAACTGCAAGCCCAACTGGAAAGACTCAAAGCCAATGGGAAGGAAACATCAAACTCGGCCCAACATCTAACTAGATTAAAGCAAACCTACGCACTAAAAGCTTAGCAGGAAAGACATGCTTATCTTCAGTCATAAATTCTATTTACCACAGTAATTACTGTCTTATACAAATCCAGTTTTCAGGTAAAAATTATGAGAAATAGACAAAGACAAGATAACAAAACATTCTGAAGAGACAAAACGATAATCAGAACCAGAATCAGATATGACACAAGTCTTGAAACTATCAGACGGTGAATTTAAAATAACTGTGGTTGGTGTTCCACTTCTGGCATGGTGATGTGAGGAACTCTGAGAATCCACTCCTCAGTGAAATTGCTAAAAGTTATTTTTTAAAGATATTTATTTATTTGGCAGAGAGAGAGGGAAAGAGAGAGCAAGCACAAGCAAGGGGAGTGGCAGGGAGGGAAGAAGCAGGCTCGCCGCTGAGCAGAGATCCCGATGTGGGGCTCCATCCCAGGACCCTGGGATCATGACCTGAGTTGAAGGCACACACTTAACCGACTGAGCCACCCAGGCACCCCTGAAAGGTTTTTTTTTTTTAAGATTTTATTTATTTATTTGAGAGAGAGAGAGAGTGAGAGAGAGCATGAGAGGGGAGAAGGTCAGAGGGAGAAGCAGACTCCCGTGAAGCCGGGAGCCTGATGTGAGACTCGATCCCGGGACTCCAGGATCATGACCTGAGCCAAAGACAGTCACCTACTCTACTGAGCCACCCAGGCACCCCTGAAAGTTTTTGTTTTTTAACATAGTCATTTAAATTCCTTGAAAGTGGTCATAAGGGCATATAACAAATGAAAAAAAATTTCTTTAAGAAAATCTACTAAAACAATAAGAAATATGAGAATCTGTTACATTTTAACCAAGATTTTCTCTTTCCTTCTCCCCTCCTAGCTCAGTATGCTGTAAACTACACTCTTACAGGGTACAGCCAAGAGCACAGGTCTCCTCACCTCAGCTCACATCCGTACGGGTCACATTATCTTTCCAGGAGAGATGGAACTTCTCATCCTGCCTTGAGTTATCTGTTGCTTGGGCTAAGTTCTGGGCGAGTGTAGCTGAAAGGGCAGAGTGTAGCTTCTGCCCAGTCTGCATTTATCAGAAAGAAGCTCTCCCTCCAGCACAATGTGCTGAGAATACTGGGGCCCCCACTGCCTGGGACAGGCAAGCCGAAAGGACTTGAAGGTACTGTGCATCCTCAGTCAAATGCACTTATCTTGAAGCAGGAGTGTCAGAGAGAACTGTGCCCCTGTGCCCCTGTGCCCATCCCTAGCTCCAGAGCCTTGTATTTTTCCCAGTGGGAGAGGCAGGCGTTTAAACAGAGAACCCAGTCCCTTTCCAAAGGAACTTTCACACAGCACAGAGAAGTTGAAGGTTAAAAGCACTGTAAAAATATGAAGTTTATGGTGAAATGCAATTAAGAGGTCAGTAGATTAATTAGATATATAACCAAATGTCAGGACAGCTAGTTCACCAGAGAATTAGGGAAAGAGACATCTAAGGAGAGTCTTATTGGGGTTGAAAAAAAATCAAAGGATGACTTCAAAAACTATCTCTGAAAAGAAGCTCAAATGTCATACCCCTAATCTGTGAAGCAATTTAAGCCCCGGTGCATTTTCCAAAAACAATAGAGCAATCAAACAGCTATTAGTGGAGATTTAACAGTTATGTGTGTTCAGGGAAAGAGACACTGAAGAGGACTGACAAAACCACTTACATCCCACAGTGACTGTGGGCATACCCAACGTGGTGCCCTCTCAGGAGGCACACATAACAGGGAAGAAATGGACATGACTAAAATAGCCAGTCACTAAACAAACAAGCAAACGACAATATTAATATGCCCCAGAGGAAAAAGACCAGTACTCAGAGTTGCTAAAAGGTATTATCTGAGAAAATTGCAAGACATTAGGAGAACCAGGAAGTATGCCCATATATGGGGAACAAAGCAGGTCTGTGAGAGTGACCGGATGTTAAATTTAACAAAAACTTCAAAGTAGTTGGTATAAATAGATTCAAAAAATGAAAAAAAAAACTGTGATTAAAGAAGTAAAAGCAGAAAAAAAAAGAAGTAAAAGCAGGTATGACATTACATCAAGTAGAAAAAAATCAATATAAAAAGAAACAAGTGGAAATTCTGAAAAGTACAGATTGAAATAAAAAATTCCTGGGAGGAGCTCAACAGTAGATTTGAGCTAGCAGGAGAAAGAATTGTAAAGTCTAAGATTCATAGATTTTTATGTAATCTAAAGAAGAGAGAGAAAAAAGAAAAATGAACAGATTCTCAGAGAAATAAGGAGGACCATTAATCACACCAACCATACACATAATGGGAATACCAAAAGGAGAGGGAAAAGGAGCAGAAAATAACTCAAAGAGATAATGTTTGAAAACTTCCAAAATTTAATGAAAAACATCCATCTACATATCCAGGAAGCACAACGGATTTCAAGTAGGACACATGCAAGAGACTGGCAAACAGACACAACATAGTAAAAATGTCGAAAGCCAAAGACAAGAAGAAAATGTTGAACACAGCAGGAGAAAAATGACTCCTAATTTATAAGAGAACCTCAATAAGAGAAGAGCTCATTTGTCATCAAAACAATGGATGCCAGAAGGAAGGAGGACAACATATTCAAATTGCTCAAAGATACAAACTGTTAACCAGCAATCCTGTATTCACCAAATATACCTTTCAAAAATGAAGGCAAAATAAAGACATACTCAGATAAAAAAAAGAAAAAAAGAGTCTGTTGCTAGCGTACCTACCTTACAAAAAATAAGAAAATTCTCTAGTTCTGGAAGTGAATAACCCTAGACAGTAATTTGAATCCATGAAAAACTAAGCACATAAACAGGTAATTAGGTAACTATAAAAGACAGTAGAAATGCAAGTTTTTCCTTTTCCTTCTCTTAACTGATTTTGAAAAGCAACTGTTTAAAACAATACATTTGTAATGTCTTATTTGAGTCTATAACATATAGAGCAGAAATGTATCTGCCAATAAAAGCACAAAGGAGGCAGATGGGGGCAAAGCTGTATTGGGCTAAGGAAAAGAATCCATAAGGTAACTAAAATACCCCTGAAGAAACAAACAGAGCCAGAAAAGAACCAGATAAATAAAAAGACTAACATAATTCTATGGATATATGCTTGTCATCCTTCTTTTTGCATCTTCCATAAAGGACACAAAGTTATATAAAGTAATAATGACAACAATGGAGAGGCTTATAACATTTTTTAATGTAATATGTATAACAATATTCCCACAATACGTGGAAAAAGGGAACAGAACTGTATGGGAATGACGTTTTTATATCTTACTGGAATTTAGTTAATATAAATATGAAATAGATCCTGGCAAGTTAAGATGTATATGCCACGTCCTAGGACAGTCACAAAAGAAACACTTCAAAAATATATAATGAAAATGTCATTGAAGAAATTAAAATCCTTTATTAAAATATATTCAATTAATGTAAGGAAAAAGAAAGAAAGGAAGAGTAGAAGAACAAAAATTACATGAGACATATGACAGACTAAAGTGAATTGGCAGAAATAATTCCAATTATATCAATAATAACATTAAATGTGAATGAATTAAACAACTCAAATTAAAGGCAGAAATTGTCAGACCAAATTTTAAAAAGATCCAACTCCATGCTGTTTACAGGAGACACACTTTAGATTGACAAATAAATTAAAAGCAAAAGAATGAAAATATATATTTTATGAAAACCTGAGGCACTCTGTGATAGAAGCATGCCTTAACCTCACTGAAAACGTGAGGGAAAAAAGAGCTGATCAAGTTGCTTTAGAAACAGTGTTTTGGCTGTATGTTATAAGGCTCAAGACAAAAAGAGCTGTACATAAATTCTGTTCTCTGGTTGGGAAAATTACAGGGATACATGATAACAATTCTGAAATTACTTTAACTATATACTAAGGTTAAATAAATAAGTAAAAAATCATATATAAGGAGAACCATGTTTCTCACTGTCAGTGATAGAAGTTAAAAATAAGTGGGGGAGGTGTGGGTGGCTCAGTTGGTTAAGCATCGACTCTTGATTTTGGCTCAGGTGATGATCTCAGGGTCATGAGATTGAATCCTGCATCGGGTTCGCCATTCAGTGGAGTGTCTGCTTGAGATTCCCTCTCTTCCTCTCCCTCTGTCCCCTCCATGACTCACCTGTCCACCCCCCACACCCTCCCTGTGTGTGTGTGTGTGTGTGTGTGTGTGCATGTGCGTGCACGCATACTCTCTCTCTCTGAAATAAATATGTAGGATCTTTTTAAAATTTGTATTTAATTTTAATTTTTTTATATTTTATTTTATTATGTTATGTTAGTCACCATACAGTACATCATTAGTTTTTGATGTAGTGTTCCATGATTCATTGTTTGCATATAACACCCACTACATACATAGGATCTTAAAAAAAAATAAGTGGGGAGATTGGAGAGCCTGGCTGGCTCAGTCAGAAGAGCCTGTGACTCTTGACTTTGGGGTTGTGAGTTTGAGCCCCACTGGGTTGTATAGGTTACTTAAATAAAAGTAATAAATGCTGAGAAAGCTAAATGGATACTTGTCAGAATGGACTAGAGTCACATGTATAAGTATGAACTCGTGTGGGGAGGGAGGAAGACGGAGGGAGGAAGAGACAAGGAGAGAGATACAGACACAATAAATAAATGTACGTATGTCTTTATACAAACCATGTTTAACATACATACAATTCCTTGCTCTATCAGCTGAGAAGTTCTAGAAACAATGACACTCCAGTCACAACAAAAATGTCTTGCATTCAGATCTTAATTACTAAATATAATTATCCAGCAAAAGTAACCAAGACTGCTTGGAGAAATGGCTGATTATTGGGTTGAAAAAAGGAAAATACAAGATGAATCTGGAACATCTTATGGTACCAGAATGCAAGGAAGCAGAAAAAGGATGAGGGTATGCCAACCTGAAAGAGCCCCTAAAGGCCAAGGCTGGAACAGTGTGGGTAAACAACCAAATAATGATCATACTGAATTATCACCGCAAAGATTTAAAAATTCATTAGGGATGCCTAGGTGGCTCAGTCGGTTAAACATCTGTCTTTGGCTCAGGTCATGATCCCAGGGTCTTGGGATGGAGCCCCACTTTGGGCTCCTTGCTCAGCAGGGAGCCTGCTTCCTCCTCTGCCTCTGCCTGCCACTCCCCCTGCTTGTGCTCTCTCTCTGACAAATAAATAAATAAAATATTTTTTAAAAAATGATTCTCTCTTTCCCTCTCCCTCTGACCCTCACATCCTCTTAAAAATGTTTTTAATAAAAAAATTCATGCATCATATTGATAGAAACAAGTAGTTGTAGCAATAAGTAAATGGGGCAGGGGAGACAAATCTTCCTTACAGAGTAATTTGGAAGTATCAAGTGTAGAAGGAAATGAGTAATATAAAAATTCACCATCAAAAAAAAAATTCACTATCAGAACATCTCTGTAATAATCACTGCAGGCAAAATCCACAGAATATTTGCATAGTTTCAAATTATCTGACCCCAAATATTTATTAATTACTATGATTGTTTTCACTATCCACAAATTCTCTGATACTCTACCCTTCAGGAGGTAGAACTTAATTCCCCTCTTTAATGTGAGCTAGACTTAGTAACTTGCTTCTTACACAACTTCTAGTAACAGAAGGGAAAAACAATAACTTTAGAAGTAGAGAAACCCAGCAGACATCATCTTAAACAAGTAATCAAAATTAACTTCACCAGTGATCAGTCATGTTGATATCATGTAAGCCTGATATTGTGATGAAAACGGCATTTCACCTCTGTGATATTCTTCCCTCAAAGCAGTAACTCCAGTCTAATTATGAGAAAAATATCAGACAGACCCAAATTGAGGAAAATTCTACAAAATATCTCACTCTTCAAAAGTGTCAAGGTCATGAAAAATAAAGGAACACTGAGAAACTGTCACAGAGTAGAGAAGACTAAAAAAACATGTTAACTACGTGCAACTTTGTATCCTGGTTGAATCCTGGAACAGAAAAAGGACATTGGTAGGGAACCTGGAGAAGTCTGAACAAAGTCTATAATTTAGTTAATAGTATTGCACAAAAGTTAATTTCTTTGTTTTTATAAACGTAGCGTAATTATTAGGTAAAGTTGGGGATAGGGTATACGGAAATGCTTTGTACTATCTTTAAAACTCTTCTTTAGAACTAAAATGATTTCAAAGCACAAAGTTTAAAAAATATACCAGGCTGTTTCAAGAACCCATAATAAAACTCTCTTAATGAACGAAAGTGACTGAGCAGTTGACGAAACAAACTGAAAGGGCATTACATGAATTCATTACTCAGGGAAAAAGGGAGAATTTGACAGACTGCGGTTGACAGCAATTACTAGAAAAAATAAAACCATTCCGTGTTATACCAGAAAACTGGAACTACTTAATAAACTAGTTGTGTGCATATATATTACATCAACATATAATATATATATTATATATTTGTTATATGTAATATATATATTTATTATGTGTCTGTGCATGAAGCAGACACATTTAAGATACATTAAGACACATTTAAGAATTTAAAGTATTCTTTAAATACTGATCTGCCACTTCCTTCACTCAAAAAATACAATTTTAATATTCAATGTCACTCATATGCTCATTGTTTCATTCTTTTTTATATCTGCACAATTGCCACAGTATGGATAGTTTCTTTAATCATCCCCATATCAGTGCAAATTTAAATTTTTCCACCAACTTAATGTTTCAACATTGGAATGGTGACAAAGTTGAACCAGATAAAGTTTTTGTGCTGATGGCATTTTCAGATAAGTGAGGGATACAAAGTAGAAAGCCAACAAAACAGGGTGAAAGTGTTAAGTTGGGAAAGTATGGGGTCTAAAGGATAATGTACAACACGCAAGCAAGGTAGCATCAAGAAGCCAGCACAGACTTTCTTTTCATCATGAGTTTAATTTTTAAAAGCACTCAGCCTACAGCAGGGGCCCTCTCTCCCCAACTCAGCTTGTGACACAGAAAAAAGTTGCCTGGCCCAAGCTTTTGGTGCAGCTGAAATGTGCCTCCCCTGAACCCAGCAAGAGGTTCTACTCTTGCTTAAGATGTGGATCTCAAGGCTTAATTACACAAAGCAATCTAGAGAATCTAGCTGAGGTGGATTTTAAGCATACTGTCACACATTAAAAGTCTAAGCAGTCCAGCTCAGGGATTCCGATTACTGTAGCCAACATTGATATCACGGGGACATTTGAAATGGTAGTGGTTATGACACAGCATTTCAGGTTCACAGCAATTTGTAATAAGCCTTGTGCCCCGATAACTCGAACCTCTTCGCTACCATAATCCACAATGTGTGCAGCATTTAGCTGTGAGTTCAGGAAGTGGGCGGAATCATCGGGAAGAGATGAAAAGTATCGTAGAAGTTGTGCTTTGAGTTAGGTTCATCTGCTTGGACGTGATCAATTGCTATTCTGAATAGTTTGTGAAACTTTGGAAACTTACCCATGCCAAATTTCCAAATATCAGGGAACACTGTAGGGAGGGATGGTAGAAGAGTGCTGAAACAGATACAATTTAATTGGAAATCAGGGTTTCGTGCTCTCTTTATCGGAACAGGAGCAGACTACCCTCCGCAGAACAAAGACCTATTGTGTTGTGTTTACTTGTGCTCTGAAAGAGCACATCATCTTACATGGCGGCCACTTGAGTCCACACTATGCAGGCAAACCTTTGGATCTGGAGCCAGATCTTGCCATGCTGGGAACGACATTTTCAACCCATATAGAATACGCTAGAGAAGTGAGGGAGAGGAATAGCTCTCTCAAGTTCTGCTATGGGATGAGCTTTGAAATAGTAATGAAGAAATATGCAGGAAGAGTTGCTGAATATAGAGCCTAAGAACAGAACACCAGGGAAGTGACTTCCGAAGGGAACATAGACAACAGTACTCTGGATATCACAGTCTTGTATAGGAGCTCCCCGCCTGGTAAAATGCTTCCTCCTATCTTCTCCTCTCATACCACCCGAAGGACTTTGGGCTTTGGAGCTATCCCTAGGGCCCTCCTACTGCACGAAAACAGGACATTGATTGGGTCAGAAGCTCAGGGTGTCTACTTTCTAGAATTCATGTCTTTATTGTTGAAATTAATATGTGTACCTTTTCCATTTCTTTTTTTAAAAAAGAGTTTTTACTTTAATATAATGCTATTGTCTTCAAAAATGTACTTATCCTTAAGAACTACTGTGATAAACTTAATTTCAAGGGAGCTACGTGTTCTACTGATGCACTGAAATGGCTCAGGGACAACAATGAAGGTAAAGGCCTGTATGATCCTGCTGTCAGGTGTGTACCAGGAAGGCGACTGATCTCTCTCTTGTGAGTAGTTAGGAAAACAGGATCAATATTCTCTATCGATAGCTCCATCAGAATGGGTGTTCATGTGCTCTGACTACACGTAAGCAGAATAAGCAGAGGGGGGACAATGACACTTCTGCTCTAATTTTTGTGCAGATAGAAAGAAGGTTCATCTGTGAGTCAATCTGCAAACAGCTTCTTCTGAAACTTGGAAATTTCTGGGAGACGCACCCTTAAAAATTACAGGAGCCCCTCAAGCAGCATGTGAGCCCGAGCCTGACTCTCCACACCCCTTTTTCAACCCACCTCTGACCATCTGTCTGGTTAGATATATCCTCCCCCTAAACTAACAGGAAAGGGCAAAGGTACAAGGCAACCTTTCCTAAGGGCTTTAGAGGCTGGGTGATGAAGTCTGGGCTCCTAAGAATGAACGGGATCAGGATCTAGGAGGAAGTGGAGGGCAACAGGGCAATCACAAGGGGAAAAAAATGACCCATGAGGACAAAGAGAGAAGAACAAACACTTGGGGAACCACGAGTGAGAGTTCCTTTTGATGCAGTAGAGAAGTGTGTGACAAGGCAGGGAACATGTGTCCTCGAGTTCAATTCAGATCATTGCTGAACATCAGGATAAGTAAAGTAGGATTTGCTTCTCTGTTGGTGGGGTTGCCAATCAGGGCCTTCGAGCAGGAAAATAACAAGTTAAGAATAAAGAAGAGTAAAGTTTAATTTGACGGTAAGGTGCAAGGTAACTTGGAGAGGGAGGCACTGAAGGCAGATAGGTCAGAGAAGGAGTTCCCCTGACAGTCAGGTGTGAGGCAATAAGGTCTTAAACCTGTACACACAGGTTTATAGCAGCTCTTTTCATAACGACTCAAAACTAAGACAACTTAGATGTCCTGTGGGTAAATGGACAAATAAACTAAAACACCCATATAACAGAATACTACTCAGCAAAAAGAAAAGCATGAGCTATTGCTACAGGAAATGCTTCAGTAACTTTCCCAGGCATTATGCTGAGTGAAAGAAGCCTGTCTCTAAATGTGATATATTGTAGATTTTTTTTATGTAACATTCTGCAAAAGACAAAACTATAGGAATTGGGAATATATCAGTGGTTGCCAGAGTTCAGAGAAGGGGGTAAGATATGACTACGAAGGGGTAGCATGAGGGAGTTTTTTTGGAGGGGAGCAATTGAACTGCATCCTGATTGTGGTGGTGATTACACAAATCTGTACATTTGTTAAACCTCACAGAACTACACACACAGAAAAGGGCCAGTTTTGTTTTATGCTAATAATTTTTATTTTTTAAAGATTTTATTTATTTGACAGAGAAAGAGAGATCACAAGTAGGCAGAGAGGTGGGTGGGGGGGGGGCCCGCTGAGCAGAAGCCCAATGTGGGGCTCAATCCCAAGACCCCGAGATCATGACCTGAGCCAAAGGCAGAGGCTTTAACCCACTGAGCCACCCAAGCGCCCCAATGTTAATAATTTTTAAAAAATCAAAGTTGTCCCCCATTAAATGTAACATCAGCAAAGAATGAATGGAAACATTTGGTGGTAGTTAATGATCACATCTTTACAACTTTTTGGCTATATTAACATTAAAAACTCTCTCTTGAAAAATAGAAAATATATCCCTCAACCATAGGATAATTTCTTCATGCTTAAATATAAATGATAAAACATTAAACCAGCAAAAATACTTGTTTTTTGAACCCTTCCTTAACTATGGCAGGCTTTGTTGTTGGCTGCCACATCCCACTGTGACCATCCTAGACAAAAGATCCCTCACTTCCTCCTTTTCCTGACTCTCCAGCTGGCTGCACTGGCCAGGATGCCATTTCTGGCAACAACGCACTTCCAAGTACCAGTGGATTATGGGTTGTTGGGATATCAGTTTCTTCTTTTAACTAGTATTTTTTTTTTACAGCAATGATATTCTTTCTGCTTCTGATGATAACAATTATGCATGTTGATAGTTCTTTTTTAATGGAACAAAGTGGATGACACCAGACCATCTCAAGAGTGCCATGAATGAATGAAAATTCTTCCTGCTAATAAGTCTCACACCAAATGGTGAGATACAGGGTACTCTCTCCTTTCTGAGGGCTTTGTGAGTGTACGAAAGGTATTTTTCAACTTTCAACTTATTTGTTTAAGTTCCATAATAAAGTTCACTGAGGAAAGCAGGCTTTTCTGGGGACTCATCTGATTAACAAAGCATCAGATCCTAGAGGACATAAGAGGTCGCTCTGAAGCCTATTTGAAACCCAAGTGGAAGCCATCCAGCAGTCATCATTGAAAAGGTCAGACATCTAACATTTGATAACTTGAATTCAGCCAGAGAGAGAAAGTAGTGGATTACTTATATAAAATTGCTAACAAGAGGAAAACGGGCTTCTTTCCACAGATTAATCTGGGAGTCGGTTTTTTTTAAAGGTGCACTTTTAATAAGATTAAAAATTTTTTTTCTAACATATCAGTGTGTTGCGAGAACTGTCATTTCATTTGTAGCCATTAGGAAACTTTTCCAAAGTCTTAAAAATTGATAAAAGTGTTTTGTCCTCCATATCGTGTCAAATATTATGTGGTATCCTCTTTAAAACATCATGATCATTTAATATCATGCTTAAAACATTAAAAAAAATTCAAGAGGACTAGTTAAAAAAAAAATCCCACACTCTCACTCCTACATTCTTCTCTAGCCGCCTCTACCCCCACCCCTCCCCCACCTACCACCTTCGCCCATTTTAATGCCTGATGGGACTCCTGGGGAAATGGTGGACTGTAGGTCTTGGGGGAGGAGGGGAGGTGGGCAAATTCGAAGCAGAGAGGGAAAGAGATAATTCCCCAAAGGAGAAATGGTCGATTAGCCCCTAAAAGCTGATCCTCCCTGGCAATCCCAGAAAGGCGAATAGCAACTGCAGGGAGAAGATACCAGTTCTATTGTCTCTGATTGGCAAATACGAAAAAAGATTGACAGTATCAAGTGGAGGGAATGCAGGGGGCGGGCTGCAGTGTTAAATGGGAGGGGTCACTGAAGACTGGAGCTCATTGATGACGCGACCCTCACGTGACCAGGAGTCGACGTGTGCAGAAGTCCTTATAGTCCAGGGCCTGTTTCCCTGTAGCAGCTCCGTATTGCTGGAGAAGGAGAAAAGTGCCTCGGATCCTTTCAGGTCAGTGTAAAAGCGGGCGCTGCCTGGGGGACCCTCCGGTCTAGGAGCCAGAGAGCAGAAGCCAGGCGGGGTCGCCACCGTTTTCCCAACATTACAGCCCGCCAAACTTCCCATTTTTGTGCAGGAAATTTGGGGCTGTTTAGTGGGGGTGGGGGTGGAGAGGGAGAAGGGTAGCCAGTGGAGGGTCCCTAGAGAGACATAGAAACCATTTGGGAAATAACTTGCGTCTCCCACTCCCTGCTTGCAGGGAACCGGTGGGCACCCGGGAGGGAGGGCGGGGTTGCCTTAAAAGGAAGGAGAGGATGAGGACGTGGGACAACTTTAGACGAACAAGGCCTAGAATCGTGAAAAGGACCGGTAATTCAGGTACTGGCCGGCTCGCTCAGCAAGCACTCCTGTCGGTCTGCAGGACTCTTGGTCTTCTGGGCGCGACACAAATCGAGTGAGGGAAGGAGGCAGGAAAATCCCCTGGATCCCTGCAGGTCAGTGAAAGGGTGCAATTGCCTCAGGTCCCTTCGGGCAGGGATGGGGGTGGGAGTGGGAGTGGGAGTGCGTGGATGACACCAAAGCACATCCTGGGGTCGCCACAGCCTCTCCCCATCCGGATTAGGCGCTGGAGGCCTTTGCAGAGCCTGCAGCGGAAATGGGGCGGGGGCGGAGGAGGCTGGAGAGACGTGGAAGGGGGAGGGGAGGCCAGAGACTGCACCAGCCGATCTCAGGTGAGTGGCGGGAGATTGGGACCGCGAGGGGAAGCCCGAGAGGGCGGGAATATTGGAGACCAGCGTCTACGGAGGGGGTTAATTGCTTCCGCGCTGCTCCCGTTTCTGGGCTAGGAGAGGCCTGTAAGCAGGGCCTGCTGGGAAATGGTGGGCTGGAGCGGGAGGAGGGAAGATGGAGCTGGAGCAGGAGGGGGAGGGAAGGGAGGTGGAGGAAGGGGTGGAGTCAGGGGAGTTCTGGGCCTGAGGACCTAGCCTTCTCTAGCTGGAAAACTTTTGACAATTAGGGACCTGAATGAGAAGAGGCCTTTCTCTTTGGGAACCCGTGCTTTGGCTGCTGGTCTCTTTGTCTGGCATCTAGTTGTTTTGTTTCCTTGTTTTCTAGGATTAATTTATTCAAAAGAAATAACAGAAAAATACTCAACATGCAAAAGTCTTGTGAAGAAAATGAAGGAAAACCACAGAACATGCCAAAGACCGAGGCAGACCGCCCTTCGGAAGATGTCCCACAGGAGGCAGATGGAAATCCTCAACCTTCCCAAGAAGGTGTAAGCCAGGAAGCAGAAGGAAATCTTGGAGGGCTGACCCAGCCTGGCCCGGGGTTTAAAGAGGACACTCCTGTGAGGCATTTGGACCCTGAAGAAATGATAAGAGGAGTAGATGAGCTGGAAAGGCTTAGGGAAGAGATAAGAAGAGTAAGAAACAAGTTTGTGATGATGCATTGGAAGCAAAGACATTCACGCAGCCGCCCTTATCCTGTGTGCTTTAGGCCTTGAATTCTTTTTTTGTCTGATACTAAAATCTGGCCCCTGCTTTCTTTCTGTTAGCGTTTTCTGATGTATCTTTGACCTTCGTTTTACTTTAATCATCTGGTGGAATTTTGTTTTAGGTAGTTTCCTTGTTACCAGCATCTCACTGGATTTTGTATTTTGACCCGTTCTCCAGGTCTGTTTTTCAAATTGGAAAGTTTCACACATTTGCATGAAAATATATTCGTTCTATATTGTAAAGTAAAACATTAACAGGTTATAAAGCGGTATATTTAGTATCAGCTCACATATGTAGGATTAAATCCCAAATTTGTGTGCGTGTGTGTTATACATACAGACATATATCAAAAACGTAACTGCTTATTTCTGTGTGGCGTGAGCTTTTTTCTTTTTGCTTATATGTATTTTTTTCATGAACACATGTCACACAAAAAGAATTAAAAGTTTTATAAGTAAGAGTTAAATAATTTGCAACCAGCTTCTAAGGGCAATGGGGGCACCTAAACTCTTGATGGAAGAACTATTAAAATGTAAACCTCAAGTTACCTCTGGATCTCTTAGCCAGAGGAATAAAACTGGCAATTATTACAGATATACTTGCTTAAGACTCCGTCTTTTTCACTGGGAAAACACTTGCCTCACAGGGCTGCTGTGAGGAAGAGATGAGGTGACTCTGAGCTGCGCTTGGTGGACTCTTGTTCCCACCTGAGCATGTAGAACCCCAACCCGCTGCAGAGCATCAGTCGTTGGAGGGCGGGCCCTGACACGACTCCCCTGTGCTCAGGAACAAGTCCGTTAGTAGGCAGGCGGTGGGGGCTTCATGCCAGTCATCTGTGGAGTCCCACTCTCCTCCTCCCCTGGGTTCTGCCATGCCTGCTGGGCACCCGCTGCCTCTTCTGCTGGGCCCATTGTTCTCTGCTGGCCCTCACTGCTCCTGGTGCACTGGGGTCCCTGGGTGCCAAAACCCACTCACTTGTCTGGAGTCCCCGGTGGGTTGAACCCCCACTCTGTTTTCTGAAGCCTCTCTGCTTCATGGTGACCCTTCACACAGGTGAGACTGCTTGGGTTCTTAGCAAACCAGCCTCTTCTGTTTTCAATCCCAGGACCCCTCTAAACAGAGGTCGGACATGATGAGACAGTTTTGGGAGTTGGACTCAGATACAAGTTGGAATAAAAAAAGCTGTAGTCAGAGTTGCCTTAGGTCTAAGGACTAAGGTTTTGTCTTCCTTTTCTTGTGAGACCTCTCCCTAGAGGCTCCTGGCAGGCCTGACCTACTGGTTCAGAAGACTGAATATTCATAAGTTGCACAAAGCAATACAGGAAACAGATCTAAGGGAATAGTCCCCTTCACCCTATCCTATCTCGTTAAAACATGAAAAATAAAACCTGTAAAGGCACTAAGAACTGTATAAATCCACTAGTATAAGGGCTATTATATACATGTTAGGAATAGGATTTATTTCCCCTACAGAACAAAAACTTCCTTCTGATGGCCCTACATACTTGTGTTTAACTGAGACATGTTCTAATATTTAATTGGTTTCATGATTTAATTATTACTAAGGAGCTGATGTTATTCACATTCTGCTGTTGACTCAGTAGTCTTCCACAAGTTTTTTATTTCTCTAATATTATGGCAAACAATTCCAAAAAGAAAGTGCATGAAATAGATTGCACTCGAAATGTTTCATCAGAGTCTTGCATAATCACTGCATTAGAACCACCTTGGGGAGCATCTTTTTTTGGGGGGGGGGAGCATCTTTAAGATACTGATTTCTGGGGAAGACTGGGTGGCTCAGTCGGTTAATCCTTTGCCTTGGGCTCAGGTCATGATGCCAGGGTTCTGGGATGGAGGCCCGCATTGGGCTCCTTGCTCAGCAGGAGCCTGCTTCTCCCTCCGCCTGCTTGTACTCTCTTTCTCTCTCTCTGACAAATAAATAAAATAAAAATAAAATAAAATATTGATTTCTGGGGCCCACACTAGGATTCACTGACTGGTGGTGGGCTATAGAAGTAACAGCAAGCTCCTTTAGGTGATTATGATGCACACTGCAGCATGTGGATGACTGGTTATACAGTATGCTTTCCATTATTATGAATATGAGCTTTAAAAGACAATATTGGTGAATGTCTATTGAAATTCAGAAAGTAGAGGTCTATAACCGTGTTTATCTTTTTTAACTCTGAAAAGACTGACAGGTTTATACATAAAATTTGAAAGATTTCCTTTAATAAAGAAGTACAAGGTAGAGAGACGAGGGAATGTAATACTAGATGCACTTTTCTTGACTGAACATCGTGTTTGGCCATGCATTCACTCCTTCCAATACGAGTGAAATATATTCAAGTTCTCTTTTTGCCATCAGCGCACAAAATGCTGAGCCAGTCCTATGCCCTTTGGCTTTGTTCTTATTTTTTTCATTGTGTGATGTCATTTTGGGGAACCTTCATGTCTCCAGACCATCCTTCAAGGTTGCAACAGCCTGATGGATGCCATTTGGGTTGGACTCTGGTTGGAGTGAGCTTAACTTCCCGGGGCTAACTGTACCAGTTTGACAAGACGGGATGAATCCATTCTCCTGGTGGTCAGAGTGGCTGTGGAAGGGCTCACCTGAGTCACACTTTTTTCCAGGGTGGGTCTGATTTTTGTTTCTCTGCTCCAGCCTGAAGCAGGCACGGACTCTCCTAAGCTGATGACTGGGCTGTCCTGGGCACACTCGAAGACAACTGTCCTCATTTCAGGTCAGAGCACTTTGCCTTTCTTTCCTTCTCCTTTTCTTTTTTGGGGAACTTTGTGTGTGAGGGAAGAGGTAAAGCCCCCTAAGATTCCTAACTGGAAACATGGGTCATGATAGTCTTTGACTAAGCAATTGTCTGAACTGGGTCTGACCAGGTAACTTGGAGATAAAGTAGAAGAGGCTGACCCTTCTCTCAGAGTGCAATGAAGTAGCTCCCAAAACAGTTGAAGTGAAAATGGGGACAGTTCTCAGACAAGACCTCCCTCAACCTTCTCTCACCTACCTTGCTCAGACTCCCAGAAAGGCCTCTGTTGGTGCGGTTCTACAATAACTTTAGCTGTGTGTGTGCCTGGTGCAGTACTTCTGATGTCTGCATGAGCCCAGGCTCAGGGATATAGGAACCCCCCAGTAAAGGAAGCTTGCAGACGCTTGCAAAAGCATGTGGTCCTACAGTTCAGGAGAAAGGGGGCGTCACCTTCTGTTTGAACAACACCCTTGCACTGCAGACCCAGACTTCAACTTGTCAAGCTGTGAATTGGTATGAAGATGCTACTGAAGCATGGTCCCATGAAACAGCCAGCTGCAATACACACACAGACATAGACAGACACACACACACACACACACACACACACACGTTAAAGAGAAAAATCAAACTATTTGAAGTGAATATTTCTAATGGCATTGATGGTGGAGGAAGCAATTGAGACCTTTGCTCTTTAGGTCTGTCATCTGAGGAATTATTACTACTTTTTTTTTTGATATCCTAAAAGACTAGTTGGGCAATAAGATGAAGATAAAATTCAAATTTTGGAGTTTAGGAAGGCAAAGTGGTTAAATGTACGGCCTTAGAGCCAGAAAAACTTGGGTTCCAATCTCTGCTTTTCCCCTTACAACACGTAACGTTGCATAAATTGCTTATCTTTTTTTTTCTTGGAGGACACCTACTATTTTTTGAAACTGGGCCATTCATGGACTCCCTAGAAATAGATCTCTTAGATCAAAGAGAAACTTTCCCTTCCGCCACCATCATTGCTGTTGTCATCATAATTATTATCGTTATCATCATCATCATCATCATCATTGTCATCATCAAGGGATGGTAGTGAGTGAATATTAAGTAGATTCCTGTTGGGCACAGACCACATACTGTGAAGATTTCTAAGAGTCAGTGGGCCAATGGGCAAGCCCTGGAAACACATCATCTGAAAGGGTGAGGCCAATATAATGGGAAAGCACTGGCTAGAATTGGATTCTCTGCTTATAAGAAGTGTGAGCTCAGGTTGGTTCATTCATCTGGTTGATTCATGAGTATAACCCTACAGAAACCCACAAGACTGTTGTGGGAAGTAAATGCAGAAAACTATGTGAAATTCCTGGCATGCAACAGGCCTACAGAGAATGTTAGATCTTTGATCATCATTATCAAGTGTCATCATCATCATCACCATCATCATTGTTGGATGATCCTGAGATAATATTCAAATACAAACTCAGTAAGTCTGTGCTTCCTTGACTCCAAATCACCCTTTGATTGAGAGAAATTGAGAGAAATGAGAAAAATCTATTCTCATTTCTTTCATTCAATCTTATCCCTTGCATTAAAGAAGCAAATAGTTCTTAAACTAAATGAATTAACTGTCATTCATTTGCAATTATAAAATAAATAATTGAATCCTATATACATATACAGCATTTATGCACTCTGGTCCCTTTTGTGTATTGTAGGATGAAAAAAAAAAATCCTTCCACGTTTCCAATTTATTTAGTTACCTGCCTGAAAATTTGAAATCACGAAAAAAAATCTTACTTTCATGAATTACAAAACATGATCTAGAAACATCTCTTTGACATGGAAAGCTGTTTCTGACCATCATACTCTTTCATGAAAAAGCCAGCTGCAATACACACACACAGACACACACACATACACACACACACACACACACACACACAGGTCAAAGAGAAATATCAAACTATTTGAAGTGAATATTTCTAAATGGTATTATTATGGGAAAGTCATAACTTCATCTTTATCCTTCTCTGTATTTCCAGTTTTAACTTTTTCAATGAACATATGTTTTTTTAGAGATTTTATTTATTTGACAGAGAGAAAGAGAGAATATGAAGGAGGGTGAGAAGGGGGATGGAGAAGCAGACTTCCTGCTGAGCAGAGGGCGGGACTTGGGGCTCAATCCCAGGACCCTGGGATCATGACCTGAGCTGAAGGCAAGCGCTCTTCACCGACTGAGCCTCCCAGGCATCCCATCTGGAGTTTTTATAATTAGAAAAGGATCATAAAGGTGAAAGTAGTATAATTCTATTTCTCCTATTCCTTTAGCTGTCAGCCTGTCAGCTCTTCCAGTTCCTTGTTTCCTTTCTGTTCCATCCTCTGAGAAATACCTGGTGTAAGTGTCAGACATCTGAGGGTACTAGCTGAGAAGCTACCCTTAGCTATGCTACCTTGGTGCCACTCTCCCTCGTGCAAAATGCTGTATTTCTGTCTTTGGTCACAAGGTGGCATTTCATAACTAATTTCTGAATATTCTCTTACAAAGTGATATTAATTTCTAAAAAATAAAAGAGCAATAAACACAATTTCCAAAGAACATTATGAAATTGATTCTTAATTTTGCTTTTAAAAATACACAATTATAGAAAAATACTGGCAGAATGTACCTTCAGCTGTTTTTGCCAGAGCTCCCAAATTTACATTTCATTTATTGACTCATTCAACAAATATTCACTGGATGCTTACTGTGTATCAGACTGTGCTAGCCAAAAATCAGTTTATCCACCCCAGACTTTTTTCCTGAGACTCTATATTCAGCTGTCTGCAGAAACCAGCCACATGGGCTAAGATAAGTGTTATCCAACTATATGGGCATAACCCTGCATGGACACAAACTCATCCCTTGGCCAGTTTATCCCTTAATCCTGGAGGCTCACCCTGTAAAGCAGGGGCAGTATGAAAAAACTGGAAAAGCATAAGTTTAGAGTCAGAAAAAATTTTGTCATAATAGACTTTTTAAAATTTCAGAACACTTATAATTGATCAAAAGGATTCTTAGTAACTTAGGAAGTGGGTTAATGATAAAAGGTTTCAAATACAAGACATACCTATACATCAAGGTTGAAAGTCAAAGTCTATGTTACACATTAGACAACCATTGATGTAGATAATTTCCAAGGTCTGCTTCCTTCAGCTCTCCACCCCTACCCCTGTTGTTTATTGAGCTCTTGCTAAGAGCCTTGGCCCTTGGCTAGGCCCTGGGACACAGCAGTGAACAAAAGGAAGTTCCTGCCTTGATGATGCATCAATTCTGATTTACACTCTTTAAAAAAAAAAAGTGAGGTAAAATTAACATACAGTGAAATGCACAGATCTTAGTTGTATACAATTGTGTGTAAAATCGACCATTTCCATGACTCCAAAAAGATTTCCATGACTCTAAAAAGTTTCCTGTCCTTTTCCATAGTGTGGATATACAACAATTTGTTGATCTACTCACTTAGATATTTGAGTTGTTTCCATTTTTTGGTCTATTATAAATATAGTTGCCATGAATGCACTTGTATAAGTTTTTGTGTGTATGTGTTCTTGTTTCTCTTGGGTAAATATCTAGGAGTAGAGCTGCTGGGGCAAAGAAAAGGCAACCGTTTGATTTTACATGAAATTGTCAACAGTTTTTCAAATTGGTTGTAACATGTTGTACTCAAACAATGTATGAGAATTTCAGTTGCTCCACATTCTCGCCAAAATGTCAATGCCATGAGAAAGAAGTAGAGAGAACATTCTAGATTAGAAGAGATTAAAAGACGTAGCAACTAAATACAATGTTTGAATAAGGACGGTGGATAAAAAAAATAGTATTACATCAATGCTACATTTCCTGAATGCAATCATTGTATTGTACTTGTTTAGGAGACTGTCCTTATTGTTAGGAGATGAAATGCTGAAGTATTATGATTCTATGATTAGCTTTAAAACTGTTCAGCAATGAAAAAAGAAAGAAAATAGATATATAGCGAGAGAGAAATTGGCAACGTATTAATTGGTGAATCTAATCTAGGTGAAGGGATTAAGAGTATATAGGCATTCACTTTATTATTTTTGAATACTTTGTAGGTTTGAACTTTTCAAAATAAAAAGTTAGTGGTAGTGGAGTGGGGGAAGGCAGGATATCTGGTCAGCCCTCCAGAAGTAAAAAAGTAAAAAAGTTCTCTAAATGAGAATTTAGAATCAAGATTGACAAATTTGGTTATCAACAAGCATAAGGTGACAGAGTACGCAAAACAACTTTAGACAAACATAAAGACAGGAGCAGCTGGCTGAACTCTATTTCTGGCAATAGTTTAAGAAGTCATTCCAGGGATGCCTGTTTGGCTCAGTCAGTTAAGCATCTGCATTTGGCTCAGGTCATGATCTCAGGGTCCTGTGATCAAGTCCTGCATCAGGGTCCTTGCTCAGTGAGGAGCCTCCTTCTCCCTCTGCCTGCTCTGCCTCCTCTGCCTGCTGCTCCCCCTGCTTGTGCACGATCTCTCTGACATAAATAAATAAAAAATCTTTAAAAAGAAAAAAAAAAAAGAAATCATTCCATAGGCCAACTTATTGGGGCAGACCACCACATGTCATCAAGACATTTTGGTAAAATTTAAAATAGCAATATCTGCACACCATGGATACAATCAGATTCTTGTGGGAGGAAGAGAGGAGCTTGACAACATCTAAGTATCCAATAAAAGTGGACTGGAAACAACCTTAGGATATTAAGACAAAAATAAGAATATAGTTTAATAAGAAAACCTGAAGGTATTGTATCAGATCTTGATGTAGAAAGACTCACGCAAACTGTTTCGTCAGCAGGAAAACTATCCAAAAAAAAAAAAAGAGTCACAGAGACTGAGGTTGGTCCTGTCCCATTTAATCACCTCCGGTGCAGGATAAAAACAGTGGTCTGGAGGCCCAGAGCAAGTGTTCAGAGTGAAGAAGGAAATATAACAATGGTAAGAATGGAGTAACGGGGATGGATGGGAGTAAAGCAAAAGAATCCAAGATAAGAGTAGTGTAATCTGTATTTACACAAGAGCCGAAGGTGAAAATGGATTCAGACTAGAAATATAACAGGACTATGTATAGTGTTGTACATAAAGTTGCCCTCCAAGAACCACGTTTTTAAAAAAAATTTAAAAAAATTTATTTATTTATTTATTTATTTTTCTTTCAAAGACTTTATTTATTTATCTGACAGAGAGGGGAGAGATCACAAGCGGGCAGAGAGGCAGGCAGAGAGAGAGGGGGAAGCAGGCTCTCCGCTGAGCAGAGAGCCTGATGCGGGGCTTGATCCCAGGACCTTGAGACTGTGACCCAAGCCGAAGGCAGAGGAGGCCCCAACCCACTGAGCCACGCAGGCGCCCCTAAAATATTTTATTTATTTGACAGAGAGAGACACAGCGAGAGGAGGAACACAAGCAGAGGGAGTGGGACAGGGAGAAGCAGGCTTCCTGTTGAGCAGGGTGCCAGATTCGGGGATCGATCCCAGGACCCTGGGATCATGACCTGAGCTGAAGGCAGATGCTTAATGACTGGGCCACCCAGGTGCCCCCAGGAACCACATTGTATACCAATCTTCTAAACACTCCCCAAATGGAGTTCATATCCATTAACAGCTAAAAGGTGATATGAAAATATATAAAAATGTTCTCTGTTTGTCAGGTTCTTTTTGTCTTTGAGAATTCTGTAAAAAGTAGACTGAGGATTTCCCAAAGTTAGCTGACTTCATAGAGCTGTTTTAAGGATTATTATTATTTTTTAAAAAGATTTTATTTATTTATTTGACACAGAGAGATCACAAGTAAGTAGAGAGAGAGGAGGAAGCAGGCTCCCCGCTGAGCAGAGAGCCCGATGCGGGGCTCAATCCCAGGACCCTGAGATCATGACCTGAGCCAAAGGCAGAGGCTTTAACCCACTGAACCACCCAGGCGCCCCTGTTTTAAGGATTATTAAATGTGATATCTTTCTATATGAGATTCAGGAATCCTCTTTTTATGGGATAAGGACAATACTTTAGGTGGAAAGACCAGAACGGAGGCTGTTGCAGTAGTTTAAGGGAGGTATAAACTGAAAAATAAAATAAATGTATTTGGGGAAAAAAAAAAACCAGTAGGTCCTGGTAACTGTTTGGTTGTGGACACTAAGAAAGAAAGTCTGGTTTAGGGAACTGGTTGAATCCTGGTGTCTTTTTTTTTTTTATTATTTTTATTTTAGTCCAGTATAGTTAGCATGTGGTGTTATATTAGTTTCAGGTGTACAACATAGTGATTCAAAAATTCCATACATCACCCAGTGCTCGTCCCAAAATGTACACTTCTTAATCTGCATCACCTATTTTACTCATCTCCCCTCTGGTAACCATCAGTTTGTTCTCTATAGCTGAGTCCGTTTCTTGGCTTGCCTCTCTCTTTTTTTCTTTTGCTCATTTTTGTTTGTTTCTTAAAATCCACATATGAGTGAGGTCTTATGGTATTTGTCTTTCTCTGACTTATTTTGCTTAGGATTAACTCTCTAGCTCCACTCATGTCATTATAAATGGCAAGATTTTATTCTTTTTCATGGCTGAATAGTATTCAGCTGAATACTGGCTGAATAGTATTCATGTATATATATATATGTATTTATCACTTCTTTATCATTCATGTATTGACAGACACTTGGGCTGCTTCTATAATTTGGCTATTATAAATAATGTTGTAATAAACATAAGGGTGGCATGTTTTTCTCTTTGAATTAGTGTTTTTGTATTTTTTTGTGTAAATACCCAGTAGTGCAATTACTGGATCATAGGGTAGTTCTATTTCAAATTTTTTGAGGAAACTCTATACTGTTTCCCACAGTGGCTGCATAAGTTTGCATTCCCACCAACATTACACAGGGGTTCCCTTTTCTCCACATCACTTGTTTCTTGTATTGTTGATTTTAGCCATTCTGACAGGTGTGAGGTGATATCTCACTGCAGTTTTGATTTGCATTCCCCTGGTGATGAGTGTTGTCCAGCATCTTTTCATGTGTCTGTGGGCCATCTGCATGTCTTCTTTGGAGTAATGTCTATTTGTGTCTTTTTCAGTTGGGTTGTCTTTTGGGTGTTGAGTTGTATAAGTTCTTTATATATTTAGAATACTGACACTTTATTGAATATATCATTTACAAATATCTTCACCCATTTAGTAGGTTGCCTTTTGTTAGTTGTTTCTTTTAAAAAGAAAGTTTTGTTAATTGCTTCTTTTGCTGTTGCAGGAGCTTATTATTTTTCAATTTTAATTTTTTAAATATTTTATTTATTTATTTGACACAGAGAGAGAGAGAGATCACAAGTAAGCAGAGGGGCAGGGAGAGAGAGAGAGGGAAGCAGGCTCCCCACTGAACAGAGAGCCTGATGTGGGGCTCAATCACAGGACCCTGAGATCCTGAGCTGAAGGCAGAGGCTTTAACCCACTGAGCCACACAGGCACCCCAGAAGCTTTGTATTTTGATGTAATCTCAATACTTTTTTTTTTTTTTTGCTTTTATTTCTCTTGCCTCAGGAGACCTATTTAGAAAAATATTGCTATGGCTGATGTCAGAGAAATGACTGCCTGTGCCTTTTTTAGGATTTTTATTATTTCAGGTCTCACATAGGTTTTTTTTTTTTAACATATTTTAAATTTATTTTTGTGTATGGTGTAAGAAAGCAGTCTAGTTTCATTCCTCTGCATGTTGCTGTCCAATTTTCCCAGCACCATTTGTGGAAGAGACTGTCCTTTTCTCATTGGATATTCATTCCTGCTTCATCAAATATTAATTGGCCATACAGTTGTGTGTTCATTTCTGGGTTTTCTATTCTGTTCTATTGATCTATGTGTCTATTTTTGTGCAGGTACCATACTGTTTTGATTACTACAGCTTTGTAGTATAACTTAAGTCCAGAATTGTGATACCCCAGCTTTGCATTTAGGTGGCAAAGTCCAAAAGTAAGTTGGATAAAATAACAAAAGTGCTCAAACGAGAGATATATGGTAGAGAAACAGATTTGGGAGTCAATGTTTATATGATAGTGTAAATCTGAACATTGTGGTAGGCCAAATATTGTTCCCTAAAGATATCAAGGTCCTAAATCCCTGGAACAGGAAATTTTACCTGATACGGTAAAAGAGATTTGGCTGATATGATTAAGTTAAAGATCTTGAGATGGGGAGATTATCCTGTATTATGTAGGTGAGTCCTAAATGTAGTTGCAAATGTCCTTATAAGAGGGAGGGAGATTTGACGTCAGAAGATGAAAAGGCAATGTGATAATGGAAGCAGAAATTATAATGGTGCAACCTTAAGCCAACAGAAGCTGGAAAAGGAAAGGAATGGATTCTTCCCTGGATCCTTCGGAAGGAATCAGACCTGACCACACCCTCACTTTAGCCCTATAGAACTCAAAATTTGGAGTTCTGGCCTCCAGAATTGTAAGTGAATACATTTCTGTTATTTTAAGCTACTAAGTTTGTGGTAATCTGTTACAGCAGCAATAGGAATTTAAACACTAAAACCTTTTCATTTTGAGAACAAATAAGGTCTATGAAAGAACTCTGAAGGATACCAATATTTCAGGGGGCTTACAGCTTGTTGGCTCTGAGCACAAGTGGTGGTGTCAAACAGATCTGGATTCAAATTCATTTCTGCACTTAGTAGCAGTGTGACTTTGGGCAAGCTATTTATCTTTTTTGAGATTTTATTTATTTATTTGACAGAGAGAGACAGAGCAAGAGAGGGAACACAAGCAGGGGGAGTGGGAGAGGGAGAAGCAGGCCTCCCGCTGAGCAGGGAGTCTGATTCAACTGGGGGCTCCATCCCAGGACCCTGGGATCATGACCTGAGCTGAAGGCAGATGCTTAACGACTGAGCCACCCAGGTGCCCTTGGGCAAGCTCTTTTATTTTCTTTTTTTTTGGCAAGCTCTTCAAATGATATACCTAAGTTTCTCTATCCGTAAAATTGGGACAATAACAGAGCATCCATCAAAGAACGTTTGTGAGGATTAAATGCAAATATCTAATTAATGCCCCTGGTACATAGTAAGTACTTAGTAAACGGTAGTTTTGGAGATCCACCTGTGTAAGCATGACTTACAGTTACTACTGTTCAATTAACAAAGATTTTTAATGTGGAGATGAATCAACACTGCTATTTTTTTGGAGGAGTTATATTGGATTGTTCAGCTCAGTTCAACAAATGTATGAGAGCTTGTGGAAGCTTGGTGTCAAACCCTGCACTATTAATAAAAAATGTTCTATTTAAACTGCTGTATGTGAACTAATCTTTGACAAGGCAGGAAAGAATATCCAATGGAAAAAAGACAGTCTCTTCAACAAATGGTGTTGGGGAAACTGGACAGCCACATGCAGAAGAATGAAATTGGATCATTTCCTTACACCGCACACAAAAATAGACTCAAAATGGATCAAAGACCTCAATGTGAGACAGGACTCCATCAAAATCCTATAGGAGAACACAGGCAGCAACCTCTTCGACCTTAGTCGCAGCCACTTCTTCCTAGAAACATCTCCAAAGGCAAGGGAAGCAAGGGCAAAAATGAACCACTGGGACTTCATCAAGATCAAAAGCTTTTGCATAGCAAAGGAAACAGTCAACAAAACCAAAAGACAACTGACAGAATGGGAGAAGATATTCGCAAATGACATATCAGAGAAAGGGCTAGTATCCAAAATCTATAAAGAACTTCTCAAACTCAATACCCAAAGTACAAATAATCCGATCAAGAAATGGGCAGAAGATA
>CM052801.1:64301788-64324065 GCA_028533885.1 Nasua narica | reverse complement strand
CACACACACACACACACACACACACACACAATGGAATACTATGCAGCCCTCAAGAGAAATGAAATCTTGCCATTTGCAACGACATGGAAGGAACTAGAAGGTATTATGCTAAGCGAAATAAGTCAGTCAGAGAAAGACAATTATCACATGATCTCTGTGATATGAAGAATTTGAGAGGCAGGGCAGGGGGTTGTGGGGGGGTGGGGGAGAGAAATGAAACAAGATGGGATGGGGAAGGAGACAAACCATAAGAGACTCCTAAACTCATGAAACAAGCTAAGGGTGGCTGGGAGGTAGGGGCGGTAAGGTTATGGACATTGGGGAGGGTATGTGCTATGGTAAGGGCTGTGAAATGTGTAAGCCTGACGAATCACAGACATGTACCCTGGGGCAAATGATACATTATATATTAATTAAAAAAAAAGAAAAAAGGAAAAAAAACTGGTGTATGTGTGTGTTGTATATATATTTTTGGGAACAACAGGTGAATATGCAACTTGTTGAGGATGTGAGATGGCAGCAAAATCTTTTTCTACTTTAATAGTACTTAATTTCTTTTTTTAAAAGATTTTTTAAAAATTTATTAGCGAGAGAGAGAGTGAGCGAATGAGAGAGCATGAGAGGGGAGAAGGTCAGAGTGAGAAGCAGTCTCCCTGTGGAGCTGGGAGCCCGATGCGGGACTCAGTCCTGGGACTCCAGGATCATGACCTGAGCCAAAGGCAGTCGCTTAACCAACTGAGCCACCCAGGCACCCTATAGTACTTAATTTCTATAAAGATGTCTCTCCTTCCTGGTCCCCTTAAAAGATGTCAGGTATCATTTACATGGAAGTGAATTATAGTTACAATGTTAATGATAAGCCACCCTTAAGTAGGCCATAAACTGGAACCGCTTTTTAAATCCCTTGTGTGTGTGTGTTTTTTTTAAGTATGCTCTATGACCAATATGGGGCTGGAACCCGTGACCTTGAATTCAAGAGTCACATGTTTTACCAACTAAGCCAGGCAGCAGCCCCCCCCCCTTCTAAAGGTTCTAAAGTAAAATTTAAAACAACCAATGACCAAGAGATGGAAAAAAAAAAAAAAAAGTAATGCTAAAGTTGAAACTGGCCTAGTGGAATATTAAAGATCTTTAAAAACAAACAGCTATTCTCTTCCCAAATGAAAATAGTTTTACTATATTAATGATTCAACAGTTATGCAGAAAAATATTGAGAATTAGCAAAAGTCACACTTTAGATCCCTGCCACTTGCATGATAAAAGCAAAGTGGGCACTAGTTGCTGAAGAGGAAGGTATAGAGGGTGGGAGGTAGGAGGAGAGGCAGGTAACCAGGAGGTAGAAGACAGAAAAGCAGAAAATGCAAAGCCTGGCTACAGTAGGGATGGGAAGTGGATGGACATTCACTAGCAACCGGAGAAGAGCAAACTCCAACCCAAGGCAGCGAAACCAATTGTAGCCCCTCGGATTAGCATGGGCAGGAATGGATGATATAGGGCAATTCATGATGAGGCTCCATGCACAGAGGGGCAGAGAGGGGGCCTTTGTGAGTGCGTATGTTGGCAGGACTACAGCTCGGGTTCCTGCTGCACTGCCTGCCAGATGAGAGGTCGGGTGGCTGCTGGGAGTGAGTTGGGGTGGGGGGCGAGTTCGGCAGTGATGCCAGGCCCTCACATGAACAGGAGCTAAGGCGAGCGTAAGTCCCTCTTGTCCAGGTCTTTTTTCAGCAACACCCTCTTTTCCACGGAGGCGGGCTGGCATAACGTACAGAGCAGGACAGGGAGGAACATACTTCACTGAAACAAACCAGGTCTGTGGGGGTAGCTGGACCAGGAACTGTGTTGGTGGATGTGGCATAAAGGGGTGTGCGTGGCAGGGAGGGAGCGCAAAGACTGAAGCTGTTTTGGGCCTGTATGCTCTGTGCCTCTTCAACCTTTTGGAATAAAAATGGTGGGCCTGGGGATAGAAGGAAGACTGGAGAAGGATCGAGGAGGAGGACAGATAGACCTGGGGAAATGATCTGCTTCTTTTAAAGAAAGAAGTTTACAGGGAAACGGTAGATAAACACAGAGATAAGCCTCAAGATGAAGAGGGAGGAGATAAAACAAATGGTGACTACGCAGAGGGCACAGAGTGAATGAACGGAGACTAAGAAACAAGTTCCCTATTTCAATATGGTGGGCACTTCGTGGCTGGGGATGAGGGTGAGGCAGGACAGGAAGAAGGACTTTTGAGATTTGAGCAGATGGGGCAGCTAATCTTGAAAGAGACTTTTGTCCCTTTTACTGGACTGTCCACCAAACACGTCAGTACCACACTCTCATCTGTCTGCAGGTCTAAATATCCCTTAGGCGTGTCTTAGTTCAAGAAGGGAAACTGAAGGAGGAACTGCTTGGAATTTGGGCAGGTTGGTATGACACAGTGATCTGGCCTGAGCTCTAGGGTGAGGGATCCAAGAGTGGATATGGCTTAGGCAAGAATATGACTAGGATGTCACACTGCTCCTACTTGTCTCTCATTCAGTCAAAGGAAAGGACGGTAGAAAGGCCTAAATGAGAAATTGTTGAGAGAGAATTAGGTAATCTACACCGGCCTTTCAGGCGTGGGAGAAAGGCAAGAACCCGAAGAGAGGAACGAATTAGAGGGAGAGTGAGACCTTTGCACCCGCTTTCTTGATTCAAGAAAGCAGATGGGTGTTGGAATGAGCAACATTCAGCATTTCCTCCCTAACAGTAATTCAATTCAAAGAAGAAAAAGGAAAAAACAAATCTCGACATGAAAAATACCTTCCGAGCAAATGAGGAAAAGGTTGACTGTACAGTTACCTTCAGAAGAATGTGAAGGCCAGGAAGCTAGGGGAAATACTAGCCAGGAGAAAGCACTCCATAGACTTGCCAATAATGATAAAGGGACAGGAGGAGGAGGAGGAGATGAGTTAGAAACGTGTCTGGAAGAGGTAAAAAGATTAAGAAACAAATTGAGAACAATCCACTGGAAGCAAAGGCAGTCCAGGAAGCAGCCTTATTCCATTTAGTGCTTTTGACCTTCAGTTTTCTTTTTTCTTATATAATTAGAGCCCAATTTTTATTTTGGTTGCATTTTCTACATATAAATTTGCTCATCTTATTTTTAACTTTTTGATGGTACTGGTTTTAGATGTTCCTGTTATTACCAATATCTCATTGGATTTTGTCTTGTGACTCTATACGCAAACCTGAATTTTAGTAGGGGATTTTTCCAAATTGCGTAGAAAAAAAGTCATTATATATTCTACTGTGGATAAAGTAGGTTGAAAAATAGTGTATATATGTATAAATGTATATATACATATATATGACTATATCTGTATCTATATATATGATATTCCAATTTAAAATAAATATATTTATACTTTCCCTATGTGCATAGAAAAAGTTGAAAAAGATGTACATGAAAAGCTTAATAATTCTGGTTCCTTTCTAAGGCCCAGACTCATGGGATATTTTAACTTCCTTTTGTATTTTTTGCATATCTGTACTTTCTCGCTTTTCCAAAAGAACATATTTTAGTTGTATCATAAAAAGTAATAAAAAGTTTAAGTAGAAATAAAATAAAAATTATCAAAATAACAGGTCAGTGTACTTATAAAGGCAGTGTGGAACAGCTAACAAATAGTTGAAAAAAATTTTTCAAAGGATGATAAATTTCAAGCGACATTTGAATCCCTTAGCTTGAAGTATCAGCTAGGCCGTTATTGCAGATATATTAATTTCATAATGACTCTTTTATGTGCAATATGGGGAAAATGTCTCACAGGACTGCTGAGTAGGTCAAATGAAGTGATAAGCATGAAATGAGCTGCTGTGTTTGGCTACCTCCTTCACCCCACCCGCATTCAGAACCTCAGATCTCTTCAGATTTTCTTCAGTTATTTTTTTAAAGATTTTATTTATTTATTTGACAGAGAGAGACACAGCAAGAGAGGAAACACAAGCAGGAGTGGGAGAGGGAGAAGCAGGCTCCCCACTGAGCAGGGAGACCGATGCGGGGCTCAATCCCAGGACCCTGGGATCATGACCTGAGCCGAAGGCAGATGCTTAACCCACTGAGCCACCCAGGTGGCCCTTTCTTCAGTTATTGATGGAGGAACTATCCAAGGTTTATGAACCCATGCTGAGAAACAAGACCAGACAGCAGAGGTGGTTGCCCACTCTTTCGTTCTTCTGCTACTATGCCATCCACCATGGGCCTTACCCTGGAAACTGCCATGTTTTTCTTTGCATTGCTGAGGATGTTTTGGAGTTCTCAACATAGTACAAATCTTACCGATTTATCTGGAATTCCTGGCGGACCAAAGTCCTTCTATATCCCTCAATAATTGTAGAGAATATACTTCTTTCCACTTCAGTATTACATCTACCCAGATACCTACTGCCCCGCTGTTGCTTGGACACTGATGCAATACATACACACAAGAAGCCATTTTAACTTACAGGTGCCCTTTTTCAAAACACGATGAATGCGTTGGGGGCCATAAATTTGAGCAACAGATGTACTGTAGTGAGGAGTGTTCGTTACCTTCCACTCTGACATACAAAGCCCTACTTGCCTGTTTCCTTAAGTTGAAATCATTACATATTCTCCAATTAGGGCCACTCTTCCAAGTGTTAATAGAAAACCATAGGCCTAAAATAGAATCAATTATGCTAGGCCAAGTCACCAAACCGGGGCTTAATACCTAACCTAATCGCAGTTTCAACCTTCCTCATAAATGTAGTAATGTAGTCTTAACTGGTCAGTCAGGAATTTTCTGGTCAGCAGCAAAGAGGTAATTTATCACATGGGCCCTCTCCATTCCCCAAAGAAAGAGGAAGCAATCCTCCCCAGTAAGACCCTCTGCTCTTACCTCTGAAGGAAGGTGACATTGCCTGAAACGATCCTTTCTTTTGCTAATAAAACTTCCTTGTCCCACCCTCCTGCTTAATAAAGCCAATTATATCTTCAGATTTACTAGGTTGAATTTTGTTTTTTAACACAGGTCAGGAGACTTATCTGAATGGATTAATTATAGGGTGGCACAGGATTTAAGTTCAAGCTAAAACATCATACGCCTTACTCTGTCCCACATAATCTATATCCCACAGATCAACCTATAAAGCTAACTACTGTGTAAAGCATTATTATTTCCCAATATATTATGTTCAGTTAAAACAAAGACATCTTTTTTTATCCTGGCCTACTAAGTACCTAGTGCCTAATAAGGTACATTACTACCTAGATATCTTACACATATTAAGCAAACACACCATCATGGCAGAAATATACCACTCTTTACCTTGGGATCAATTTTTTTAATTAAAAAATTTTTTTAAAGATTTTATTTATTTGATAGAGAGCACAAGGAGTGGGAGCTGAGGGAGAGGCAGAAGCAGACACCCCGCTAAGCAAGGACTCCCCTCCCTCGCAATGTGGGCTGGATTCCAGGACTCTGGGACCATGACCTGAGCCAGAGGCAGATGCTTAACTGACTGAGCCAACCAGGTACCCCTCGGGGTCAATTTTTTATTTATTTTATTTTTTAAAAAGATTGTATTTATTTGAGAGAGAGAAAGAGAAAGAGGGCACGAGCAGGAGGAGGGGCAGAGGCAAAGGGAGAAGCAGACTCCCCACTGGGCAGGCAGCCAGACATGGGGCTTGATCCCAGGATCCTGGGATCATGACTTGGGCTGAAGGCAGCCGCTTAACCAACTAAGTCACCCAGGTGCCCCCGGGGATCAGTTTTTTAAAACACCCTTTCCTTTGGTATTTGGCTCCTGTTCTTGTTAAGGGACTGAATGCTTATAGGAATTTCACTACCGCTTTTTCAAGTGCAGCTACCGCTACTGTAATAGTGGAGTATTTCAAATTCTTTCTCCCTTTCATGCTTTTTGGTTGGACCAGTGATAAATGTGCTTAGAAAATGGCAAATGTGGGACGCCTGGGTGGCTCAGTTGGTTGAGCAGCCGCCTTCAGCTCAGGTCATGGTCCCAGCCATGGTCCCAGCATCCTGGGATAGAGTCCCACATTGGGCTCCTTGCTCAGCAGGGAGTCTGCTCCTCTCTTTGCCTCTGCCTGCCTCTCTGCCTGCTTGTGTTCTCTCTCTGTTAAAATAAAATAAGTAAAATCTTTAAAAAAAATTAAAAAAAGAAAATGGCAAATGCTGTGAAATGGGTAAGCCTGATGATTCACAGACATGTACCCTGGGGCAAATAATACATTATATGTAAATAAAAAAATTCTTTTTTACAAAAATATGTGAAAGGGTAGTATATAATGCCATTTTATTGGTTCTCAGGGCTGTCCTGATTGAGTTCTCTTTTTTCCCTAAAGATTTTATTTATTTGAGACAGAGAGAGAATGAACATGAACAAGGAGGAAGGGCAGAGGGAGAAGCAGACTCCCTGCCACGGGGCTCCATCCCAGGACCGTGGGATTAGGCCCCATAGCCTACTGCACCACCCAGGTGCCCCTGTCCTGATTGAATTCTTAAGAGCCAAGTGTTTCATCTTTGTAATCTTCATTCTCTTCTATTTTGGGATCTGTTATGACCCTTATGCCTGGAGCAGTGGTTCCCAAACTTTATTGCACTCATCATAATCAACTGGCAAAATTGGAAATGCAAACAGTTGGGTCCCACCCCCAGAGATCTGATTCACTTGGGCTGGAGTGGGCCTGAGAATCTGCATTTCTAACAAGTTCTTAGGTAATGTTGCTAGTCCAACACCACACTTTAAGAACTACTGGCCTTGGGGCGCCTGCATGGCTCAGTGGGTTAAAGCCTCTGCCTTTGGCTCAGGTCATGATCTCAGGGTCCTGGGATCCAGCCCCGCATCGGGCTCTCTGCTCAGCAGGTAGCCTGCTTCCCCCTCTCTCTCTGCCTGCCTCTCTGCCTACTTGTGATCTCTCTCTCTCTCTGTCAAATAAATAAATAAAATCTTAAAAAAAAAAAAAGAACTACTGGCCTTAAGTAATAATTGGTAGACACTCAATAAATTTGTTGAATAAACGAATGAAATAAATGGATCTTAACAATAACCATTTGAAATGTATCAGAATTAGGGGCGCCTGGGTGGCTCAGTGGGTTAAAGCCTCTGCCTTTGGCTCAGGTCATGATCCCAGGGTCCTGGGATCGAGTCCCACATAGTGCTCTCTGCTCAGCAGGGACCCTACTTCCCCCCCCCCCCGCCGCCTGCCTCTCTGCCTACTTGTGATCTCTCTTTCTGTCAAATAAATAAATAAATAAAATCTTTAAAAAAAAAGAAATATATCAGAATTACCTTTTATAAATAGGGCCCCTGAGGGACAAAAAAGTTAAGTGAATTGTCTCTAGGGGTCAAAGGCAAGCTGCCCCAAAATGTGCCACTTCGGCATATTGATTATTTTATTTTATTTTTTAAAAGATTTTATTTTTAAGTAATCTCTATACCAAACATGGGGCTTGAACTCGCAATCCTGAAATGCTCTACTGGCTGAGCCACCTGGGTGACCCTGCATTTTAATTACTTTAAATAAAAGTTACTTGCAAGGTAGCCTATGTAGGAAGGCCTGAATCTTCCTCTGTCCACCCTGAAAGCAGGAAATAAATCTCCCATGTGAAAGGTATCTTCTGTACCAGGAGGTAAAGTGACATCTTTGTCATCCGAGATGAGAAATTTAGAGCTGAGAAGGCTGTAGGAACAATGCTTGTGACTTTTTACTAATTTACTACCCAGGCCAAAATTCTGTTTAGAATTCCTTACTAACTGAAGCTCCCAAATTGTTTTCTTTGTCCTGCCAGTTCCTTACAGAAGTATTGGCTCTTTGTCTAAAAAGTGTAACAACTGCCTGCCTTGGTCATTTCTTTAGGTCACAATTTCATTATTGGGGCTCTGTGCACATGTAATAAAACTTTTTTTCTCCTGTTGATCTGTCTTATGAAAATTTAATTCTTCGTCCAGCTGGAAGAACCTGACAGGTAGAGAAGAATTGTTCCTTCTCTTCATGTGCAAGGTAAGAATTTAACCCAATTTGCCTATATCTAAAGTCATGGTTTTTAACAACTATGTCATGTTGCATCCTTAGTGCCAATTCAATGGCTTTTAACGTAGAATCTTAAAAAGGTTGTTTACCACTCCCAGTGTCTGAATGTGTTTTACTATTAATGCATTCAATTATTTTTCTTTTCTTTTTCTGCTATATACATGCATTATTGTGATCAGAAAATTCCATGAAGAATGTTATAAATACCTTAAAACGAAGTAATATTATAAAGTATGTTAAAATACAAATAAACTCAAAACAAAATGAAACAAAAAACAAACAATGCAATGCAATATTTACAACATATATTACGGATTTGGAGTTAACCTTAATACTTGAATAGCTCTTTAAAAAAAAAACTTCATAAAAGTACATTTCTATTTTTTTAAAAGATTTATTTATTTAGTTAGTTGACAGAGAGAAACAGCGAGAGAGAGAGAACGAATAAGCGGGGGAGAAGCTAAGGGAGAGGGAGAAGCAGGCTTTCCATTGATTGAGCAGGGAGCCTGATGCAGACAGATCCCAGGACCTCATGGCCTGAGCCAGGCAGAAGCTTAAGGACTGAGCCACCCAGAAGCCCCTGAATAGCTCTTACAACTCAATAGCAAAATGGACTTCCAGCCAACAAAAGACAAAAATGGAAACTGCAAAATAAAATATGTATGCTTATCTGGGGTCTTAGGAATTGCAATCCAGGAGACATAGATTTGACTAAAATCAAAAGCATGCTCCAGAGAGATAAAGGAGATTAGAGTTTTTAAAGAGGAATGAGGGAATTTACATAAATTGTTTTGAAGAAAATGCGATTGGTGCTGGTATTGCTACAGTTACACTAACTTATATATGGTTGGTTGCTAGGGGTAGTGTTGGGCAGAAAGTCCATTTATGTCCATTTGAACATATAACAGATGCTTTGGCTTTTAGCTGAGTTAAGCAAAAATTCTGGGAATTTGAGACAGAAGATGTGCATAAGCCCCACATCCTCAATGTCTTCCTGGTTGGCTGCATTTTAAATAACTCTCTTAGCAATGGTTACTCCATCTTATTCTTCTTATTGTCAGGACTAAGGATCTGAATGGGAAATTTACAGTAAGGAAAACATAAAGGACCAATAAACAAATAGAAACTCAACTAATAATGGAAGAAATACAAATGAAAACAAAATAAAACCTTCCTTTGCCTATCAAATCTGAAAAGATTAGAAAGACTGATAAGATTCTGTGTTTGGATGTTAGTAAATAGAATTATCATATGTTACTGGTGGGAGTAATGTATAAGGACACTTTTATAAAGGGGAGGTTTGTATATGAATGTCAATTAGAAAAATACAACAATTAGAACAATAATACTGAAACTTGAAAACAACACAAATAGGCATGAATAGAGTATTATTAGCTCAATACATTATTATACACATATTGAAAGAAATAGTATGTAGCAAATCAAAAAAATTAAGGAGACTTCTGATTAAATGTTGTAAACTGACTACAAGCTCTTATCTTCCTTTTTTCATAAGATCTCGCAAGAATTAAGTAAACTGATAACAACATTTAAAAAATCTTTTATTTAGGAATAATTTTACAGAAGAGTTGTGAAGATAGTAAGGAAAATTCCTGTATACACTTCATCCAGATTCTTCTAATATTAACATATTTCACCTATTAAAATTAAGAAGTTAACAGTAGTTCAATACTATTAACTAAACACTTTATATAAATGTCAACAAGTTTTCCCCATAGTCCTTTTTTTCTGTTTCAAGATTCAATCCAGGATACTGTTTTTAGTTATCACGTCTCCTTATTCTCCTACATTCTCTGACAGTTGCTCTTTCTTTTGTTTCATGACCTTGACATTTTTGAAGAGTACTGGTCAGCTATTTTGTAAGATGTCCCTCAGTTTGGGGTTACCTTGGTGGTTGTTATGTAGCAATAGAAAACTGATACATTTGCACACTGTTTTTAAATCACTTCCTTACTTTCTGGGACTACAAGATGTTCCAGGTTACTCTCGTATTTTCCTTGCTCTTTTCTTCTATGCAACTTCTTTCTCTGACATTGAGAAGCTTGGCTCTCATTATCTATATTAACTTATTTGTTCAACCTCATATACATGCAATGTATTGCTATACATGTAATAAATTGCTATGCCATGCTCTGTGAGAAATAAATATACCAACTACAGTACAGTTCATTTTGTCTTTAGCTTTACAGTAACCAGACATTGTTTTCCAAAGTTACTTGGGTCAAACCTATGTTGAAATCCTAATTTATATGTTGAAATCCTAATGCCCAAGATGATCACATTAGAAGGTAGGGCCTTTAAGAGGTACTTAGATCCCATAAATGGGATTAGTGTTCTTATAAAAGAGACTCCAAAGAGCTCCTTAGTCCCTTCCACCATGAGAGGACACAGTGAGAAATCAGCAGTCTGCAACCCAGGAAAGGGCCTTCATCAGAATCCGACCATACTGGCTCCCCGATTACGGACTTCAAGCTTCCAGAAGGGTGAGAAATAAATTTCTGTCATTTATAAGCTACCTAGTCTGTAGTATTTTATTATAGCAGCTCAAATGGACTAAGCCACAATTTTAATACAGTTAGATGTATTTGTTATAGTCTGTATTCCACTCTGGATTCTCCCGACATTCTGGTTGATATAAAAAAAAGTTCTGTATATCAGGATTTCCCAACCGTGGCATTACTGACATTTTGGGTTGGATCATTCTTTCTTGTGATGGCTGTTCTGTGCATTGTTGGCTGTTTATCAGTATTCCTGGTCTCTAGCCACCGGATGCCAGTAGCACCCACCTCTATAGTGTGAAAACAAAAAAATGTCTGCAGACATTGCTAAATGTCCCCTAGTGGGAAAAAAAAAATTGAGAGCCACTGGCATAGGGAAAGAGTCACCGTTGGTGGTGGTGTATAGTTCTATGGGTTTTAGCACGTACGTTTAGATTTAGCACAGTAACGTTTAGATGAGTTCCACCACCTTAAAAATTTCCTTGTGCAGACCTTTTGTTGTCTCATGTTCCTCATCCCCAATCCCCGGGAGCCACTGATCTGCTTCTGATTCTATAGTTTTGCCTTTTCCAGAATATCATGTAACTGTAAAAATGCTATATGAGCCCTTTAAGATCTGATTTTATTCACTAAGCATAATACTTCAAATTTATTCATAAAACAAGAGTTTGTTTCATTTTATTGCTGAGTAGTATTCCATTTCATGGATGTACCAAGGTTTCTTTATATATTTACCTGTTGAGGGACATCTGGATTGTTTCCGGATTTTGGTGACTATGAATAATGTCACTATGAACATTTGTGTACAGTTTTTTTTGCAAATATACTTTTGAAATCCACTTGGACAAATACAAGTAGGATTCTTGGGTCATATGGCAAGTGTACATATGATTAACTTTATATTAAACTATGGGTATGTTTTCCAAAGTAGCTGTATTATTTGCATTTCCACGAGCAATGCATGGGAATTCCCGTTGTTCCACATCTTCGCCAGCATTTGCAATTCTGGAGGTTTTTTAAGAAAATGTTATCCATTCTGATAGGTGTACACTGGTATCTCACTGTGTTTTTAAAAAATATTTATTTGAGAGAGAGAGCATGAGTGGGAGGAACAGAGAGAGAGGGAGAGAGAATCTCAATCAGACTCCTCACTGAGGGCAGGGCCCCACACTGGGCTCAATTTCATTACCCTGAGATCAAAACCTCAGTGGAAACCAAGAGTCAGATGCTCAACTGACTTCACTACCAAGGTGCTCCATCACTGTGGCTTTAAATACATATTTCTCTAATGACTAACAATATCAAATATATTTTCATCTGTGCTTATGTACCATCTGGATATCTTCTTTGGTTAAATGATTGTTCAGATATCTTGACAACTTCTTAATTGAGGTTTTTTCTTTTAGTGAGTTTTAACGGTTCTTTAAATATTCAAGATATGTCTTTTATAAGATATGCGATCTGCAAATATTTTCTCCCAGTGTGGCTTGTCTTTTCACTCTCTTAACAGTGTCTTTTATAGAGCAAAGATAATTATTTTGTTAAAGCTCGGTTTATCATTTTTTATGGATGTCATACCTAAAAATTCTTCTCTTGTTATCATACTTGAAAACTCATTGCCAAAGTCAAGATCACACAAATATTCTCTTATGTTTTCTTCTAGAATTTACATATTTTTCTGTTTTACATTTACATTTAATATATCAACATATATTTAAATGTAAGCTGACATTTTACAATTTAAATTTATGTTGCATTTTGAGTTAATTTTTCTGTAAGTTGGGAAGTAGGTATTGAAGTTCATATTTTTGGTTATGCATTTCTAGTTGTTTTAGTTTTATTTCTTCTTTTCCAATGTATGTTTCTTGGGATTTTCTTTTTGGGGGCGCCTGGGTGGCTCAGTCAGTTAAGCGGCTGCCTTCAGCTCAGGTCATGATCCTAGGATCTTGGGATCAAGCCCCGCATCGGGATCCCTGCTCAGCGGAGAGCCTGTTTCTCCCTCTCCCTCTGCCTGCCACTCTGCCTACTTGTGCTCTCTCTATCTCTATGTCAAATAAATAAATAAAATCTTTAAAAAAAATAAATAAAGATTTCTTTTTGGAGCACCTGGGTGGCTCAGTTGGTTAAGTGTCCACCTTCCGCTCCCGTCATGATCCCGGAGTCCTGAAATCCAGCCCCATGCCCCACGCTGGGCTCCCTGCTCAGCAGAGAGCCTGTTTGTCCCTCTCCTGCTCCCCCTGCTCATGCTCTTTCTCTCTCTCTCTCTCTCTCTATTGCTCTCTCTCAAGTAAATAAGTAACATCTTTAAAAAAAAAGATTTGAGAGAGAGTGTGCATAGGCGGGCACACATGTGCACAAGTGAGCAAATGGGGGGAAGGGCAGAGGGAGAGAATCTTCAAGCCGACTCCCCACTGAGCAGGGAGCCAGATGTAGGGCTCAGTCTCACGACCCATGAGATCATGACCTGAGGTGAAACCAAGAGTCCCACAGACGTTCAACCCACTGAGCAACCCAGGTGTCTTGAGATCTTCTACATAGACAATAATGTCATCCACAGAAAGGGACATTTTATGTTATTTATTTATTTACTATTGAAGTATAGCTGTCACACAATGTTATATGGGAAAATTTTATTTTTTTCCCGATCTGTATGTTTTTTATTTCTTTTTTTGCCTTTTTGCACTGGATAAGACCTCCATTATGATGTTGAAGGAGACTGCTGAGAGTGGATATACTTGCCTTATTCCCAATCTTTTTTTTTTCTCCCCAAATTTGTTTATTTTATTTTTTCAGTGTTACAAGATTGATTGTTCATGCTCCACACCCAGTGCTCCATGCAGTACGTGCCCTTCTCAATACCCACCACCAGGCTCACCCACCCCCCCCACCCCCTCCCCTCCAAAACCCTCAGTTTGTTGCTCAGAGTCCACAGTCTCTCCTGGTTCAACACCCCCTCCGATAGGCCCAATCTTGAGGGAAAATATTCAGTCCCTTACCATTAAACATGTTGGCTGGGTGTTTTTGTAGAAGCCCTTTATCAGGTTGTGGAAGGTGACTTCTGTTCATAGTTGATTGAGAGTTTTTAATCATTAATAGATGTTGTATTTTGTCAAAAGACTTCTCTGCATCTTTGGCGATGCTTATGTAGTTTTTTTCTTTAGACACTTCAAAAAAATTTTTAAAATATTTTATTTATTATTTATTTCAGATAGAGAGAGAGAGTGAGAGCATGAGAGCAGGGTGAGGGGCAGAGGGAGAAGCAGATTCCCCTCTGAGCAGGGGGCCTGATGTGGGATTCCATTCCAGGACTCCCGGATCATGACCTGAGCAGAAAGCAGACACTTAACCTACTAAGCCACCCAGGCACCCTTTTCTTTAGGTTCTTGATGTGGTGGATTGCATTGATTGATTTTCAAATACTGAATTTGCCTTTCATTCTTGGGATAAACCTCACTCGGTTGTGTTTGTGAGAGAGAGAAGTTTAATCTTGTAATATGAAGGGTACTGGTCTTAGTTTTCTTTATTTGTACTGTATTTCTCTGATTTTGTTATTGTAAAATGAGTTGGGACATATTTCCTCCTCTTCTGTTTTAGTGTTGTATTGCTGCCATAAAACATTACCACAAACTTAGTATATTATTTTAAATATAAAACTTTTATATTATCTCACAATTATCTAGGTCAGTCTGACATAGATGTCATTTGCCAAGAATCAAAATGTTGGCAGAGCTGTATTCCTTTCTGGAGGCTCTAGGGGAACATCTCTTTCTTTGTTCATAAAGAATTAAATTCTTTTTTATCTTTTATTTCTTTGCTCATAATTATAGTTCTAATTAGGTTTTAAGAGTGATGACTCTTTTGAGCCTTTTTAAAGTCTATCAAATATTTACAACATCTGTCATCTCATCATTGGTGTCTGTTGATTACCTTTTTCCATGCTTTTGAGAATTTCATGATTTCTTACATGCTGAGTAATTTTGGTTTGTATACTGGACATTAAATATTACTTTTATTATGTTATAGAAACTTCAAATAGCTGTATCATGCATTCTGTCTGTTTTTCATATCGGTGTTCAGTACTAGAGAGAGTTAGAATGTATGTATTCTATCTTACTTGGAACCAGAACTACACTGTATACATTTTTGTTTACTTTTAATTTTTCGTTATTAAAGAAAAATCACAAAATTATGGAAAAATTGCAAAGACAGTGTAATGAAATTTTCCCCTGAATGATTTGAGAGTAAGTTGATAGTTTAATGACCCACCCACCCTATGGTAAGCAGAATTTTAAGATGGCCCCTACAAATTTCACCTCCTGGTGTTACTCTTACCATTACATTATATGGCAAAAAGGAGATTACCAATGTGGGCCTAATCTAATCACACAAGCCCTTGAAAAGGAGAAAGCTTTATATGGCTGTTGACAGAAGTTAAAGTCAGAGAAATTCAAAGCATGATAATGCTTAGACACATTACCATTGTTGGCTTTGAAGATGGTAGTGGCCAAGTCCAAGGATCACAGAGAAACCTCTAGCAGCTGAGAGCAATGTCCTGTCAAAAGTCAGCAAAGAAATGAGGTATCAATCCTACCTCTGTAAGGAGTTGAGTTCTGCCAACAACCTGAATAAAGTTGGAAAGATATTCTTCCCAGTCCTCCAGATAAGAGCCCAGCATAGTCAAAACCTTCATTTCAGCCTCATCAGACCCTAAACAAGAACTGTGAGCTAATAAAGGGGTGTTGCTTTAAGCTGCTGATTTATGGTAATCTGTTACACAGAAGTAGAAAATGAATATAACCCCAAACATCTTTTGTGGACATTTCCCACAAACACAGACATTTTCCTACATAACCACAATACAATTATCAAAACCAGAAAATTAACATTGATATATTACTAACATCTAAACTGAGAACCGAATACATTTTTACCAGTTATTCAACATCTTTATAGAAAAAGAACACTCTAGTTCAGAATCACGTATTTTATTTTGGTCAGGTCTCTTTATTATCCTTCAGTATAGAATATGCCCTCAGTTTTTCCTTGACTTTAATGAAGCTATAGTTCAGTTATTTTCTACAGTGTCCTTCAATTTGGTTTTGTCTGATATTTCTTCTTGAATGGATTCAGGTTATGCATCTTTGGCAAGAATATCACAGAAGCATTGCCTTGAATTTCTCTTTTTATCCCATCAGGTGACACAATATCAATTTGTCCCATTACTTACGATGTCCTCTTTGACCATTTGTTTAAGGTGGTGCCCTCTAGGCCATTCCAGTGTCTTTATGCTTTGTAACTACTAAGTGTTTTATGGGTAGGCATTTTGAAACTACATAAATGTTTATTCGTGTATTTATTTATTTGGATAATGAATCATATTTTCTTTTTTTAATTCAATGAATTACACTACGTTCTATCATTTGTGGTTTTTTTTTTTTTAGATTTTTTTTTTTTTTATTTATTAGAGAGCGAGAGACTGAGAATGAGAGGGGAGAAGGTCAGAGGGAGAAGCAGACTTCCCGCAGAGCCGGGAGTCCGATATGGGACTCGATCCCGGGACTCCCGGATCATGACCTGAGCCGAAGGCAGCCGCTTAAGCAACTGAGCCACCCAGGCGCCCATGTTTTGATACTCATATTGTCCTCTATGTAATTTGTAGGAGCCTCCTCAGACTGACTTCTGTGTCCTTTGGTATGCCATCATTTTTTTGAGCACTTTGCTTTCTGGCACATCAAGATGTTCCAGGCCCATTGTGTTCTTTATCTGCCACATCCATGTAATCTGCCATTTCTCCAAGGAGTTCTCGTTTTTTTCATTCAGCAGTAGTATTTAGAAGACAGGCTATGGACAACTAGGTATGTTTCTTGCTATTGGGATACCGAGCTCCCAGGCTCTCTCAGTGGAAAGAATCAGGCAATATTTGTATACACACACACACATACATTTACACACTTACAAGTATATTTCTGTATATATCAACTGAAAGCCATGGTGCCCTCTTCAGATTGCTGGCAACTTTCTGCATGGATGTTTCTCACCTTGTTCAGATTCTAAAATCCTGCTCCAGTCTCCCACACACTGCCTCCATGTGGACATTCCCTTCAACCAAATAGAAAGAACTCAATACTCCTCACCTGGCTAGTCTCTACCTAGGAAGCCCACTTTAAAGTTCTTAGACAATAACTCTCTTCAAGGAGCCACTCTCCCAAGATGGATGCCTTCTTCACCATGTTCAAGCCAACAAAACTTTATTCTCTCCCACCTTGCTTTTCTCCATCCAATGGTGTTATGACTGAATTGTCCAGGAAGAGAAAGACTGAGGAAAAGGAAAACAAATAGCTTAAAAAAAAACAGTCATCAAAATTTTTTTCATCATGTTAAGTGTACTCTTTAAACCCTATCACCTTTTGCAGCCATCCCTCCATCTACTTCCCCTTTGGTAATCTTCAGTTCCCTATATTTAAGAGTCTGTTTCTTGGTTTGCCTCTCTCTCTTTTTCCCTTTGACTGTTTTGTTTCTTAAACTTCAAATGAGTGAGGTCATATGGTATGTGTTTTTCTCTGACTGATTTATATCACTTAGCATTCTACTCTCTAGTTCCATCCTTGTCATTGCATATGTCAAGATTTTTTTATGACTGAATAATACTCTATGATATATATATCATTGTGTGTGTGTGTATATATATATATATATATATATATATGAGTAGTATTCCATGATATATACATATCTCACTGTGTATATTCTTTCTTTATTTCTTCTTTATTCATTCATCAGTTGATGCACACTTGGGCTGCTTCCATAATTTGGCTATTGTAAATAATGCAGCTATAAACATAGAGGTGCATGTATCCCTTTGAGTTAGTATTTTTGTATTTTTTGGGTAAATATCCAGTAGTTTGGTTACTGGAGCATAGGGTAGTTCTATTTTTAACTTTTTGAGGAATATTTATTCTATTTTCCAGAGTGGCTGCACCAGTTTGTATTCCCACCAACAGTGTACATGGGTTCCACTTTCTCCATATCCTCACCAACACTTGTTTTTTGTGTTGTTGATTCCAGCCATTTTGACAAGTGTGAGGTTGTATGTCAATGTAGCTTTGTTTTGTATTTCCCTGATGAATGATGTTGAGCATCTTCTCATGTGTTTGTCGGCCATCTGGTTGTCTTCTTTTACTAGTCATGTCTTCTGCCAATTTTTCAATAGGATTATTTGGCTTTTTTTGGTTGCTGAGTTGTACAAATTCTTTACATATTTAGGATACTAATCCATTATTGGATATGTCATTTCATATATCTTCACCCATTCAGTAGGTTGTCTTTCAGTTTTATTGATTTTTTCCTCCGCTGTGCAGAAACTTTTTATTTTGATGTAATTCCAACAGTTTATTTTTGCTTTTATTTTTCTTGCCTCAGGAGATCTATCTAGAAAAATGTTCTATGGCTGATGTCAGAGAAATTACTGCCTGTACTCTCTTCAAGGATTTTTATGGTTTCAGGTCTCACATTTAGGTCTTTAATCCATTTTGAATTTATTTTTGTGTATGGTGTAAGGAAGTGGTTCAGTTTCATTCTTCTGCATGTTGCTGTCCAGTTTTCCCAACACCATTTGCTGAAGAAACTGTCTTTTTTCCACTGGATATTCTTCCTTGTTTTGTCAAAGACTAGTTGACCATATAGATGTGGATTCATTTC
The DNA here is from genome assembly GCA_028533885.1 of Nasua narica. Classification (NCBI taxonomy): domain Eukaryota; kingdom Metazoa; phylum Chordata; class Mammalia; order Carnivora; family Procyonidae; genus Nasua; species Nasua narica. The sequence goes on along the minus strand of CM052801.1, from coordinate 64,305,813 downwards.
TAGGTTTTTTATTCTGTTCCAGTGATCGATGTGTCTGTTTTTGTGCCAGTACCATATTGTCTTGCTCACTAAACTTTTGTAATACAACTTGAAGTCCAGAATTGTGATGCCTTCAGCTTTGCTTTTCTTTTTCAATGTTGCTTTAGCTATTTGGGGTCTTTTGTAGGTCTACACAAATTTTAGAACTATTTGTTCTAGTTCTGTGAAAAATACCATTGATATTATGATAAGGATTGCATTAAATGTATAGATTGATTTGGGCAGTATGGACATTTTAACAATATTTTTTCTTCCAATTCATGAGCATGGAATATTTTTCCATTTCATTCTGTCATCTTGAATTTCTTTCATCAGCATTTTATAGTTTTCAGAGTAGAACACTTTCACCTTTTTGGTTATGTTTATTCCTAGATAGTTTATTGTTTTTGGTGCAATTATAAATGAGATTGTTTTCTTGATTTCACTTTCCACTCCATTATTAGTGTATAGGAATGCAACTTGTTTCTGTAATTGATCTTTGTATGCTGCAAATTAATTGAATTCATTTATTAGTTCTAGTAGTTTTTTGGTGGAGTCTTTAGGGTTTTCTATATAAAGTATCATGTCATCTGCAAATAGTGAAAGTTTTACTTCTTCTTCACCAATTTGGATGCCTTTTATTTCTTAATGTTGTCTCATTGCTGTAGTTAGGACTTTCAGTACTATGTTGAATAAAAATGGTGAGAGTGGACATCCTTGTCTTGTTCCTGACCTTAGGGGAAAAGCTCTCAGTTTTTCCCCATTCAGTATGATATTCACTTTGTCTTACTGATGTGACATATCGTGTTGATTGCTTCACAAATATTGAACCACCTTTTAATTCTTTTATCTGACTGAATTGGATGAATATATTATCAAGCTAAAAAATATAAAATATGTTGTGTTTAAATTCAAATGTAAGTAGAATTTATGTGTTGTGAAGCTGCTCAGGAAACAGCATCTGATCACAAACTGATCACCATCTTCATAAGCAGGTGAGAATATTCTCTGTCAATAACTCCATTACGATGAAGTTAAGGTTACTTTTGACTATATGCCAGCAGAATAAGAAGGAGTCAACAAAATTTCTGCTCATGGGGCGCCTGGGTGGCTCAGTCAGTTAAGTGTCTGCCTTTGTCTCAGGTCGTGATCCTAGGTCTGGGTCCCTGCTCAGTGGGGAGTCTGCTTCTTTCTCTCCTTCTGCCCCTTCCCCTGCTTGCGTGCACTTTCTCTCTCAAATAAATACATAAAATCTTTTAAAAAATTTCTGCTCCCAACTTTGGACAGAAAGAAGGTGTGTTTGTAAACCAATAAACAAATGGTTTCTTCTGAGCTTCCAAGATTTCTGGAGATGCACAATTAAACATTAACAGAAGTCACTGTGGCAGAATGAAGGTGGGCACCTGCCCGCTATTTTAGCACTTAACTTCCTGAGAAAATAGCCCTTCCTTTCCACACACACACTAGAAAGAGGAAAGGGACAAACCACCTTTTGGTAAAGAACATAAGAGTGGTTGAGACCCCATGAGCCTCAGTGATTATCCGTGACAAAGATGGGAGGGAGTTCACTTTCAGCTCACATGGTCTCGGATACTGTGTGGTTAGAGCTGGGCCTCAAGGAATGAGCAGTACAAGGACCTAGGAGGAAGAGGAAGCCAAAAGAAGGAAGGGGAAAAATGTAACTTCAACTCATAAACCCACTTTCATCGCCTACTAGGTCTTCCTTACGAGTTATATTAGTTCCTCTTCTCCTTTATGGGTGAGGATGTTCTTGCCTTTTTTGAAAACCTGTAACAACCTGCCTGAAGGCACCTTGCAAGGTAGATAAATTGTCTTCATTCTCTCCCCTGTTGTGCTGTAGACATACTCATTTTCTCTAAATCTGTAACTAGAAACAAATCCCAGTATGCCAGGTGGGAGAGAGGACACTGCAATTATAAAAATCAAATAGAGAGTTCATACACCAGGTGAATTGTAGGCTATATATATATATATATATATATATATAGAGAGAGAGAGAGAGAGAGAGTTATAATAGGAAATTAAAAAATTACCTATTTCAATCTCTTTTTTGGTTGAGGTCCAAACACAATAGGTTCCAATTACCGCCAAATTCCCAAGTGTAAAACAAGGTGATGAAAACAGGTCATACAAAAGGACTTGGATGAGTACTGAGTTGGTTACCCTTAGAAAACTACACATTTTCAGCCTACAAAAGGCATTTGAGAGACCAAAAAGATTATTGGAGATTAGAAGAGGATTTCTAGTGAGAAATGTTGGCATTTCATGAGTGCTTCCATTATAGAGGAGTAGGTGTTTTTTGTCTCCTCATACCGAAGGCAAAAAGCTTCAGTGGGTCTATTCAGAACCCCTGGAACTTGTTAACACTGCAGGTATCTAACTCATCCCTGAAAAGTCTAAAAGGTAAGACCAGCTAGCTACTTTGATATAAAACTGAAGAACATTTGGGGAGAGACTGAACTCCTTCAATTTGGGAGTTAAATTGCACATATAATGTGTGAGTAGTTCCCACAGACATAACATGGGCCATGCAGGAGACAGAAATAGCTTGTGGAGGTCACTGACCTGTGTCATGATAGTCTTCTGGAGGAGCAAAGAAACCTTAGCAGAAACAACCTGGATATACTGCTAGAAGTTTAAAAGCTAATGATGGAGGGATGCCAGGGTGGCTCAGTCCGTGAAATGTCTGCCTTTGGCTCAGGTCATGATCCCAGAGTCCTGGGATCAAGGCAGCATCAGGCTCCTTGCTCAATGGGTAGCCTGCTTCTCCTTCTGCCGGCTGCTCTCCCTGCTTGTGTTTTCCTTCTCTCTCTTTTTCTGACAAATAAATAAATAAAATCTTTAAAAAAATAAAAACTAATGAAGGAATCGAAAGTGACTAGCTCAGGCATATGTATTTGCCCATTTCAAGAGAAGAGCAGGTAAGAGATTCTCAACAATGGGGCACTCCCTATAGAACCCATAAATGAACCACATTAGGGAAGGAGTTAACTTTAAATACCTTCACAGCCTAGAAAGTGCCAGTACCAGATGGCCATAACAATATCTGTTATATAAAACCTTAATTTCTTATTTTCTTCCTGCCTTCGTCTAATGGAAACTGTTTTTTGTTTGTTTGTTTTTACACTTGATCTTAGCCAAAAGGCCGAGAAGCGATGCTTTTGTTTTTAAAGGTTATTTATTTATTTATCTTAAAGGAGATAGAAGTTTATTGACTGTACCACAAATGAGTGGTGGGCAGGACAGCAAAGGAGAGGCTGTCTGCCTAAAGTTTATTTATTTAAGCCATTTCGACACTGAACATGGGGCTCGAACTCCCGTCTCCAATGTCAAGAGCTGCATACTCCAACTTAGTAAGCTAGACACCTTGAATGACTGTTTTGTGACTTGAAGTGACAGGAGGATTTTTTTTTTTTTACTTATAAGGCGAGCAGGAAAGTCATGGGACATACCCTAGATTTCACTCAAGGGACAGGAGAGGAACTAGTGCCAAAGGGCAGGTTTGCATGGGTAGCAGGTAGAAAAAAATGTTTTATTATTGTTTCCTACGAATCCTACTTGTTCAATGTATTTGCTACACTGGCAACGATCTTGAGAATATGTGTGAGAGTAAGTTCTAACAATATTAGATAAAGGTGGGAAGGGACATAATTTTAGCTACTTTTGTCAGGCATGCTTCCAAATCAGGTCCACTGCATTTGCTATTCCCTCTGCTTGGAAAACTTTACCCTCAAATATCTGCCTAGATCACTCTCTTACCTCCTTCACATGTTTCTTCTTGAGCCTTCTCTTGTTTTTCCAGCAAGAATGCAAGTTCCTTGGCATCCATATTCATCACGGATATTGGTCTGAAATTCTCCTTTTTGATGGGGTTTTTACCTGGTTTGGGGATCAGGGTAATACTGGCTTCATAGAAAGAGTCTGGAAGTTTTCCTTCTGTTTCTATTTTTTGAAACAGTTTCAGGAGAATAGGTATTATTTCTTCC
>CM052801.1:64269153-64301288 GCA_028533885.1 Nasua narica | reverse complement strand
CCGGGTCTGACGCTAGAGCGAGGCGCGCAGAAGAGTCAGCGCTGGCGGGTCACGTGAGGCCTTCGTCACCGCGAGTGGCGCCGCCCCCATTCCGGGGCGGCTTTTGCCCGCGGGGTGGCGCACAGCCAGTTGGCCCCCGCAGCTCCCCTCTGCTGCCGAGTCCTTTTTTTTTTTTCTCCTCAAATTTGTTTATTTTAATCTTTCAGTGTTACAAGATTGATTGTTCATGTATCACACCCAGTGCTCCATGCAGTACATGTCCCTCTCGATGCCGAGTGCTTTTTAACAGCACCAGCCTGGGCCCTGTGGCTCTCCCTTTTTTGTCTATTCCTGGACTTTTCTCTGCCTGCTGGGGAAAGGCGGTATCTTTCTCAGGGGCCTGCTGGCCATTCCCAGTTCTTCCCTGGGGACTTGCCTCTTCCTCTCCTCTGCTCCTGGGATACATCCCTACCCACTCCACGACGCAGGGGCAAATTTAAGTAGGTGCAGAAAACCTCAGTAGTGAAGATAATCACATTTTAATGCAATATTTTAAAAAACAAAATTAATGCAAGGACATCTATGAGTAAAATGTCCCACTCACCCTGCTGTCAACCTGTGGTCCTCTTGGCTACCAACGCTCACCGTTTTCTCTATACCAAATGTGTATGTGGGGGGGGGGGCGGCAAGAAAGGAAGTGGAATTTTTTCTAATTCTTCTTAATACCTTTTTGTTTGTTCCTTTTTACATTAGAATTGCATTCTCTTTATAGTTTACATGGACTTCAACTTTTATTATGGAAAATTTCAAACATACGCAAAAATAAAATAGCATAATGAAAGGTACTGTACTCATCACCTAGCTCCAAAAGTTAACTCATTGCCAGTATTATTTCATGTATCTCCTTACCGACTTCCTACTCTTAGAAATTATTTTTGAAGTAAATCCCAGTCCTAACATAATTTTGTGCATAAGTATTTAAAAGTACATGTCTATAAAGGCTCTCATATACTTATATAATTATATAATTTACGATATTATGTATATTTATATCAGAATAACATTTTCACACCTAACAATTAATAATTCCTTAATACTGTTTTATGTCTTGGATGTCCCGGGTAGCTCAGGGTCCTTAGGGTCCTTAGATGGAGCCCTGAGTCAGGCTCCCTGCTCAGTGGGGTTTCTGCTTCTCCCTCTCCCTCTGCCTCTCCCCCTGCTTGTGCTCTGTTTCTCTCTCAAGTGAATAAAACCTTTTAAAAATACTGTTTTATGTCCAATCCATGTTCAAATTCTCAATTCTGTCGTAGTTTTTTTAAAAAGTTTTATTCATTTTTAAATTTTAAGACTTTTTTAAAAAGGTTTTATGATTTATTTATTTATTTGACAGATAGCAAGCAGGGAGAGCAGGAGAGGGAGAAGCAGGCTTCCCCCTGAGCAGGGAGCCAGATGTGGGGCTCCATCTCAGTACCCTGAGATCATGACCTGAGCCGAAGGCAGATGCTTAACCAACTAAGCCACCTAGGCACCCCTGTCATAATTTTTTTTAATAGTTTGGATCATGTTTTAAATAAGACCTAATATGTATTGCTGCTTTCAAGATACTCTTTTTGTCTTTGGCTTTGACAATTCGACTATAATGTGTCTTGGTGAGTGTATTCTGCAAGTTCATATCTGATGTTGAAACTATTGTATTTTTAATTTGAGCTACTATACTTTTCAGGTCCAGAATTTTTGTTAGTTCCTTTTAATAATTTCTTCTTGTTTATTCATTTTCTCTATTTGGTGAGACATTATTCTCCTGGTTTATTTTATTTCTTTGTCCATGGTTTCCTTTAACCCTTTGAGCATATTAAAGACAACTGACTTAAAATCTTTCCTTAGTAAGTCCCCCTTCCTCAGGGACAGTTTCTACTGATTTCATTTTTGCTGTGAATAAGCCATACTTTCTTTGCATGTTTTATTTATTTATTTATTTATTTATTTATTTATTTTGCTATTGAAACTGGACGTTTTGAATATTATAATGTGGCACCTCTGGGAGTCACATTCTTCCCTCTCCTCAGGATTTGTTGCTGGCTGTTGTGGGCGGCTGTTTGTTTGTTTAGTGACCTTTCTAAATTGTTTTTGTGAAATCTGTATTCTTTTGTTATGTGTGCCAGTGAAGTCTGTTGCCTTAGCTTAGTGATCAGCTGGCGTTTTGACAGTTACTTTAAATACCTGGAGCCGGTAAAAAGAAAAAAAGGAAGAAACACTCTCACTCTTGGCAGATTGGTCTGTGCTGGGGAACTCATTCACTGCTTACAGACGGTTTTTCAATCCTGCATTAGCTTTCACTTCCTACTTGCAAAGAGTCTGAAGGCCAGCCAGATGTGAAAGGCCTCCTTAGGCCTTGGAAGCACTTGCATCCCATCTTGGGCATATCTTGTGGCTTCTCAATCTCCCAGTATATTGGGAAACTTTTAAAAGCCGTTATTCTCCCATGTATCTCCTTTCCAGCCTCTTCCTCCCAATTTTCTCATTCTATTTATTGTTCGTCCCCAGTACTGTTCTTTGCCCCGGACTGCTATGTCTACTATCCAGGCCTTTAAATGCTTTTGACAAAAGGCACTCCACTCCTGGGAAGGCTCTGAGGCAAAATAGAGAGAAACCTTGTGCCTGCTGTGAGAAGGAGCTGACAAGATGATAGAGACCCACAGACACAATTTTTTGAGTATAAGATCCATAATATTTCTTCTGGTACTAGCAACCTTCACTAACTGATCTGGGGTGTTGGGGATGGTGGGCTGGCAACTTAAAATACCATGACACTCTCTTAATGCAATCCAGGAGCTTCTCTCTTCAACTAGTTTTCTTTTTGTTTTTGTTTGTAAGTTTTTATTAGACTCCAGAGTCCTGCAAAATTTGATTCTGACCATTTTTGGTATGGAAACTTTGAGTTTCTTACTCTGCCATTTTTCATGATGTCTTCTCTCTTTATATTTTTCAGTTCTCTACAATGTAATGGCAGTATACAATTACTTTAAAAAATTATCTTCTCGGGTGCCTGGGTGGCTCAGTTGGTTAAGCAACTGCCTTTGGCTCAGGTCATGATCCCGGAGTCCCGGGATCGAGTCCCACATCGGGATCCCAGCTCCATGGGGAGTCTGCTTCTCACTCTGACCTTCTCCCCTCTCATGCTCTCTCTCACTCTCTCTCTTTCCTAATAAATAAATAAATAAATAAATAAATAAATAAATAAATAAATAAAATCTTAAAAAAATTATCTTCTCTAAGGGCACTTGGGTGGCTCAGTTGGTTAAATGTCCAACTCTTGGTATCAGCTCAGGTCATGATCTCATTGGTTACGGGATCAAGCCCCATATCTGGCTCTGTGCTCAGTGGGGAGTCTGCTTGAAGATTCTCTTCCTTTGCCCTTCCCCCCAACTCATGCACTTACTGAAGACTCTTATGTTGGGAGCTCCTTGGTTCTCATTTTTGGCCACCTTCCCCTTTCATGCCATGATCTCTTCTTAAGCAGCCATCTCATCTATACATATATCTTCAATCACCACCCACCTACATATGATTCCTGCATTTTCCTCTCTAATTCAGTCTTTGAGCTAAATATTTTGCTACATTCTTAAAATCCCCATTGTGGTATACAAAGGTATAGAGAAATCAAGATGGTCCATTATGTTCCCTCCAAAAAAGATCCATTACGTGTTGCCCATTCTAGCTAACATTACTACCTATTACACAGATGATCAAGTGAGTCATCTGAGAATCCCACTAACACTTCCCTTTTGTACCTTTGCTACCCAATTTTCACATCTTTCATGAGTTCATCTCTTTGTTCATTCATGAATATTTTCACTCATCTGATAGAGAGAGGAATATTGCTGTATCAGGGGAGAAGGGGGATAATTACACAATCATAGTCCTCGAGTGGGTGATTGATCATTGCAAAGAATAGGGGCTGCCTTAGTAAGATTTGTCACATGAGACAAAGAAGAGACCATAGTTGCTGATGTGGGTAACTTGGTAAGTTTGTTGGTGGGAACATATAGGCAATCTTTTCTGCGATGGCAGCTACTTTTCCAAATCAACAAGAAGCCTAAGGAGCACTTGAGAATGTTGAGGGATGAGACAGTGTTGAAGGTTTGTCCAGAGAGTAGGTGTTGTGCAGTAATGGTCTCAGATATTGAGAAAGTATATTGATTATGAAAATATGGTAAGGGACGCCTGGGTGGCTCAGTTGTTGGGTGTCTGCCTTCAGTTCAGCTCGGGTAGTTATCTCAGGGTCCTGGGATCAAGCCCAGAGCCCACATCAGGCTCCCTGATTGGCAGGAGGCCTGCTTCTCCTTCTCCCACTCACCCTGCTTATATTCCCTTTCTCAGTCTCTCTCTCTCAAATAAATAAATAAATAAAATCTTTTAAAAAATATGGTAAGATTACTAGCCAGGTCTGAGTACTGCTCCCTATCCTGCATTAGCTTCCCTTCAACCTTAACTCCCACAACTCTCCTACTTTTTCCACCAGGCTCCAGCCACACTGTATTGATTTGTTTTTTTTTTTTTTTTCATCTTTTTCAGGAACAAGTCATGCTCACTCCCACTTCAGAGTCTGCTATTCCCTGGTACGTCAAAAGATTTTTACACACACACAGCTCTTCTTTGTCATCCAGTTCTCAGATGAAAAGTCACATCCATAACATGGCCTTCTCTAATGATAAAGCATGGTACAACTCCAGGGATCATCGTGTATATTTTAGTCTAAGTACATGATGGTCTTTGAAGTTGTTACACTGGATGGCGTTGGGCATCCTTCACTGCCCCCTCCGTTAATGTTAATTTTCTATCCCATTTCCCTTTCTTATTTTCTTCGTGACATTCTTCATCCACTGAAATTACATTGGTTATTGTTTACTTTATGTGTCCAAAAGAGAACATAAGCCCCCTAAGGGGAAGAACCTTTCTTCTCTTGTTGTCTAGCAGCCAACTTGGTAGGCAAAGAGTAAACACTCAGTAAACAAGTGTGGCATGTATGGATTGTTATCTACCAAATACACCAGAACAGAAATAGGTACTTAAAGTTGAATGGCAAAACCACTGATGTTGGAATCCAAGATCACAGTATGCAAAATATTTAAAGAAATCTGTGGACGTGATCTATTCAGCAGTTTTTAAAATACAGTAGACATCAGAATCTACCAGGGAAATTGTTCAAAATACAGATTCCCGATCCTCAAACCCAAGGGAAAGGATTCAGTAGGTCTTGGGTAAGGTCTCAGAAGTTGCAATTTTAACAGGATCCAGGTGACTCTATTAAAGGTAGCCTGCAGCTCATGCTTAGACCAAAACATACCTTTAAAAATGGTGTTTTCCTAGGGAAAATTGATTCTATACCATTAATCTATTTCTCATGCAGAGTTCTGATATTTTAATTTGAATGTTGGAGTATTTAGTGGGAAATCAATTGTCTAGGACCTCAGATTGCTTTTCCAGATGGGATCTCATTTAACTTTTGATAAACAATCCGGGTCCATTGGATCCAATTTTTGTTTTTGAGCTTTTCAAACTATTTGTGAGGATTGCTATTTTATGATTTCTACTCTTTCTTAAAAGTCTTCCAAAGAATCAGGAGAAAATTTATATCTTATTTTTACACAGAATAAGCCCATACTATCTTGCACACATCATATGGGAGAATTGAGCCCTTTCATAAAATTAACATGTGGGATCTCACTGATTTTAATTTTCTTATATCTTAAAAACACTTTGCTATTTATCATCCTAAAAATTATTTCATTATTAGTTAATTATTCCTAGCTCTACTAAAAAGACTAAAAAAATAAGATAAAAAAGCAAGAATGATGGAATAACTTACAACAGGAATGATGCGATACTAAAATAAATAATACCATATCACCATTTAGTTTTTTACTGCACTGTCCAAAGTATTACAGCATCTTTCAAAAACATATAGAAGAAATTAAGAGACTCCCTCTTTGCGTTTATTTAATCCAGATTTCACTGAGAATTTTTTTCATTTTTCTTCCCATACTGGCAAAGAAAAGTAAATTGACAGAGGAATTCATTTTACAATTATTAGATCAGAAAACAGAAGTACAGTGACAACAATATTCTAGATGCCATTGTTGATAGTGAAATTGATATCTCAAACTATGAGTATCTAAATGATGATATCTTAAATGAATTTTTTCAAACCCAAAAATCAATTAGTGAATAGTGTAATTCTAAGGACCAAAATGAGAAATGGCGTTCTGTTTGTCACTTGTCATACAATATGTTACAACAAGAAGTAAGAACATCCCAATTTGCTCAAAGGACATTAGACAATTTTCTGTTATCTTTTATGATATTGGATATTTAATACATGTCCAGTATTTAATCAATAACTTTTTTAAGTGAACAAATGCTGAATTCAGGTAAGAAGAAGGCAACAGATCATGTAGAAATGAAAAAAAAAAGTCATTGGACTGGTCGTTCTAATTGGTGATTATCAATCTAAAAATGAAAATATCTTGCAATTATGGAGCAAAGAAGATGGCTATCCTCCCTTCAACAAAATTATGAGCTGTCAATGTTTTGAAAAGTTTTGTTTTGATGATAGGAATACAAGAAGAACTAGAAAAAAGATAAGGCAGAACTTATTGGGGATACAAGTGAGCAAAAAGTGAGAAATCAATACCTACAGATGGATATATTCCAAGTTCAGGCATGAGAATTGATAAGGAGTGAGCTGTATTCAAAGGATGATGCCCTTTTTGAGTACACACACTTTCAATGCTAGGAAAATGAGGAATACAATTTTGGTTTGATATATTTAAATTCTTGTTAAATTTTCTGATTTAGTTGTCCTTCATTATTTCTTTATTTTTACTTCTGTGAATTATTCATAAAGTCATTTAATACACAAAATAGCAAATGGGTATTTTTTACACAGATGGTGATGATGATTTGGTCCTGGTATTCTAAGGGTTAACATCCTAAATACTCCCGAGTGGCTGGGGGAACTTAGTATTTTTATCTTGTTTAATGGATGAAGCTGGGGTAAGGGAAGTTGCGGAGTTATCTTGGAAAATATATTGTAAGCCCTAAGGAGTGATTGTGGAAGCAGCTGAAACGTCAACAGTGTTCCCGTTCTAGGGCTGTTCAACGCAAAAGTCCGATAAGAGCAGGATCCCACGATCCCCAGGGGTAAGGCATAAGTTAGGAGCTATGAAAGAATGTAACCCTCAGTCCCCCTTTTCTGCACCTAGTGACTGCTAACCCAAATATCCCGCTCCTCCCTTGTCCCATGACTAACTCCCTGAGTGCCTAAGCGCGGGGGAGAATGCAAGCCTGCTTTGAGATATTTGCCATCCCTTTGTACTTCTTTCCCACGCTTTGGGGCATCTGTCCTTGCTTTTCTGATTAAAAAAAAAAAAAAAACAACTATGTGCAGATTCAGCTGCTGCTGCTGCTCTCTGTTGCAGAGGCAGCCCTGCACAGCCGCTCAGTTTGGTGTCTGAGAACTTATTTTCAGGGCACCACTACAGAGGTGACTGCCCCAAAGTGTCTTCATTATAGATCCTCCAGATGCTCATTTCAGTGTTCTGTTTAGCCAAGTCAATATCACACCTTGTGCTTCCTTATCACCTTCCGTGTCTCTAGATTGAAGTTCACAAACTTTTCTCATGTTACTCTAGAAGTCAAAATAAGGCAATTGAAAAGCTTATGAAATAGAAGGGTAGGGGAAGATTTTCTTCCCCTGAGACTCAACTGGAGGATCATTCAGCTAAATGGAAGTGATGGAATGACGCTCTTTCTCCAGGGGTCTATCAGGCAGCCAATCCTATCATAATAAATTGGCATGGAAACTCATGTGAACATGTAATGACTTTGTATGCCTATCCCTTTATGCTGTTACATTTTCATGTGTTCCTTCTGGTGGTCAAACTTTTCATTTCATGTTCAGGATACCTCTTTTAAAGAACGGAAGAGATAAAGTGGGATGGGAACTGGCAACTCCTGAAGTTTTTCACCAGGTTCCTAACATTGATGCTTTAAAAATGAGGAAGGCTGAGAGAGCAGTTAAATATCATTCCCAGGGGGCATAGTTAGTAGAAGGCTGAGGAGATCTCATCAAGGGTTGTCTAACTCCAGGGACCACTCTCCCACTGGGACCTCCTTTTTAGATGGTGGCCTTGCGAGGATGAGGAATGAATGAGTTTATACTTTCTGAGTGTGGGGGGGGAGTTATGTTGGGTGGTACAGGTTAATAGGAGATTTGTACTAATATTTATCATCCTCCAATTGAAGATTTCTGGTACACAGGATTGGAGCTCCCATGAGACGTCAGAGACAAAGATATAGATTGGAGTTTGCATCCCTCAATTCCATCAGGTGCATAAAGGATGCATGGTGGCCATGCGGTACTTTGCCTTTTCTGGGCCGCATTACCTGATGTGCAAACTAAAGTTGCTGGGCTAAATAACTGTTAAGGTCTCTTTCTGCTCTGTTTTCATAAAGGCTTGAGATGGCCACTTAGATTTGGGATCCTGCAAAGTGAGTCAGAATTCCTCATCAGTCACCCTATCACTCCATGCAAGCTGCATTCCAGACATATCAGACTATCTCCTGAATGTGTACCTCAAGCACATTGGGAACATTTTCATTTTTATGCCTTTGTACAGCCAGGAATGTCCACATATGCATTCCATTTCCTTTCACAAGCTTGCTCCTTCTGTAAGAATTAGCTGAAAGTCCACCTCCTCTGATGATTTTGACTGGCACTGTCTGACACACAGTATCTGCGAGAAGGGGGGCGCCTGGGTGGCTCAGTGGGTTAAAGCCTCTGCCTTCGGCTCAGGTCATGATCTCAGGGTCCTGGGATCGAGCCCCGCGTCAGGCTCTCTGCTCAGCAGGGAACCTGCTTCCCCCTCTCTCTGCCTGCCTCTCTGCCTACTTGTGATCTCTTTCTCTCTGTCAAATAAATAAATAAAATAATCACATTACTTAAAAAAATATATTTACAAGAAGGGCATGCCAAAATAAATAAGGCCATTTACCAACGAAGGTTTAATGCCCTGAATGCATAAAGAGCAGTGCATATCAGGAAAGATGGTTAATTATAACAGTAATTAGGGAAATGAAGTTAAAAACAACAATGAGTAATATTTCACAGCCATCAACTAGCAAGAATTATTTTAGAGTTCTCTAAATACCAAACAAAGTTCTGGGGTTTTGTTGTTGTTGTTGTTATGAGTATGATGTATAAATGAGAATTTTCATCTACCACTGGTGGCAATTTAAAAAGGTAGAAACAAAAGTTTAGGGGCACAGTTTTATAATTTCAAGCAGAGTTTATTCATATCCTAAGACTCAGACATTTCATGATTAGACACTTAACACACTTGGAAATGTGTGTACGTGTGTGTGTGTGTACAGAGAGAGAGAGAGAGATCTAAAATTTCCATCAAGAAGAAATAAGATAGGGACGCCTGGTGGCTCAGTCAGTTGGGCATCTGCCTTCCGCTCAGGTCATGATCTCGGGGTCCTGGAATGGAGCCCTGAGTCAGGGTCCCTGCTCAGTGGGGAGTCGGCTTCTCCCTCTCCCTTTGCCCCGCCCCCCACCCCTGCTTGGGGTCTCTCTGTCTCTCTCTCTCAAATAAAGAAAACCTTTTTAAAAAGAACGAATAAGGGACGCCTGGATGGCTCAGTTGGTTGAGCACCTGCCTTCAGCTCAGGTCATGATCCCAGCATCCTGGGATCGAGTCCCACATCCGGCTCCTTGCTCAGGAGGGAGCCTGCTCCTCTCTCTGCCTCTGCCTGCCTCTCTGCCTGCTTGCGTTCTCTCTCTGTCAAATAAATAAATAAAATCTTAAAAAAAAAAAGAACGAATAAGATAAAAGTAGAGTATACACTCATACAAGTGCCTACTATACCCTGGTACTGACTCCCTTCCTCACTTCACACATGTAAACAAAAAACAAGACAAATCTTAGGTAGTTGGCTCCTTTATCATCATGTAATAGCTCTTTTTATCCCTGATAACTTCCCCTGCTCTGAAGTTCTCTTTGTTTGAAATTAATATGGCTATTCTAGCTTTCTTTTGATTATTGTTGGTATGATATATCTTTCTCTAACCTATCACTTTTTTTTTTAGGGGGTGAGAGGGGCAGAGGGAGAGGGAGAAAAACAATCTCTTCATTTCTGTTATAGTTTTTCTTTCTTATTTCGATCATTTCCTTTTTAAAAAAGTTTTTATTTAAATTTTAGTTAACATACAGCGTAATATTAGTTTCAGGTATACAGTATAGGGATTCCTCACTTCCATACATCACTGAATATTCATCACAAGTGCCCTCCTTAATCCTCATCACTTATTTAACCCACCCCTCACCCACCTCCCCTCTGGTGATCATCTATTTATTCTCTATAATTAAAAGTCTGCTTCTCGATTTGCTTCTCTCTCTTTTCCCTTTGCTCATTTGTTTTGCGTCTTAAATTCCATATGTGAGTGAAATTGTATGCTATTTGTCTTTCTCTGACTGATTTATTTCGCTTAGCAGAATACTCTCTAGTTCCATCCACATCATTGCAAATGACAACATTTCATTCTTTTTGATGGCTGAGTAATATACCATTGTGTGTGTGTGTGTGTGTGTGTGTGTGTGTGTGTATATATATATATATATATATATATATATATATATCACATCTTCTTTATCCATTCATCAGTTGATGCGTACCTGGGCACCTGGGCTCTTTCCATCATTTGGCTATTGTAGATATGGCTGCTATAAACATTGGGGTGCATGTATCCCTTTGAATTAGTATTTTTGTATTCTTTGGGTAAATACCTAGCAGTGCGATCACTGCATCACAAGGTAGTTCTATTTCTAACTTTTTGAGGGACCTCCATACTGTTTTCTAAAGTGGCTGCACCAGTTTATATTCCTACCAACAGTGCAAGGGAGTTCCTCTTTCTCTACATTCTCACTGACACTTGTTTTCCTGTGTTGTTGATTCTAGCCATTTTGACAGGTGTGAGGTGTATATTCTTGTAGTTTTGTTTTGTATTTCCCTGATGATGAGTGATGTTGAGTACCTTTTCATGTGTCTGTTAGCCATCTGGATGTCTTCTCTAGAAAAGTATCTCTTCATGTCTTCTGCCCATTTCTTAACTGGATTATTAATTTTTTGGGTGTTAAGTTTGGTAAGTTCTTTACAGATTTTAGATACTAACCCTTTATCAGATATATCATTTACGGATATCTTCTCCCATTCTGTAGGTTGCCTTTTAGTTTTGTTTATTATTTCTTTTGCTGTGCAGAAACTTTTTGCTTTGATGAAATTCCAATAGTTTATTTTTGCTTTTGTTTCACTTGCCTCAGGAGACATATCCAGAAAGAAGTTGTTATGGCCAATGTCAAAGAGGTTGCTGCTTGCATTCCCCTCTAGGATTTTTATGGGTTCAGGTCTCACATTTAGGTCTTTAATCCATTTTGAATTTATTTTTGCATACGGTTTAAGAAAGAGATCCAGTTTCATTCTTTTGCATGTTGACTGTTCAGTTTTCCCAAAACCATTTGTTGAAGAAACTCTTTTTCCCATTGGATATTCTTCTTTTTTTAAGATTTTATTTATTTATTTGAGAGAGAGAGAGAAAGAGAGAGGGCACGAGTGGGGGGAGGGGCAAAGGGAGAGGGAGATGCAGGCTCCCCACTGAGCAGGAGCCTGTTGATGGGCTCTATCCCAGGACTCATGACCTGAGCAGAAGGATGATGCTTAACCAACTGAGCCACACGGATGACCCTCTCTTTGAATATTCTTTCCTGCTTTGTCAAAGATTAATTGACCTTATAGTTGTGGGTTCATTTCTGGATTTTCTACTCCATTCATTTCCTTTTGATTCCTTCTTAGAGCTTTTCGTCTCTGTTTACATTACCCATCTGTCTTGCATGTTGTCCACTTTTTCCATTAGAGTCCTTAGCATATTAATCATACTTATTTTAAATTCCCAGTATGATAATTCCAACATTCTTACTATATCTGAGTCTGATTCTGAAGCTTGCTCAGTCTTTCCAAACTGTGTTTCTGTATTTTATTACGCCTTGTACTTTGTTTTTGTTGAAAGCAAGGCACGATGTTCTGGATAAATGGCGTTGTGGTAAATAAGCCTTTAGTGAGAGGTTTTATGTTTATCTGGATAAGCTTAGGTTGTGTTTACTGTTTGCTGTTCCTGTAGTTTTCAGTGGCTAAAATTGCTACAAACATCTTTGTTTTTGTCTCCCTTATTGTGTTTGGGTTTCCCTTGAGATTTCTCTTAATAAAATCTAAGACACACGGTTCTTTCAGTTGTATTCCCCTATAATTATTCAAGACACTTATTGATGTAGTGGTAAGATGTGGGGTGAGGCTAAGCATTCTATAGTTCTCTGATGTGGTCAGAGTTTAGTGAGGCTGTGATTCGGGACTGTGACTTTCTTTCTTTTTTTTTTTTTTTTAAAGGTTTATTTACTTATTTATTTGACAGAGAGACAGAGAGAGAGAGAGAGGGAGAGAGAGAGAGATCACAAGTAGGCAGAGAGGCAGGCAGAGAGAGAGAGGATGAAGCAGGTTCCCTGTCGAGCAGAGACCCCGACGTGGGGCTAGATCCCAGGACTCTGAGATCATGACCTGAGCCGAAGGCAGAGGCTTTAACCCACTGAGCCACCCAGGCGCCCCTATTTTCAACTTTTTGAGGAACCC
Organism: Nasua narica; assembly: GCA_028533885.1. NCBI lineage: Eukaryota > Metazoa > Chordata > Mammalia > Carnivora > Procyonidae > Nasua > Nasua narica. The sequence continues at coordinate 64,288,568 of CM052801.1, read as the reverse complement.
ACTGAGCCACCCAGGTGCCCCTGGACTGTGTCTTTCACAAGTGTTTCTCAGTTTTTCCCTATTAGGTGAGAGAGGTGGCTAGACTTCAGTATTTTCCTTCCTTCATGTGAAAGACTAGAGGATATTTCCTTGCCTGCCTATCAAATCCTAAGGAGGGGCTGGAGTTGGGTGTTTCCTTTCCCTCAAGTCAGTTAAGTTCCAGTAAAATCAAAACAGACTGAGGTAAAATAGCTTCCTTTGAGGACAGGATTTGTTAAGAAGAATAGAGTGCTCTGGAAACATTTCCAAATGGCTACTTTTTCTCTTCCCCTGCGGAAGTGTGAGGAAACTTTTCTCTAATCTTCACTGTGAGAACTTGGTAGAGCACCTGTAGGTAAAACTCATGAAAGTTTTGGGTGCCCTTCCTGAGATTGGGCACTCCTTGAGTTGTTCATTCTCACATTGAGAATTCCATTGAGCTTGCATCAATTTGTCAATAAAAGTTTATGCTTTCCTTTGTCTGCTTTGGTTCTAGCAGTGGTTTTGCTCCTGGGCTCTGCTCTGGTGAGCTCTGATCCTCTGTATCTGTCTGTGTGTTTCTTCAGACTTTGGGGGACAGTAGTTTGTCTTGTGACCTCAATTGTCTGATTGACCCAAGAAGAGTTGTTGATTTTCAGTTTGTTCAGCTCTTTTCTTACTGTGAGAACTGAACTGACAACTTCCAAACTCCATATATGTCAGACTGGAACTCAAAGAATATACATTGTGGCTTATGCTAATAAGCCAAAGGAGAGATCTTGACTGCTTTTAGTTTTAGAACAGATACAAATGTGGCCTTTGTAGGCAGGACGCCATATCGTAGTACCTGAAGGCTGGGCCAATGTATGCAGGTGAGGTCTCCAATAAGAACCAATTGTGCAAACATAGTTCAGTTGTGATATCAGACAAATGTTACCAAATCAGATCTCTGCTTCATCCACTAAGAAGATAATTAAAATATTGTGGGAACATGATATAGGTTATCCCCACCTCCCAGAACCCCGTACATTATATAAGGTGGACTGGTCCAAGCATGCTGTGTGATTGTTACATATTTCATTCAAAGAAAACTTGGGGTCTCTTTTCCAAAATGGCCCCTGCAATGAGTTATTCAGTTTTTCTTGGTCTCTCCCATGTATATAAGAGTTATACATGCTATGAAGCTTCTGCTTGTTTATCTCTTATTAATCTGTCTTTTTAAAAAAAGAAACAAAATGAGTCCTGAAACAAAGTGAGTTATAGTCAGAGAAGGTAATCGAGTGGAAACTTTTCCAAGTCCTGTGTCTTTGACCCAAGTGAGTTCTACTGAAGTTTAGAGAGGAGAGGTATAATTTTCAAGGCTCCACAGCTTGGGAAGAGGCATTACAGGGATTGTGATACTGATTTTTCTTACCCTCTGCTACCACACTGCCTTCCCTGCAGACATTTGCCTTCCAGGGCTCAGAGTCTGGTTTGGGTCAACTTATTTGATGTGAAAACAGTGGTAGAATCTTGGTTTAAGAGGATAGGTTGTATGGATAATTTGTGGGCTGAACACAGAGGTGTGAAAATGGAGTACTGATGCAGCTTCTCAGTGCCTGGCACGGAGAGGTTGCTCATAAATAAATAGCAGAAGAATAAATGAATGAAATGTTAATTTTGGAACGATCAGTCTCTGACATTGGTCATACATCTTTCCAACCTTTTCCTAAGTGTATGAGATGGAGGCTCATTTCATACTTGCTGCTTTAGAACCTGCTTTGTAAAAGTTATTTTTTAAATGCTTTTTTGCTTTGACAATGTAGAATATGGATTATGGGTGATAATGGGTGTATCAGTGTAGGTTCTTTGATTGTAACAAATGTAGCCCTCTGAGGCAGGATGTTGATAGTGGGGGGACTGTGGGAGTGTGAGAACAAGGAGTATATGAGAACTCTCTGTACTTTCTGCTCAATTTTATCTTGAACATGAAAATGTTATACAAAATAAAGTTTACTTAAACAATTTTTTTTAAATTTTTTATTAACATATAATGAACAAACAAAAATTTTTATTGATTGATTTTTCTCTCCTTGCTAAAAAGAGATGCTAGAGAAAATTTAGAAAGTAGAGGTCTTTCACCATCTAGTGGCAAGAACTGGAACCTCACCTCAACTTGAACCTCACCATTGACAACAGCTTAGGAGGGGCTGAGGGAGGGCCAGTGGTTTCTTCTTTTTTTTTCCCCCTTTTTTAAAAAAGATTACTTATTTATTTATTTGACAGAGAGAGAGATCACAAGTAGGCAGAGAGGCAGGCAGAGAGAGAGGAGGAAGCAGGCTCCCTGCTGATCATGACCTGAGCCAAAGGCAGAGGCTTTAACCCACTGAGCCACCCGCATGCCCTGGGCCAGGGGTTTCTTAAAGCCACCACCAGATGGACCTTTCTAGATGTGAAGTGTGGCACAAGACCCTGTGCTGTCACTGCTGTCGCTGAGCCTCCTGGCAGCTAGCTGTCTGATCAACAACATTTGGGATGATGCTATACATGCTTTCTAATCTGCCTTTTTCCACCCCAATTCACAATTAGTTGTAGAGATATTTTCAGATAAATAAGTCTCTCTACAGTAATTCTGCGAATACATTTAAGTGCAGATTTCCGCTTCCTACTTTAAAATATTATTTTTCTTATAATTACATGAGTGGTAAATCCTGGTTGTAAGGCAAATTCAAGCAACATGGAAAAATGTAACTTCTATACTTCCCCACAGCCCTGGTGATATCCATTTCTGTAGTTTGGTGTGTGTTTGGCCAAATATATTTAGGTGAATATTATATCAATATCAATATATCATCAAATATTAACATGATATTAATTTATTAATACATAAACACTAATATTGATATAATTGATATTAATACTAGTACTAATATCTAAATTTTACAGTATTTGAAGACTTATTTTTGTTTATTTATTTATTTGAGAGAGAGAGAGAGAGAAAGAGTGTGTGTGTGTGTGTGTGTGTGTGTGCGCACGTATAAGTGGGGGGAGGGACAGAGGGAGAGGAAGAGAATCTCAAGCAGACTCCCCACTGAGTGAAGAGCCAGATGCAGGCCTTGATCTCATGATCCATGAAATCATGACCGGGGCTGCAGTCAAGAGTCAGACGTTCAACCGACTGAGCACCCAGGTACCCCTATTTGAAGAGATCTAAAGCAAGCTCTTTTGTAAGAGAGCATCCTTCACACACAGCTCTTTGAAAATACTGAATGGATTGGTTTCTCATTGTAATGGCAATACAGAAGAGTCAGAAAAACTAAAGGCTGAGTGTTCCTTAACTTCATCTGAAGCGCTAGGCCTTGAATCCTCTATTTTCATTACTAGGCCATCGCTTTGCATCATTAATATGAACTGGTTTATGTCTCTCCTTCCAGTAAGTAGAGAAACATATCAAACATCCCCTACAAACCAGTTCCCCTAAGCTCCACCCTCTCGTCTTTCTTTTCATTTTCACAAACAACAAATTTCTCAAAGGGGGGAATATATTCACTGTCTCTACTTTCCAATCTCCCTATCATTCCTCAACCCACCCTTGTTTACTGTGTCTCCATTCTGCTGAATCTGCGTTCAAGGAGGTTACCAGTGGCAACATTGTTATAAAACCGAAAGGGGTTCCTTTCAGCCTTTATCTATAGTGTAAACCCGTATTTTGTATTTTTTTTATCGTTTCTGATGAAAACAATAAATTCTCTTTGTTTCTGTTGTTGTTGTTGAAGAAAATTGCACACTTGCAGAAAAGTCCTTGGTATAAAACAAGGAATCCCCCAGCCCCCAGCCTGGACCATACGAGACTAAGTTGCCAACATTATGGCCCATAACTCCTAAACACTTCAGTTTGTATGTCTTACAGATAAGAATATTCTCATATATAACCATCAAAATCAAGAAATTATCATTAACAATATTTACCACAAGTTAATAATCTTCAGACCTTGTCCAGGTTTTGCCAATTGTCCTAATAATGTCCTTCATAGCAAAAGGATCTAGGACAGAATCTTGTACTATATATAATTGTCATGACTCTTTGGTTCTCTACAGTCTAAAAAAATTCCTCAGTTTTGCCTTGACTTTAATGACCTTGACATTTTTGAAGACTGTGGGCCAGTTATTTTGTACCCTGCATCTTGAATTGGGTATGTTTGATGTTTGCTAAAGATTATATGTAGTGATATTATAGAAGTGATGCTGTGCTTTTCTCATTGCATCCCAGCAGCTAGTGTGTAATTTGGAATTTTCGATTAGTTAGATATTGTTCTTTGATCCCTTGATTAGTGTTGTCTCCCAGCTTTTCTCACTGTAAATTACTCCCTCTGCAATCAATAAGAATCTGATGCTACACAAATATCCTGTTCCTCACCAAGCTTTAAATTCATTTAAATGTATTTATTTAAATGTATTTATTAAATATATTTATATCATGGGCTCATATTTTCCCATGTAATTGAATCGGCTATAATATATCCTACCTTTATATGTTTTGACGCTCAAAATTGTTCCTCTTTAGGCTGTATTTTTGTCTTTTGGATATGGTCTCAACCTTTCCTTATTATCTGGCACAAGATATCCCAGAGTCATTTTGTATATTCCCCATCCCAGACTTGGAATTAAACATTAATTCAAGAAGCCTTGGTTCATTTCAGTGAGTGAAAGTATATAGAGCAAGATAAGCACTAAGTGGGTCCAACTACTATTGGAGTGTTGCTGCTTCCAGGTTCTCTTAGTGGACAGAGCTAGGGAACACACACACACTCACACACACACATTTTTTACATGTACATTTTTTCCAAGTCTCTGTAAACACCTTGGAAATTGTTGGTTCTCACTCATAATTCCAATTTCAATCCAACACTACTGGGTTCACTCTAATTTTCTCCATTTTCATAATTGTAACTCCCTTCCCCAACAATGAAGAACCTGGCTCCCATTTTCCTTAATACATTTATTTATTTGACCAATTCTTCATGCAGTCATAATCACCTGTAAGTAGATAATTTCTTATTGCGGACACCATCCCTTCTCCTGTACTGAAGGCCTCCTTACCTGCATCACACAGCTATACCTTGAATAGGCCACTGCTCCTACCTCCAACACCATGAACACACCCTCCTCAAATTTCCTGGGCTCTGAGAATCCAGGGCAGCCTGCTCCCTGCATGGACTAAATTAGACTAAAATAAAACTTTGTATGCTATTTCTCCAAAATCGTTCTGGTGATCTTGGAAGAGGCCATAAGGAGGGGGGAAAAGGCTAAACTGACTGTGCCTGAGTGGTTCAATGCCATGTGTGACTTGTGACGAATTCACACAGAAGAAAAAAAAATTTCCTTTTGGAAATAAGATTTTCAGAATCTCCCCGCCCCCACAACACTGTTACCAGAAAAAGTCAGTCAAGTTAAACAGAACTTTCTCAGTTTTGTTACTAAAACTGTATTTGTTTGGAATCCAACTTCAGTTCCACAAGTTCCGATAATTTCTGTGCTTTAAGACCATTTTTTTTCTGATAGGGATTACTTAGTGCTGGGTCTTGCAGATTTGATTTATTCTTCTCCTGGACTAGAGGCCTCTGCTGTAACCATATTACATCACATCCTTGGTCAGACCAAGAAACATCAGAGCTTGATCTCCTTCTTCATAATTATTGGGGCAGGAGGTACTGGGACATCATTGTGTGTCTTGTGCCTGGCATTGTTTAAGGCAGATGTCAGTTGGAATAGGAAGAATAACCCAGGACCCTGGAACAAACTGGGTCCCAATGCTCAGTACAAGTTCTACTCAGTGAGTGTAGATTACAGCAAATTGAAGAACGAAGGTCCAGACTTCTAAACGGAATGTTTCACCATAAGGCTGCTTGAAATGAAGGTGTTCCAGAAGCCATCCGCACAATTTTCCACTTATCCAGGAACTATTTCCCCTCTAAATGTACAAAATCATGTTGGTGTATTGTGTTGGGGTTTACACTGATTAATAAATATCTGAAACTTGAAAAAATTAAAAAAAAAACATTTCCCTGAGAAAGAGAGATTTAACTTATGATGATAGTGAACGTGGTTTGCAGTATTTAAAAATAATGGTATTTTAGAAATGGATAGCCTATATGAGTAATTTATCGATGAAAAGGACCTTATTGACAAGCAGGTGGCTTACCAAAACAATTCTGTGATATATAATGGATGAACATTTTTAGAGAGCTGAAAATAAATTCCTACAAGTTTAAAAACCCTCTATTGCTAGTAAGTAAAATTCCCAAAATTAAATGCTCAAATGAGTTGTCAGGGAGAACATTTAGCTTGATGTTACAACATTGTCCTGACACAAGGAGTTAGTCTAATGTGGCTTGATAAGAATAGAGTTGCAAGGCAAAGTGGATTTTATATTTTACTTGTATGTAGCTTTTTAAAAAAATTTTTCCAGGGGTGCCTGGGTGGCTCAGTGGGTTAAGTCTCTGCCTTCCACTCAAGTCATGATCTCAGGGTCCTGGGTTCAAGCTCCACATCTTCTCCCTCTCCCTCTGCCTGCCTACTTGCGATCTCCCTTTCTCTCTCTCTCTGTCAAAAAAATAAATTTTATTGAAATGTAATTCTACATATCAAAACATTCTTTTTGTGTGTGTAAAGTTTATTAAAGTGGAAATAAACATCAGTGTTTTTTCAGAATATTCGGAGTCATGCAACCATCACAACTATCTAATTTTAAAATATTTTCATCACCTTAGGTAGAAACCCTTTACCCATTCATATTCCCCACTTCCCTCAGCCCCTGGAAACCAGTAACCCAATGTCTTTAGAGACTTGCCTATTTTGGACATTTCATATAAATGGAATCATGAAATATGTGGTCTTTTGTGACAGGATTAATTCACTTAGGATGATGCTTGCACAAGGCTCATCCTTGCTGTAGCATGTATCAGTACTTTAATCCTTTTTATTGCCAATTAATACTCTATTGTGTGGTTATATCACAATTTTTTATTCATTCACCAGTTGATGGAAATTTGGATAATTTCTACATTTTGGCCATTATTAGTAATGCTATTTTAAATAAGTTTTAAATATTTAATACACTTGATCTTAGCCAAAAAGCTGAGAAGGGATTAAATATTTATTTTAAATATCCTGCTGAAGTATCTTATTTTGTGTCAACAAATGTTTTCATTTTCTCTTAGGAGTGGAATTGTTGCACATATGGTAATTCTATGCTTAAGATTTTGAGGAACTGCCAAACTGTTTTCCAAAGAGGCTGGACTATTTTATGTTCCCAACAGCAGTGCATGATCATGGATCCAATTTCTCTACACCTTCTTCAACATTTGTTATCATCTGCCCTTTTTGATTACAGACATGCCAGTGGAAATAAAGTGATATCTCATTGTGGCTTTGTTTGCATTTCTGTCATGACTAATAATGTTGAGTATTATTTCATGTACTTACTGGTAATTTGTATATTTTCTTTTGGGGAAATGTCTATTCAAATTCTTTGACCATTTTTGAATTAGGTTATTTGTCTTTTTATCATTGAGTGGTAAAAGGTTTTATATATCCTGGATATAAGTCCCTTATAAGATATATGGTTTGCAAATATTTTTTCCATTCTGGGGGCTGGATTTTCATTTTCTTGATATCTTTTGCAGCACAAAATTTTTAATTTTGATGAAGTTCTCTTTAGCTATTTTTCTTTCGTCATTTGTATTTTTGGTGTCATATTAGGAAAACATTGCCTAAAATCAAGGACACAAAGATTTATCTGATGTTTTGTTTTAAGAGTTTGATATTTTTACTTTTTAAATTTAGGTCTATATTCAGTTTTGAATTAATTTTTGCATATGGTTTCAGGGAGTAGTCCAACTTCATTCTTTTGTATATAGAGATCCAGTTATTCCAACATTATTTGTTGAAGAGACTTTCTTTTCCCCACCTGTGTGGTCTTTAATTGTCTTCAAAGTTGATTGTATTCAGTTTTTCCACTACATAATATAAAATAACTAAGTCCTAAAGTCTTCAGATAGTTTAGACAAATATTATGGAAAAGGAACAGAAAGTACAAAAAATCTAACTGTATCATGGAACAGAAAGAATATGTCATTGTTACTTTTGAATTAAATATTGGTAATATCTGTTTAATTCATTGTATTAAATGTATGTTCTTATTTTCAAAAGTTTTACATTTAAGTATTTTAACACTACACAATAGAGAAGCATTTCTGGCAAAAAACACTAATTAGGGTAAGAACTTTTGAAAATCTATTCCTTTATACAAACAATGAGAATACTGACTGAAAAACTTATCAAAATCAATATTTTCAGGACTTTGGAAATTAACAAAAGGCTGTAACAATTCAAGGATCCAAGAAAATCAGTCAAATCTAAGTAAGAACTGTGAACTCTGTGGCATTTTATCTTATCCTAGCCTTATCTTCACCTCTCTAGATCTACTGGATTCTTTAAAATCAGGGGACTGGTAAGCACAATAGATGTGCAAACTAGCAGCATATCAGCTACTGAAGGTGGCAAAACAAACTTGGTACTCCCCCAAAAGCCTTATCCCCGGAGAGCTAATACTGCTTGACTTGTCTGGTAGCTTCTTGAAAATCAAGCTGTCTTCAAAATGCTTGTCTTTATTGGACATGACTTAGGTTGCTCAGTGAGAAAAACCTTATCCACAGAGCATCTGTCAAATACAATCCATAGTGATAGGGTAGTATCACAGCTTCCCAAGGAGGTGGTGTCTTTGAAGACAAACAGAAGTCACCTTAAAAAAACTTCAGAGGTCGGGACGCCTGGGTGGCTCAGTTGGTTAAGCAACTGCCTTTGGCTCAGGTCATGATCCCAGTGTCTTGGGATCGAGTCCCACATCGGGCTCCTTGCTCCGCAGGGAGCCTGCTCCTCTCTCTGCCTCTGCCTGCCTCTCTGCCTGCTTGTGTTCTCTCTCTGTTAAATGAATAAATAAAATCTTAAAAAAAAAAAAAAACTTCAGAGGAGGGGCACCTGGGTGGCTCAATGGGTTAAAGCCTCTGCCTTCGGCTCAGGTCATGATCTTGGGGTCCTGGGATCGAGCCCCGCATCAGGCTCTCTGCTCAGCGGGAAGCCTGCTTCCCCTTCTCTCTCTGCCTGTCTCTCTGCCTACTTGTGATCTCTCTCTCTCTGTCAGATAAATAAATAAAATCTTAAAAAAAAAAAAAAAAAGAAAAAAAGTCAGAGGAAAATCATGTATTGTGGCATTGGTAGGGGGTTTTGACAAACTCACACATATTTTAAGGAACTAGAATGCCATGTATAGGTATAAGTCTGTGTACATGCCCAAGACAGATCTGAGAAAGCTGTATTTTATTACCTCTGGCTAATCATGAGGCTTTGTGCAAACAGGAAGTGAAGGATAAGATAATGTTGCAAACTGCCTTCTGAAGGAGTGAAGGCATGCTTCACACACACACACACACAGCCCCTTGGCAAAGAATGGGAGATTTATAGGTGTAAGCCATTTAAGGGCATCTCTAGATGTTCAATCATTAGATGTCCATTAAACTTACCTACCAAAGACTCTAGTGGTCACACATGACAAAGAAAACAGACATTAGAGAATTAGTTTGGAAAGTCACTGAATAAATAAATTTTAACAATAGCAGTAGCAGCAACAATAAACAACTCTAACAACAACAAGAAAACTCTGGAGAGTGGAGCAAATGTGATTTCCCAAGTTGCCACTTGTTTAAAACATTCAGTTTTCAAAAAGAATTATGCAACATGAGAAGAAACAGTTAAGTATGACTTACACAGGAAAAAAAAAAAGCGATTGATAGAAATTGTCCCAAATTAAACCCAGACATTGGACTTACTAGGAAAAGACTTTAAATCAGCTAAATGTGTTCAAAGAACTGAAGGAAAACGTGTCTAAAGAACTAAAGGGAAATATGGAAACAATATCTCATAAGATATAGAATATAAATAAAGAGATAGACATTTAAAAAAAACAACCGAATAGAAATCTTGAAGTTGAAAAACACAGTAACTAAAAGGGAAAATATGTTAGAGCAGTTCAACTGCAGAAACGAGCTGGCAGTAGAAAGAATTTGTGGACTTAAAGATAGGTTAATTGGAATTCTCCTGTGTGAGGAACATGAAGAAAAAAGAATGATGAAAAAATCGGCAGAAACTTAAGAGACTTGTGGGACACTGTCAATTGTACCAACAAATACATAATGAGAATCCCAGAAGGAGAGAAAAGAAAGGGGCAGAAAGAATAGTTGAGGAAATAATGCCTCCAAACTGCCTAAATTAGATGGAAACCATTACTATGAATATCCAAGAAGTTCACAAAACTCCAAGTAGGGTAAATCAAAAGAGATCCACACCTAGATACATCATAGACACTTTCAAAAGCCAAAAACAAAGAGAGAATCTTGAAAGTAGCAAGAAGAAAGTGATGCGTGACACAAGGTGATCCTTAATAAGAATAATTGTTGACTTCTTATCAGAAATCATGGAAGTCAAAAGGCAATGCTATGACATATTCAAAGTGCTGAAAGAAAGACTGTGAACCAAGAATTTGATATCCAGGAAAACTGTCAAAAATAAAGAAGAGGGGCACCTGGGTGGCTCAGTCGTTAAGCATCTGCCTTTGGCTCAAGTCATGATCCCAAGGTCCTGGGATCGAGCCCCACATAGGGCTCCCTGTTCAGCGGGAAGCCTGCTTCTCCCTCTCCCACTCCCCTTGTCTGTGTTCCCTCTCTCACTGTCTCTCTCTGTCAAATAAATAAATAAAATATTTTAAAAAATAAAGAAGAAATCAAGGTATCTTTAGGTAAATACAAAATGAGAGAATTCTTTGCTAACAGACCTGCTCTATGAGAAAATAAAGGAACTTCTCTGGGGTGAAATAAAAGAATACTACACAATAACTAAAATCCACACATACAGAAAATAAAGAGAACCAGTAAAGATAACTACATAGATAAATAGAAAAGACAATATAAATGTATTTTTATTTATAACTCTTTTCCTCTCCTTTTTTCTTTTTTTTTTTAAAACAAAAGTTCTCACATATTTGCTGTTCAACCAATCTACTGGTAGAGAAGTATAGTAACAGAAAAATCATTTCCCTGATAAAACATGTCATTGTTCAAGTAGTAGTGAGGTTACAAAGTGATGGGATATGAGCATGTGATCTTCATACAGCATAAATATATGTGCCTTCTCATGTGTGATCTTTTATAGACCAAGCATAGCTCTTTTCCAATGCCCCCTCTTGGAGTAGTACCTGATTTTATGACCTTTTTTCATCCGAATCTGCTGGGAAATGGGACAATTCTGCTTCTATTTCTTGGCCAGGAACTGCTTGATCTTGAAAGTCTTGTGAGAAGACATGACAGGAACAGTTAATCACGTACACCACAATGGTAGAGAAAAGGAGAGAGGCTTTCCTGTTTAATTGAAAATTCTATATAGAATATAAACCCCCTAACCTGGTATTTAAGTAATTAGCATAGTAACTGCAATGTATATTTTATAAATTTCACTCCTATCTTACAGTAGTTATTTTTTTCCAGACTGACATATCTGAAATTAATCTATCAATCCACAAGAATGTTACTAGTTTTCTATAAAAATATATACTAAAGAAAAATATACCTTGTGATAAAGTAAATAAATATGGTAATTTTACTTAATATAATAAAAAATCTAAAATTAGAAAAAGAAAAGAGAAAAGGAGGTTAGGGATCTGGGGAGGTATTGTTTAAGGGTAAAAACTTAGAACTAGTAGATAAATAAGTCCTGGAGAGGTAATGCAGAGCATTGTGATTATAACCAACAATACTGTACTATAAACTTCAAAGTTGCTAAGACACTAGTCTTACTTGTTCCCACCACAAAAAAGAAATGAAAAAAAAAAAGAAATGATAATTATGCAATGTGATTGAGGTGTTAGCTAATGCTGTGGTGGGAATCATATTGCAATGTAAAAATGCATCAAATCAACATGTTATACACCTTAAACTTACACAATGTCAATTATATTTCAATTTTAAAAAGAAAGAAGAAAAGTTCTAAAGTCAATAATCTTAAGTTCCAAACTTAAGAAACTAGAAAAAGAAAGATTAAAAGAAACCCAAAGTAAACATAAGGGAGAGAGTAATAAAGATAAAAAGTAGTAACTGATAAAATTGAAAGCAAGAAAATCCTAGAAAAATTCAAGTAAACAGAGGTTGGTTCTTCCAAAAATCAATAAAATTGATAAACTTCTAGCAAGACTGACAAAGATAAGAGAACTCACAAACCACCAATCAGAAATGAAGTGGGATATCACTACGGATATCCCGCATTTATTGCAGTCAGTAAAAGGATTAAAAAAGAAATACTACAAATAACTCTATATAAATAAATACAATATTTATTTATTTATTTATTTATTTATTTATTTATTTATTTAAATTTTTTAAAATTTAATTTTATGTTTTCAGTGTTCCAAGATTCGTTGTTCATGCACCACACCCAGTGGACAATTTATTTTTTTAAAGATTTTATTTATTTATTTTACAAAGAGAGACACAGCAAGGGAGGGTACACCAGCAGGGAGAGTGGGAGAGAGAGAAGCAGGCCTCCCGTGGCCAAGCAGGGAGGGCTGGATCCTAGGACCCTGGGATCAGGACCCCAGCTGAAGGCAGACACTTAATGACTGAGCCATCCAGGAGCCCCTAAATATGACAACTTAGATGACACAGACTGATTCCTTAAAAAACACCAACTATCACAACACAACCAGGATGAAATAAGTAATCTGAATAATTCTATAACCATGTAAGAAAATGACTTCATAATTTAAAAGCTTTCAAAATAGAAATCTCCAGGTCTGGATGGTTTCCTTGTAAAATTCTATCTAAACAGTTGAAGAATTAACCAACTTTACATAATCTTTCCTAGAAAATAGAAAAGGACTACATTTATTATTAAATGAGTTATTTCTAACTCATTTTATGAGATCAATGTTAATCCAATTAAAAAGAAAAACAGAAAGCGACAGTGAAATTGAAGAAACTTTCAGGTTAATATCTCTCATAAACCTAGATGCAAACACCCTTAACAAAATATTAGTAAACCTAATCCAAAAATACATTAAGAATTATATATCATGGTGGGGTGCCTGGGTGGCTCAGTGGGTTAAAGCCTCTGCCTTCGTCTTGGGTCATGATCTCAGGGTCCTGGGATTGAGCTCCGCATCTGGCTGTCTGCTCAGCGGGGAAGCCTGCTTCCCCCCTCTCTCTGCCTGCCTCTCTGCCTACCTGTGATCTCTCTCTCTCTGTCAAATATATAAATAAAATCTTAAAAAAAAAAAAGAATTATATATCATGGTGAAGTGAGCTTCATTTTGGATATGCAAAGCTTGTTCAACATTTCAAAAATCAATCACCATAATCCACCTAACAGCAGGCTAAAGAATAAAATCATATGATTATACCAATTCATGTACAAAAAGCAGTTGTCAATGCCAAATACCTATTCATAACAATAAATTTCAAAAATTTGAAATAGAGGGAAACTTCCTCAAGGGATAAACGGTATTTATATTAAAAAAACCCCTACAATTAACATCATATTCAATGGTGGAAGTCTGAATGCTTATGCTTTTTTTCTAATTAGGATCAGGAACAAGGCAAGGGTGCTCACTCTCACCTCTCTAATGCAATATAGTCCCAGAGTCTAGTCAATGCAATAAGGCAAGAGAAGGACATAAAAGCATACAGATTAGAAAGGAAGCAAAACATCTGTTCCTATTTGCAGATGACATGATTGTCTTTGTAGGAAATCCCAAGGAATCTAGAACAAAACTCCTAGAATTATTAAATTAGTTGAGCAAGGTCCCATAATACATGATCGATGCACAAAAATCGGTCACATACTAATAATCAGCATGAAGAAACCAAACTTAAAAACACAATACCATTTATAATCACTACAAAGAAAATAAAATATTCAGGTATACAATTTACTAAACATGTACAGGATCCATATGCAGAAAATCACAAAATACTGATAGTTCAACATAGGCTGAAACAAATGAAGACATACTGTGCTTGCGAATTGGAAGATGGAACATAGTAAAGATGTCAGTTCTTCCCAATTAATCTACAGGTTTAACATAATATGGTAAAATTTCAGCAATGTTTTAATGGACACAGACAAGCTTATTCCAAAATTTATATGGTAAGACATAGGCCCTCAAAATACTTAAAATTATCTTGACAGAGAAGAAGAAAAGGGGTTCCACCTGCTATTAAGGCTTACTATAGAGCTACAGGAATCAAGACAACATGATATTAGTAGTGGGAAAGCCCATAGATCAATGAAACAGAACAAAGAACCCCAAAACATACCCACACAAATATGCTCAACTGATTTTTGACAAGAATGCAAAAGTAATTCCGTGGAGAAAAAAAAATAGCCTTTTCAACAAATGGTCTTGGAGCAATTGGGCATCATAAGAAAAAAATGAACATTGAACTAAACTTCACACTTTATATTAAAAATTAACTAAAAATATGTGAAGTATAAAGAAAATCATGGAGTGCATCGTGAGAAGGAAGGGAAGGGCGAATGGGGGGAAATCGGAGGGGGTGATGAACCAGGAGAGACTGTGGACTCTGAGCAACAAACTGAGGGTTTTGGAGGGGAGGGGGTGGGGGGGGTGAGCCTGGTGGTGGGTATCGAGAAGGGCACGTACTGCATGGAGCACTGGGTGTGGTGCATGAACAGTCAATCTTGTAACACTGAAAAATTAAAATAAACATATTTGGGGAAAAAATTAACTAAACATATATTATGGACTTAAATCTAAAACTATAAAACGTTTGGAGAAATAGAAGTAAAATTTTGTATCTATATCTAGGCAAACAATTTTTAGACTTTACACCAAAAGGAAGATCCATATAAGGAAAAAATTTTTAAAATTGGACATTATCAAATTTAACAATATTTGTTCAATAAAAGACCATGTAAAGAGGATGAAAAGCAAGTTACAGACTAAGAGAAAGTATTTTCACAACTTACGTCTAACAAGGAATAATATCTAAAATACATAGGACATGAACAGACACTTCTCCAAAGAAGACATACAAATGGCTAACAAACACATGAAAAAATGTTCATCATCATTAGCCATCCAGGAGATTCAAATCAAAACCACACTGAGATACCACCTTACACCAGTTAGAATGGCCAAAATCAACAAGACAGTAAACAACAAATGTTGGAGGGGATGTGGAGAAAGGGGAACCCTCTTCCACTGTTCATGGGAATGCAAGTTGGTGCAGCCACTTTGGAAAACAGTGTGGAGATTCTTTAAGAAATTAAAAATAGAGCTACACTATGACCCTGCAATTGCACTACTCGGTATTTTTCCCAAAGATACAGATGCAGTGCAAAGAAGGGCCACATGTACCCTAATGTTAATAGCAGCAATGGCCACAATCGCCAAACTGTGGAAAGAGCCAAGATGCCCTTCAACAGATGAATGGATAAAGAAGATACAGTCCATATATACAATAGAATATTATGTCTCCATCAGAAAGGATGACTACTCAACTTTTGTATCAACATGGATGGGACTGGAAGAGATTATGCTGAGTGAAATAAGTCAAGCGGAGAGAGTCAATTATCTTATGGTATCATTTACATGTGGAGCATAAGGAAAATCTTGAAGGGCATTGTGAGAAGGAAGGGAAGGGTGAATGGGGGAAATTGGAGGGGGCGATGAACCATAAAAGACTGTGGACTTTGAGAAACAAACTGAGGGTTTTGGAGGGGAGGGTGTGGGGGAGTTGGGCGAGCCTGGTGGTGGGTATTGAGGAGGGCACGTATTGCATGGAGCACTGGGTGTGGTGCATGAACAATGAATCTTGGAACACTGAAAAAATAAAATTAAATTAAAAAAAAAAAAAAAAGCCAGGGGCGCCTGGGTGGCTCAGTGGTTAAGCCTCTGCCTTCGGCTCAGGTCATGATCTCAGGGTCCTGGGATCGAGCCCCGCATCGGGCTCTCTGCTCAGCAGGGAGCCTGCTTCCCCCTCTCTCTCTCTGCCTGCCTCTCTGCCTACTTGTGATCTCTCTCTCTCTCTCTTTCAAATAAATAAATAAAATCTTTAAAAATAAATAAATAAAAGCCAGAAACAAACAAACAAATCCCCATTTTATTTATTTATTTATTTTTTAAGATTTTATTTATTTATTAGAGAGAGAGAGAGAGAGATCACAAGTAGGCAAAGAGGCAGCCAGAGAGAGAGAGGGGGATGCAGGCTTCCCGCCAAGCAGAGAGCCCGATGCGGGGCTCGATCCCAGGACCCTGAGATCATGACCTGAGCTGAAGGCAGAGGCTTTAACCCACTGAGCCACCCAGGCGCCCCAACAAATCCCCATTTTAGAAGTTTAAAAAAAAATTACCCTCAGTGCAGAGAGAGCCTAACTAACTTGCCCCTAAACTACGCATTTATTGTGGTAGAGCCAGTCTTTTAAGTTCTGTGAATATATCAATAAACAAAAGAGACCAAAAAATACATAAAAATACTCAAAATTTAAATGTAAGCACACAACCTAATTAGAAAATGATATAAAATGTGAACAGACATTTCACTGAAAAATATATGCAAATGGCAAGCAAACAGAAAAATTCCTAACATAATTAAACATCAGGGAAATGCAAGTTAAAATTACTCTGAGTTATTACTGCACATTTATCAGAATGGCTAAAATAAAAAGTAGTGACAACACCTATGCTGGCAAGGATGTAGAGAAACTCAATCATTCGTATATTGCTGGTGTGGAACTGCTACAGACACATTGAAAGACAGTTTAGCAGTTTTTTTTTTTTTTTATAAAACTAAACAGGTAATTGCAAAACATTACCATACCACCCAGCAATTGTACTCTTGAGCATGTATCTCAGAGAAAAGGAAACTTATTATCATACAAAGAATTGTATACTAATGTTCATAGAAGCTTCGTCTTAGCCAAAATGTGTAATTAGCCCAGATGTTCTCAAACAGGTGAATAAATAATTTATAGAAAACACACATTACAGAATACTACTGAATAATAAAAGGGTATGAACTATTAAAGCATGCAACAACTTGGACGCAGTCCAGGTAATCATACCGAGTGAAAAAAGAAAATCCCCAAAAAGTTACATACTATATGATACCACTCACAAAAAACATTTTGAAATGACAAAATTTTAGAAGAGAGGGATACCACAGTGGTTGCCAGTTGTTAGTGATAGGGGTATGGGTGTGGGAGGAAGGTGGGGGCAGTTGAAGGGCAACAAGAGGGATCACAGTGGTTTTGAAGCTATTTACTACCTTGAATATAGTGGTGGATACATGAATTTAAACAGGTGATAAAATTGTATAGAAGTTAATACACACACACATACACACATACACATAAATAAGTACAAGTAACATTGGGGTAATATGAATAAGATAGGTGGATTAATGTTCATATTTGGGTCAAGATATTGTTCTACAGTTTTGCAAAATGTTACTGCTGGGGGAGTACGGGAAAATTGTAAGTGGAATGTCTCTGTTTTATTTTGCTACAACTGCATGGGAATCTATAATTACTTTAATTAAAATTTCAATTAAAAATTAGAGCTAGGTATTCTGAATGGGATAAGATATTTGCAAATGACATATCCAACAAGGGGCTAATATCCAAAAATATATAAAGAACTTATACAACTCAACATCAAAAAACGATCTGATTTAAAAAAATAAGCAGAGGCTCTGAATAAACATTTTCTTCAAAGAAGACAAACAGATGGCCAACAGACACATGAAAAGATGCTCAACGTTACTAATCATCAGGAAAATGCAAATCAAAATCACAATGAGATCACTTTACATCTATCAGAATGACTAAAATGAAAAAACACAAGAAATAACAACTGTTGGTGAGGACGTGGAGAAAAAGGAACCCTTGTGTACTAGTAGTGGGAATGCAAATTGGCACAGCACTGCAGAAAATAGTAATGACATTCCTCAAAAAATTCAGAATAGAATTATCATATGAGGCAGTAATGTACTGCTGGGTATACACCCAAGGAAAACAAAAATACTAATTTGAAAAGATATATGCACTCCTATGTTTATTGCAGCATTATTTACAACAGCCAAGATCTGGAAGCAACCCAGGTATCCATCTATAGACGAAAAGAAAAAGAAAAAGTGGTTTGTATGTACGTACGTACGTGTGTGTGTGTGTGTGTGTGTGTGTGTGTGTGTGTGTGTGTATAATGGAATATTACTCAGCCATAAAAAAGAATGAAATCTTGCCATTTGCAGCAACATGGGTAGACCTAGATGGTGTAATGCTAAGTGAGGTGAGTCAGTCAGGGAAAGACAAATAACATATGATTTCACTCATATGTGGGATTTGAGGGGAGAAAATGAGCAAAGGAAAAAAAAATAAAGAAACAAACCAAGAAATAGACTCAACTATAGCCAACAAACTGACACTTACCAGAGAGGAGGTGGGGAGAGGGATGAAATATATAAAGGGGATTAAGAGAACACTTATCATGATGAGCACTGAGAAATGTATAGAACTGTTGAATCTTTACATTGTACACCCGAGTTGTGTAAGTTCTTTATATATTTTGGATATTAGCCCCTTGTTGGATATGTCATTTGCAAATATAACACTGTGTGTTAATTATACTTCAAATTAAATATAACAAATTAAAAACAAATTAGAGCTGCTGTCTTCCACTTAGGATAGAAAGTTGGAAAGAATGTACCTCTCGCCCTTACAACAAAAGACAGTCTGAAATTCACAAGTTTTTTGAGCCCATAGGGAACTAAGGTTACAAGGCGAACATCAATCTAAAATCAGAAAGAAGTTAGTCAGAGAAAGACAAATATCACATGATTTCACTCAATGTCGAATTTAAGAAACAAAACAAATGAACACAGGGGAAGGGAAGGAAAAATAAGATAGAAACAGGGAGGGAGGCAAACCATAAGAGACTCTTAACTGTAGAGAACAAGCTGAGGGGTTGCTGGAGGGGAGGTTGGTGGGATAAATGGGTGATGAGCATTAAGGAGAGCACTTGCTGGGATGAGCACTGTGTGTCGTATGTGAGTGATGAAATTGATTTCACTCCTGAAACCAGTCCCGCACTGTATGTTAACTAACTAGAACTTAAATGAAGCAAAGTCCATCTGTCTCTGGGTGGTGCCATGGAGCCAAGATCCAAACTTCCACCTGTCCCTTCCCTTGCTGAGCCCCCAGGTCTGAGACTTAGAGCTGACATCCTGAATCTGGCTACCGGGTGGCATCCATCTCCATTTTTCTTTGTAGGAAAAGGAGTATGTTTTGCAAAGGATAACAAACGTCTAGAAATG
>CM052801.1:64136065-64268653 GCA_028533885.1 Nasua narica | reverse complement strand
AAAACAGACCCTAAGAATGAAGTCTTTGAAGGTATTATCAATAGAGACTTTTTTAACATCTTAATTTAATTTTATTTTTTCAGTGTTCCCAGATTCATTGTTTATGCACCACACCCAGTGCTCCATGCAATACGTGCCCTTCTCCATACCCACCACCAGGCTCACCCATCCCCTTACCCTCCAAACTCTCCAAACCCCTGCCAAACCTTCGGTTTGTTTCTTAGAGTTCACAGTCTCTCATGCTTCATCTCCCCCTCTGATTTCCCCCAATTCACTTTTCCTTTCCTTCTTCTAATGTCCTCAATGTTATTCCTTATGCTCCACAAGTAAGTGAAACCATATGATAATTGACTTTCTCTGCTTGACTTATTTCACTCAGCATAATCTCTTCCAGTGCTGTCCATGTTGATACAAAAGTTGGGTATTCATCCTTCTTGATGGCTAATATTCCATTGTACGTATGGATTTAAGTTCCCTGATTACCTTCCTTTCTTTCTTTCTCTCTTTCTTTCTTTCTTTCTTTCTTTCTTTCTTTCTTTCTTTCTTTCATTTCTTTCCTCTCTCTTTCTTCTTCTTTATTTTTTTAATTGTGTTACATTGTCACCATATGGTACACCATTAGTTTTTGATGGAGTGACCAACCGTGAAGGCCCTTGTTGTTGGCAACCCTGTCGGGACCCCTCTCACTCCTGGAAGCTTTTTCTGTGTCCTTGCTTAATAAATGTTATCACTTTACTAAAAAAAAAAAATCAAACCTTCAAAATGGGACTGTCCTAAGGGACAGTAAGGAAGACAAAATGTCAGGGAAGCCCCTTTCTCAATATAGCAAGATAATTTCCTTTCAAACGTTAAACCACAGTGGTTGTTATCAATATTTTAAATTGCTGCCTATTCATTGGGGATGAGGGGGAGTTGTACTTCAGTTGATTTTTTTTTTTTTGCTGCGCCTTAAGAAGCAGTGAGTTTGAGGGTCTTATCAGATGAGAAGCAGTAGTGTACACTGAAGAGATGTGGGGTTCAGCAGTCCCACTGAATCTGTTCAAATCTCTGTCTTCTGACTTGCTAGTCTGCCCTCGCTGTACCTCAGTCTCCCAAAGTTTAAAATCAGGCAACAACAACATCCCCATGGGCTCTGCTGAGGATGAAATGAGTAAGTATAGGTTTAGCACATGCAACACGGTGGGGAGCAGAGGGAGCCAGTAATAATATTAACTATTCTTATGATTATCATCATACCGGAATGCACCAGTAGTGTTTTTACTTGTGGGTAACCACCTTGGGTATTTAGCAGAGGAAAGTTCTAGGCAAAGTGTTGAAGTGTGCACTGATTTCTTCTTACTGCTTGTAATAAAATGTGGGAGAAGAGAAATCCAATGAACTGTTAAGGAAAAAAAAAATGTGCCTTGAAGATTTGGAACATTCTGAGCCTATCTATGTTATAAAAAGCAAGAAAGCGTGTTCAAGAGAGAATACCAAGGGTATGGCTGGGAAATCACTCCAGGAAGAGATTACTTATGGATTTAATCAGCCATCTCAGCTGAAGTCAGAAAGAGAGATGTAGAGAACTTGCACGGACCCATAACCAGCAAGCCAATTGGAGCAGTAATCACAAATCTCCTGATCCCAGGAACCTGGGATCATGACCTGAGCTAGAGGCAGACCCAGCCACTCAGGTCCCCAGGCTTTCTTTTCAAGGCAAGCATAATTTTTTTTTTTTAAGAAGTCAAATTAAGTTTGATGCCAGAAAGCTGTTTCACATTTTTGAAGCATATATTATAACTAAATTTGTAGTATTTTGAAAAAAAAAAATCTCCCAACAAACAAGAGTCCAGGGTTGCATGATTTCCCAGGGGGAATTCTACCAAACATTTAAAGAATTAATACCTATTCTTCTCCCCTACTCCCCTTGGGCCTTTCTTTTTCTTTTTTTTAATTCAATTTAACTTTTTCAGTGTTCCAAGATTCATTGTTCATGCACAACACACAGTGCTCCATGCAATACGTGCCCTCCTCAATACCCACCACCAGGCTCACCCAACCCCCCACTCCCCTCCCCTCTAAAACCCTCAGTTTGTTTCTCAGGGTCCACAGTCTCTCATATTTCATCTCCCCCTCCGATTTCCCCCCATTCACCCTCCTTTCCTTCTCCCAATGTCCTCCATGTTTTTCCTTATGCTTCACATGTAAATGAATAACCTATTCTCCTGATGCTATTTCAAAAAAAAAAAGTTCTAATCAAATGACAGTGTATAAGAGGTGATCTAACTGTACTTATTAGTGAACACTTAGGTGACTGAGGTCCAACTCTTGAGCACTGAATTTGATCAGAAATGCCAAATTCATCAATATTAAATAATGTTAAATTAAATAATGAGTCTGTTCATGAGCTTTCTAGAGTTCTTTTATATTGTACACCAACTACTTTATCCAACAGTTATAAAACCATAGATTCTTGGGAAATTCTTGGGAAAGAACACTCGGCAAAAAGGTCCCCACCCCAGCTTAGTCACCCTTTCTCTGGGTGGTAGGAATAATAAGAATGAGCAATCACAAAAGACACCAATATTATAGAGCACATAGTAGACTAACAGATGAAACTCTTGGTTAACGTCATACAACCAGTGAGTAATGATTTCCAGGGTCAAATCCTGGTCATTTCTGATCCCACATTTGATGGTCTTGTTTCAAATCTTCTATCTTCTGGGACAGAAGAGGCAGGGTGTGCCTGGAGTAACACTTATCAAAGCCCTATTAGGTACCAGACGTTCTTGGGGAGTTTCTCCACTTTTTCCTTACAACAAATCTGTGAAGAAGGCATCCTTAATCCCATTTTAGAGATGACCAATCTCAGACTCACAGAGCTTTGTGAATGTTCCTCAGGCAAACAAGCCAACTGGCAGGCTCCCATTTAGATGATGAATTTCCAGGGCTTAAGTCCCCCTAGTGGGAAATCCCTTGAAATGGAAACTGGGTGGTGTCATTCCATGACACCATCACTATGTCCTGGCATGACATTGGGCACGAAGATGATGGTGGGCACAAAATCCTGCCCCGTGGGCCAACGGGCCTTGGCATGGGGACACATAGACTGGCTGATTCCTGAGATGTTGAACTGGACCCAAGGAAGCAGCACAAAGTGTTGCCCTTTGGAAAGGGAACCTGAATGGTAGGATATTAACAGGTACGAAAAAAAAAAAATGACCTAAACTGGCAAAAAACAAACAAACAAACAAACAAACAAACAAAACCAAGTACGAAACTCTCATATGCACGTTTGTTTTTTTTTCTCTGTTCGATCTCATGTAATCCTAATAGCTCCATTCAAGGGCAACAATTATCCTTGTTACTCAGACAGTGGAACTAATATTAAAAGAGTAAGTAACGTGACCTAAGAAACCACCTTACAAATTATGGCTCCAGAACTCAAAACCTGGAATAGCGAGGACTAAGTTTTTTGCTACTCTGTCCTGGAAGCTGACATTTGATATACCTCAAAGCATCACTCTTCAGTTGTTCTTTTAAAACAATGTGCTACAGTAATCTTTAAATGTTAAAACGCATTATAAAGTGCAGAATGCCATCTGTGTAGCAAAAAATTAAACATCAGAATGCATGTGCAAAGCAGTGAGAAATTATTGACAACTTATATTCAGATACTGCGATATAGCCTCAGTGTATGACATACTCTTCAACAGCAGAGATGGGACAATATTATCAAGGGAGAACGTACATATAAAGCAATATAATTCTCCAATAAACACCTGTAAATATGCCCCAAGAAACAAAGGAAAGGAAATGAAAATGAATCATATTAAGCAAAACAGAGGTGAAGGGTTTTGTAGAATATGATTGTACTCTGCGAACGAATGTATAGCAACATGAGTGTACAAGTATGTGTGTGATTGTAAGTAGGTGCATTACACACAGAGAAAAAAGCTGGGAAACAGGCACCAATAAATTAACAGAGACTGTCTTTGGATCGTGGTGAGCAGAAGGTGGGAGAGTAGGGAAGGACCGAATAACTTCAATTTCTAAATAAACATTTATACGTAGTTTCATACTCGATAAACAGTGAGAGGTATTAATTGGTAATCTGCCGATGTGAATGACGTAAAGTTTAGTAAAATGGGAACATCGGTAAATTGAGTCACAAAGTGGTAGTGCAGGAATACACTTACTGACTTGGACATATGTTCATATACTGTGGCAAAAAATAGCACATTAAAAGATTTCTTTGAAAATAATTTAAATAATTCGATGTGTGCATGCTGGTGAGGAGTAGAAGATATTTTTAAGTTTCAATATCTATAGTGTTTAACTTATGAAAACTGTACGGAATAAGAGCTTGGAAATATAAGATGATCGTGCACTGATAATAAATATGATGCTTTTATATCCATTGCTTTGGAAATGTCATCCTAGTATAGGTTTCATGCGTAAAGGCACAGATTAGAACAATCTATCTGATAAGCTTTTGCGTGTGTGTGTGTGTGTGTGTGTGTGTGTGTGTGCGTCAGTGCGCATGTGATTGTACGCATGTCTCTATGTCTACAACTTGTTCACAGGAATTGTACACATTAACGCATGCAGCATTCTCTTCCGTTCACTTAGAGGCTGGACTTCAGCCCCAGAGCCTGAAGATCCCAAGATGGACATCCCACTTATCCCAAGGAAGGATAAATGCCTCTGTGTGGAAGAGTCCAGAAAGCTTTGGCCTATACAATGGAATCAGTGCGTTTCCCCCACTCCCCCTACATCCCCCATGATCGTTTGGTGACATCTATCTCCATTTTCTCAGGGTTATCTTTGTCCCACTGAAAAGGCATAATTTTTTTAGAAACAGAAACAAAATATTTCCTTCAAGGTAAGGTGTGAAACAGTAAGTACACTCAGGTCCCAACTCTCTTGGAAGAATCACACGTTTACGGAAAGTTTGAGAGAACAGATACTTAGTTTTGTTTCCTGCTTACTCCTGCGTCTATATCTCCTTATTTTGTTAATGTGTCTTGTTGTCCATTGTACTGTTGTACTGTTGTCCATTCCTTATCTGCATGCCAGCCTCCCCTCTCTTGATCTTTAGACCTGCATAACCGGAAATGTTCACAGGGAGCGAGATGGATGTTAGCACCCACCCACCCCATGGGATAGTGAAGTATGACCTCAAATGGACTCCATTCCAAACAAGTCTAGTCCCAGCTTGACCTTGACTCCTGGAATCCATCCCAGCATCAAAATGGGAAATGACACAACTGAGTTGGGAGAAGTTGCAAAGTTGGGAAACTGAGGCAACTTGTAACGCAAACATTTGTTCTCTTGCAGAGAGCTAACAGAATATTGCCTTTTCCTGACGAGATCTCTCTTAATAGAGAGTGAAGGACAAGGCAACCATTGTGTGGTTTCACTCTTGGCTCTTCTCGTGGGCCTGAACTAGAGGTTTTACTTTCCCCATTTACCCCTTTGTTATTCAAAGTGGTAGGTTTCTGAACTGTGTACCTGTCTGCTTTATTCCTAGGAGGGTGGTTTCTCCCATGTAGTCCACGAAAGGGTCCATCTGAGATGACATCAAGTTTCTGCCACATGTAAGGATTCCTCCCCCAGTTAAGGGGGCCTGCCTGTACCTGGCTTCCTCTTGCTCTTCAGGACTCAGCTCGCATATCACTGCCTGAAAAAGAGCTTCACTGAGAACCCCATCTACCATAATCTCCGTTCCAGTCATTTTCTACCCTACCTACGTATATATTCTCTGCAAAGCACGATTCCTCATATGAAATTAATCTGCTTATTAATTTCTTTGGCTACCAACTGCCAGCTTGCCCAAATTTGAACGAAAACTCCAAGGACTCTGCCTGTTGCGTTCTCTGTGCTGTGTCCTCAGCCACACATAAGTCATTAGTAAAATATTACTTAAAGGAAGGAATTGTTATCTATTTGACACACTGGAGCAGATAGGCATTTAAAGTTGAGTGGCAGGAATAATTGAAGACAAAATCAGATATCAGGGGATTCAAAAAATATTACGTCTCTGTTGCAAATCTAACAGCAATACCTCCAATTTCCCCCGATTCACTTTTCCTTTCCTTCTGCTAATGTCCTCCATGTCATTCCTTACGTTCCACAAGTACGTGAAACCATATGATAATTGACTTTCTCTGCTTGACGAGATGCCCTTCAACAGACGAATGGAAAAAGAATATGTAGTCCAGATATACAATGGAATACTACTTAGTCATCAGAAAAGATGAACATCCAACTCTTGCATCAACATGGATGGGACTGGAGGAGATTCTGCTGAGTGAAGTAAAACCAACATTTTAAAGAAAACAGGCGGAAGGGTAGTGACTTACCTAACATGTTTTGATGATGACACCCTGATCTCTTCATTCTTGCTTCAGTAACATGTCTAGCAAACTCAACACCACGCTTGCTTTTTCTTTATCGTTCTCTGTTCCTGGGGCACGGAATCCACATCTTTCTCTGATGTTGCACCAAGAGTATGTATATGAGGATAAGAACGTACATGAAGTCGAAAGGAAAGTAAGAGGTCGGGAAAGCACAGGAAACAACAAGGGAGAGTGGTCAAGATGGCCTCACTTATCCTACTCAGATAACTGGAAACTGTGCAATGAAGCTTGTTCTCATCTCCAGCGCTATTCCCAAATCCCTCCCTGCATACTCTAGTGACATGGAAGGTCACATGTCATGTGAATGTGAACTTACTCCTGCTTGATGTTATTTTTCCGAGTAGTCCTTCTGGTAGGAATGCTATTTATTAAAGTCAAAGGCATTGCATTGGTAGAATAAAGGTGGGAAAGTCGGAATGGGAAACTAACATTGGCTGAGGGGCTACTAGGCACCACATGCCACACGTTGTTATTTTCAGCCTTCTTGCTTAAAATCATCAAATGTTGCTATGAGGTGGGCTTCATTCCTTCCTTTCAGGAGATGAGGCTCAGAGAAGAAAGCAAGTGCTCGTAGGAGTCTAAGAAGGTTTAAAACAGACACAGAGGCCAACGTGAATGGGCTTCCCCTGGCCATTTTTGAGACAATTAGAGCATCAAAATAAATGAGAGTCAAGATGGTAACCTCTAGAGCAAACTAGGAATCAATGGGTCATGTGATATTGATAAATACCTACCTACCTACCTACCTACCTACCTACATAATTAAATAAAAGAGAAGGTAAAGCTCTACCCTACGGTCAAATGCCAAATAATAAAAGAAGCATTCAACAATTACCACAGGAATAAGTGATTCATGAAAGAATCACGAATGCATGCTCAGTCTGTGCCAAATCCAAAGTACTCATTGAGCCATAACAGGACTCAAGTTTGGACCCTTAAAAGGGTGTGGGGGTAGGAAATAACACTTGCAAAACACTAAATAACACTTGCAAAATTTCTGGATTTAAAAAACTGATTGTAAAATGGATAAAATGTGGCTGCCATGCTAAAATCTCAAATTGCCAGGAAGAACTTCTAACCAACTGCATGTATCTACATCCATCTGAGAGAAACATGGGAATCTCTGAATAACGTTTATAAAGTGAGAACAATTCAGGTATATGGATTCCAAATGTATATTGAAGATCAAGTTCCTTCTTCAAGCAGGACAATTCATTGCTTTCATCAAAAATGGCGCCTCTAAGATGGGGCTCAAGGGCAACCACAGAGCCTGTAGCTGCTGGTGGTTGGAATTCCACCTGCTAAACCTCTTCTCCCACGATGAGATCAAAGTAGCTTCTCTGCTTTTAGGCTTGTGTGTGAGCCTCACAGGAGCTATCCCACAACATGCTTTTTTTCAGATCTATGAACTCACTTGAGCTGGGCATCACATCCCAATAAACATGTGAGGCGTTGGCGTCTCCTTAGCACTGCTGCCCTTGGATCTGGAGTAGAAACTTGGGCAGCCATCGGGACACAGAACCCCAGACCTGCCTCCTCTGGGTTCTTGATATGATCTTGGCCACCGGCACGAAGAGCTGCACTGGCAGTGACAGATCCAGCAATCACCATGCTTTACCGATGTAACTTTGTGCTGGGAGCCATGGGAGGCACTGGGCTAGGGACAATGACACTGATACAACATATCAGCCACGTTATCATGGATTTCTCACAGGACCTTTTTCTTCTCCTTTGCCTGTTTATCTCCTAACAACAAAGGTGAAGAGGAATAAGAAGTGGCCTGAATTCAGGCAGGCGTTCGTAATCCTGCAATAACCACAGGTCTCCGGGCTTGCTCATGTGTATCACTGACCCTTCTCAGCGACTCTGTGGGTGAAGCGTTCTCATCCCTGTTTTGTGGAAGGAGAATCTGAGGATCAGAAGGAGTCAGTCAGCCCGGCTTTTTAAAAGAAAGTAGCTCCAGGACACCCCTGGAACACGACACCGCACTCACTAGGGCCAGGTGAGATCCCGAAAGCCCACCCATCTCTCTAAGAGACAGCTGGGACACTGAGTCTCAAGCAGGAAAGAGGTGAATGGACTTGGGATGCCTTTGTGTCCCCACAGCCCAGGTTGACTCAGCCACCATAGTAAGAGATGCGCTTTCTGACGAGACCCAAATAACTAAAGGCAAATAGTTACTGCTCTTCTCCCCGGCCCTGTCTCTCTGCAAAGTCCTGATAAAAAGCCATCATGTTCACCGTCATAACATTAGCTTTCTATGGCAACCGTAATGCCTTGGCTTGTCCTCTGCGTCAGACGTACCTCGGCATTGCCCCAGGTCCCTAACGATTTGCCAGAAACAAAACATCCTGGCCCTTTAGACCACTGCCTGAGAAAGCATACTAGAGGCACTGGATTTGGACCCGGGCAATCGGCAGAACTGCGCTCAGTGTTCTGAAACAAGACATATCCCCGTTGTCAAGGATAGTGTGTGCTTTAAAAAGAGACAGTTTGCTGTGCTAAATGAAATAAGTCAGAGACAAATACCATATGATTTCGCTTATGTGTGGCATCTAAAACAAACACAAAACCCAAAAAACCAAAGCCTGAACTTGCAAATACAAAGAACAGATTAGTAGTTAACAGAAGCAGTGGGGGGTGGGGCATGGGCGGAAGGAATTGGATGAAGATGGTCAAAAACTACAAATTTCCAGCTGTAAAACAAAGAAGTCTTGCGCTGTAATGCATAGCGTGGTGACTATAGTTTACAATGCTGTGTGGTATATTGGGAAGTTACTAAGAGAATAAATCCTAAAAGTTCTCATCGCAAGGAAAAACATTTTTTGTAACTATATGAGTCGATGAATGTTAACTTATTGTGATGGTCATTTCATAGTGTATATGTACATCAAGTCACTATGCTGCATGCCTCAAACCTATGCAGTGTGGTATGTCAATCATATCTCAATAAAACTTGGAAAAAAGAAACAGAAGAAACACTATGAGAGCATTATCAGTACACAGAGACCCAGGGAAGTACTCTGCAGTTCTTGCCCTCTGGCAGTGAACTTGTACTGCCTAAGGAGTTCCACCAGGAGGTTCATTGTGTCTTGTCTCTTCTCTGACCTTAAAGTTGATTGCCAGGTTAGAGTGTTCTCAGCCTGATCCATCCGGTATAAAATTTCTGTCTGCTCTTCATCTCATGTTTTGTGCAGTCCGAAGATAGTTGCCAGAACTGCATTTCATCAAAGGTTGCAAAAGGCCGCTATTCTAATTCTGTAAATACTTCTTCATTTATTAGCTGGAATCCGTATGTACAAGAAACTTCCTTTCGTCAGCTATTAGATTACACTGAATATGGTATGCATGGGAAGGGTAGGATGACTGCTTATTTCTCTGGCAGCATGTCTACTTTTCAAAATAATGAGTGGTTTCTCTAGGAGCCTCCGAAGATGAGCAGTGGGCTCATTTTGCCTTGTTCTTTTGTTTTGCTTTGCTTTGCTTTTAGACTGTCACCTGGAGTTCATAGATACGTGTATGTGTGATGTGTTTTGATCCATTGTAGTCATTATTTGACTGACCGAGCCACCCAGGCGCCCCTGGCCTCTGAATGTTTTTGACATGCTTCCGGGAATGATAGTTTGGTCCAGACTATCCTGTAACAAATCCTACACCAGACCTGGAACCCACTATTTCCACAAGGAATCCTGGCTTCCTTTCAGTGGGAAGTGATTTTAGAGGGATCAATTCGGGTACTAGAATTGCTCAGTACTACTGGATTGATCACTGTCTCTTGCCTCCTCGGTTCATGGAGCCAGTAAATATGTATTCTATTTTCAGAAAATATACATCATCATCTTCCATCCTTGCTGTTCCTGCAGCCCTGGTGTAACTGAATTTTGGATCTGTTTTAAATTTAATAAATTTAACTACACACAGCCATGCATGACTAGTAGACACCCTATTGGCATGCAGCAGCTCTACACACATTTCTGTACCTTCCTCTCTTCACTTAACAACATATCCTGGAGAACACTCCACAGCAGTAAAGAGAGGGAGTCCCTGTTGCTTTTATAGTGACCTAGTACTCTCTGGCATGGAAGCACAATAGATTGTTCAACTACCTACCGTTTGGAGTTCATTAGTCTTGTCTCTGGTCTTCTGCTACTAGGAAGGCTCCATGTGGGATGGCCTTATGCTTATGCCTTTTAGTCATTTTTCCTTCAGTTCTTGTGGCTAGATTCTTGGAAGAGAGTCTGCTGGTTCCAAGAGTAAATACCTAAGTAATTTTACTAGACAACATCCAATCCCCTGTTCAGGCGTTGTTCTATCAAACTAACCTCTGTATGATAGTGAGGAAGACAGGGAGACTGGTACATTCCAGGAGCATAGACTCATTCATTGTTGCACTTCATCTGCTGTGAATTGAGTTCATTTTTTTCCCCAAAGAAGTAAGTGCTGTGTGGAATACCATGATAGTGGATAAGGCATTCTCTGCATCCAGGGATGGTAATTTGGGCAGTAGCTATGTGTGTGGGAAAGTCAAACCCACATGCAGAGTATTCCAGTAAAAGCACATTCCATTGAGAACAAAATGCTGCCTCTTCCATGAAAGAAGTGACCTAGTGTAGTCATCCTGCCATCAGGCAACTAGCTGTTCTCCCTGAGGGAATGGGGCCATATCCAGGGACTCATTGTTGGCCTCAGATGCTGGCAGATTGGGTACTCAACAGTGACTCTAACCAGGTCGGCCTTGGTGAGTGGACGTCTTGGGCTACAGGCAATGGTTTGGTGGGAAGTTCAAGGACATGCAAGGAACATAATTAGAAAGTTGGTGGCAATGGGGCGCCTGTGTGGCTCAGTGGGTTAAGCCTCTGCCTTCGGCTCAGGTCATGATCTCAGGGTCCTGGGATCCAGCCCCGCATCGGGCTCTCTGCTGAGCAGGGAGCCTGCTTCCCTCTCTCTCGCTGCCTGCCTCTCTGCCTACTTGTGATCTCTCTCAGTCTGACAAATAAATAAATAAAATCTTGAAAAAAAGAAGAAAGAAAGTTGGTGGCCAGGAAGTCTGGGGAACAGAGAGGGGGGATAGACTCTAAATGGGTGAAAAACATGCCACTATTTTTGTTCCATGTGAATGCAGAGGATTAGCAAGGGGTGACATCATCAGAGGAGGAAATTTTACTTGACGAAGGGATAGAATGGCTCCTTATCTGGATATCAGTCAGCTTCTTTTCCAGTCCCTGCTGTCATTGCCTGATGAGCTCATGAAAAACATGGGTGTCGGGATGGCAGGGAAGGAGGTTATACTTGGCTCAGGTAAGCGGAGGAGGTCAAACAACCAGCTAACTGGGGGCAGTTGATTAGAGTGGGTCACTTCCACCATGGAAGGGGCAGTATTATGTTCTTGCTGGAGTATGTTGTTACTGAAATACTCTGGATTTGGATTTCCCTTCCCTGTAGGCAGCGCTTCTGCCAAAACTATCATCCTTGGACTTGCAGAGTACCTTATCTGCCTGCCACGGTGTTCCCTGTAGCATTGCTTCTGACCAAGGAACGCACTTCACAGCACATGAAGTGGGGCAATGGACCTATGTTCATGAAATTCACTGGTCTTACCATGTTCTCCACCATCGTGCAGTAGCTGGCTTGATAGAATGGTGGAATGGCTTTTTGACGACTCAGTTCCAGTGCCAGCTAGGTGGCAATACACTGCAGGCATGTGGCAAGGTGCTTTGGGAATGTGTTTGTGTTCTACATCAGCATCCCATATACACCCTCCCATGGCTAGGATTCATGGGTCTAGGGATCATGGGTTGGAAATGGGTGTGGCACCACCCACTATTACCTCTAGCAGTCCACCAGCAAAATTTTTGCTTTCTGTTCCTGCCGCCTTTGCTCTGCTGGTCTAGAGGTCTTCGTTCCAAATGAAGGAATGCTTCCACCAAGAGACACAATGATTCCATTGAACTGAAAGTTAAGACCGCCATCCAGTCACTATGGGCTCCTTGCGCCTCTTAATCAACAGGCCAAGAAGGGATTCCCTATACAGGATAGGGTGATTGATTCCAATTAAAAGGAGGGGAATTTTATCCCTTTTAATTTTACCACCTCCACAATGGTGGTAAAGGAGTGTTTGGAATACGGGAGCTCCCTTAAGGTGTCTCTCAGTACTATCACACCCTGCTGATTCAAGTCAATGGAAAACCAAAACTACCCAATTTAGGAATGACCACTAATGGAGCTCAATATACTCTTTTCCTCTGGCGCTGGAGTTTTATAGTCTCCTGGGATCCATAAGCTTGTCATTCACCTGTTCTTCCAGTCTGTCTTCTGGGGGGCTGGGCCTGCTCTTCTGCTTCTCAGGTGTCTTTGCGAGGGTGGAGTTGCCCCAGCTCTTGTGAAGGGGATGGGCTCACTGGGAGCTGGTCATCTGTGTGGCTTCTGTTCCCTGGTGTCTTTCTGCACCTCTTCAGAGAGTCAGAGCAAAAACAGCCGTGCCCACATCTCTGTCCCGGAGCCACAAGTTCCCAGTCCCCCCTCTTCGACAAACCCCTGGATCAAACTGTGTCCACTTCTGTGTGCACCAAACTCTGCAGACTCCCGTGGTTCGTGCCCACTGCAGCTCTCCCAGGCTGAGTCTGAGGGACCCAGGAGTGTCCCTGTGCTTTGTGTCTTTGCAACCGTGAGTTGTTTTGGGCTCACATGCACATCTCGCTCTGCTACTTCCAGGTTGTGGCTGGGTGCCACCCTATTGTCCTTTCTGGAGCCACCACTGCCCTGAGAGCTGTTTTCCAGTCGTGATGCAGTCGTTTCTCTCTCCCAGGAGATGATAAATGACCCACATGCTCTGGTCCTTTTTGGGGTGCTTGGGCAAAGAGTGGTCTTCCTACTGGCCTAGCTTGTGGTTTCTGGTGACCTGAGCTATGAGTCCCTCCTGGACTCCCCGACCAAGACCAGTTCCCCCCCTCCTGGGCTCCCCGACCATAACCAGTTTCCCCGCTCCACTACTTGGGCACTCTATAGGTTCAGGCACCCCTATTCTTTCTGTGTCTCCTGGAATCCTGGGACCGCAATGACCCAACTAGAATTCTGCCCTTTTCATCCTCTGAGCCCCTTTCAGAAAGAGATGTCTCTCACTGGAGCAGATTTCTAAGGGTTCCAATTTTGCCTTCCAGGGTTATATCACTTTCTGGTAGCCAGGTTATGGAGGCTCCCTCCCACCTCCATTATCTTCTGATATTTCCCTGCAGTTTCACAACTCCATACTTCCTACCTTGCAAAAAGCAGTTGTTTTTGTGCTTGTAGAGTTCCAGACATATATTCCTACATCTCAGGCTGCATTCGTGGGTCAGTTCAGAATGACTTGATAGATACCAGCTACATTTGAGGGACCAGATGAAACAAGGTCCCCTACTCTTCTACCATCTTGCCTCCTTCCCCTCTGGGTCCTGTTTTTTGAACCATTCTGACACCCTATGTCTTTTGGTTGGAGCATTTAGTCCATTTACATTCAAAGTAATTATCCATAGATAGGTATTTAGTGCCATTTTGTTACTTGTTTTGTCATTGTTTCCGGAGATCTTCTCTGATCTTTTCTTGTGTTTGTCACTTTTGGTCTCTCCTTTCCACTCGAAGAGTCCCCTTCAGTATTTCTTGCAGGGCTGGTTTAGAGGTCAGGAACTCCTTTAGTTTTTGTTTCTCCGGGAAATGCTTTGTCTCTCCTTCTGTTCTGAAAGATAGCCTTGCTGGATAGTGTATTTTTGGCTCCAGATTTTTCCCATTCAGCACTTTGAATATATCACGCCACTCTCTTCTGGTTTGACAAGTTTCTGCTGAGAAATCTGCAGCTAGCCTTATGGGTTTTTCCCTTGTAATTTAAGATTTTCTTTTGTCTTGCTGCTTTTGAGATTTTTCTTTATCGCCGTGTTTTGCAAATTTAATTACAATAGGTCTTGGTCATGGCTGAAGAGGGAAAGCTTCCCATTCCGCTGAATGTTTCCCAGTCCTTAAGATGCTACCTTCTCACACACAGTTTCTGTCCCTGCATACCCCACATCCTTCTTTCTCCTCAGCAGAAACTATGGTTCTATTTCCTTGATTCAACCCCTAGAGACCCCTGCAATAGCTCAATACTAATGGTTTTCATTGGGGAAGAAGGTTAGGGCTGTTTCAGGGCTGCAGAAGGAGTGGTCTTCTAGAGCTGTGGGTCTCCAACATTCCCAACACTTTCAAAGATGCATTCACCTCTATCCTGAGAGCCACCTACTTCCTACAGCCTTCAAGTTCCAATTGGGGGCACCAGCAGTAAGAATAAGAAATTGCCATTCACATGGCTTTAAAAATGTCAATAACCCACCATAATTTAATAGTACTCCAGGTCACTAAGGCATAGGAATAAAAGGCACAGCATAGGCAATATAGTCAATGGCACTGTAAGAGTGTTGTATGGTGTAGATGGTAGCTACATGTGTTGTGAGCATAGCATAAGATATAGAGTTATTGAATCACTTTGTCTTACACCCGAAACTAATGTAACATTGTGTGTCAACTATATTCAAATTAAAACAATGTAAGTCCTACAGGTCACTCTAAAAAAAATTAACCACTGGCTTGGGAAGCGTTAAATGTCAGTGCCCCAATAAAGTTAGGGCAACTGGAGCCCTGGAGGCTTCAGGACACAGTGAGGAAATAAGAGCAACTCTAGGTTTCATGACTGAGCAGACATTCACAAAGCAGTTTCTCCAAATTCTTTAGCCTTTCTTAACTTCCGATACCCTGACCTAAAGTATGGATTGAATAGTAGTTTGCCTGAATAAAAATTTGGATGAAAGGAGATAGAATGTGAGTACTATTTGCTTACATCAGCTTTGACAATTTGATTTCCCCACCTTCCAAATCATCTTTCCTGGAGGAAATTCCTGTTCCTCTGACTCCTCCCTCTCTGTCTACCGCCTTAAGAAAATAGTCGATTTTGCATGGTTCCGATTCCCAGGTCTCTTGGCCCCAAGGACAGAATTTCACTTGGACCACCATTATTGTCGTCATCATCATTATCATTACCTCCAAGAGTGCTTGTTGAGTGAACACCGATAGGGGAATGTAAAATGACCAGTCATAAATCCCTGGTAGCCCATCGTCGACATATGAGATTGCTGGGTATATGAAATATTCCTGACCCTTCTTTCATTTCACCCCCTCCCCCCCAGAGGGTTTTTAGACTTTTCCCTTTATCAATCCTTTTTTCCTTGGAACATAAAATTTTAGTACCACAGCTGAAATGTTGTGTTTATGTACTGTGGTTCTTTGAATGGCTACCAACCATTGTAATGTAATAGTTACCAATTCCTTCCCCTCAACAACTCATTTTTAGCCCATTTAGGGGTAATGTCGGTTAAGAATACATCGAATATTGTGATGAGCACAAAACTTGGAACCTGATTATGTGGAGTATGATATGTGGAACTCTTCCTTGGGATCTGCTAGCTTACCCTTGGTTATCTGTAAAAGGGGACCCACGACACCTTCCTTACAGAACTGTAGGGTGGAGTAAAGGGGAAACCCAGTACAGAGTGCACGGCACAT
Source organism: Nasua narica (assembly GCA_028533885.1). Taxonomy (NCBI): domain Eukaryota; kingdom Metazoa; phylum Chordata; class Mammalia; order Carnivora; family Procyonidae; genus Nasua; species Nasua narica. The sequence continues at coordinate 64,252,688 of CM052801.1, read as the reverse complement.
AGGAAGACTTCAAGAAATGTGAGTCCTGGCCCATCTTACCCCTCCTTCCCAGAGAGTGATGACTGTTACCTACAACCAAACAACATAACTACCGCAGAGACCACCCAGAAATGTGACAGTAAGAAGTGGCCCCTGTTCTCATAATGAAGGAAGCTTTGGGGCCATTTCTGTGTTGCAGGATGTCTTTGCTGAGGGATTTGGGGTGAGAAAAGAGGATCATGAAATCATGTCCTTTAATTGTTTGTCCTCTCCTGTTTCTTTGTTGATCTTCTAGATCAATATTGGAAAAGCAGTTTGCCATTGAGCCCCCAAATGAAGAGAGAGTGCAGCTAAAGAAGAGGCAGGAATCACAGGCCCTTGACCCTGACCCCAGACCCATTACCCTTCAGGACCATGCACAGGAATTTCATCTGTACCATCAGCTTCTTCAAACAGAAGGATTGGGGAGTTGTATACCCACATGGGCACAATACCAGAAATGTGCAAAACTGCAAGTTTTCCAGTCGTAGAAGGTTGTCGTCTATCAAGGAGAACTTTGCTTGCCCTTTGGGGAGTGTAAGAGGTACAGTCTCATTCCTGTTCCCGCCTAGATGACTCTGGAAGAGGGATTTTCCGTTGTGATGAGTCTGAGTTTGTCTTTTGTCGAATGGGCAGAAATATGCCATCCTCACACAGACGCAGTGAGAGAGAATAATGCATGTGTGTAATTCTGTTTGTTTCAGCTATAAACATACAAGCGGTATCATAGTGTAAGGGCCCCTTGACAACCTCTTTTCTCCGAAAACAGTGTTTCTGAGATTTCTCTCATACGGTGACTGTGGGGCTGTTTTGTATGACCAGCCATGTTGCCACGGCCATTCTTACATGTGCTTCCTGGGGCACAGGTTCTGAAGTTCTCTGCAGGCCAGAAGTAAGAATGGGGCCTCTGGCACAACCCCACTTTCCTCTCTGATAGTTGTCGCCTACTGTCTCCGCAGCGAGGATGTATCAAATAAGTTCTTGTCCATCGGTATATGGAGTTCTCATTGCCCCATCCCCACCAATTTCCATTTAAACAGGATGCTGCATTGAAGGGAAACTCACTGAGCAGGTTTGCTTTTCAAACTCTGGAATTAGTGTAGGACATATTGTGAAGCATACAATGGAACCATTAGCTCACCATTTAGAAACGTGTGTGAAAAAGATGTCATTAAGAGAGAAGCGAGATGAGGAAAAATGAAGAGCATCCTAACATTCTCACGAGATGATATAACATTAGGGATTACTATTAATAATGTCGTCAAATCCATCTTTGTGGAGGTCTAGAGAAAGCGGCGAGAGCTCTTTGCCACGTGTGTCTGTGCTCAGGGGCATGCGCTCTGGAGTCACACACACGCACAAAGAGAGGCTAGCCAACGCTCACTCCCAGGAGTACCCTGAGATTCAATCCAGCCACTGGATGGAAAACAGGATTTGGACCCCTTGTAGGCGTTTTCCGTCATAAAGAGTAGCTGTCCTTCCTGGGGCTGGGAACTCCTGTGGCCACTTGTCTTGCCCTCTCAGCCAGGGCCCCTTAACCTGGATGCTTCAGAATCACTCTGCTGATTCCTTTCTTAACCCTGGTCTGAAACTCCTTAAAAGGTGGAAATAGGACTTTTGTATGGAAGGCCATCTGGGTTATAAGCCATAGCCAGATGGGCTCCAGAGAACAAACAAAGCACCATTTGGCACCAACAGCGTACGGGAGCGCCCTTTCCCCTTCATTCCAGGTATGGCCAGCTTTTGTCTTTATTGCCCATCCCATCTGCTCATATTCCCTGGATGTGCCTCATGGGGGTCCTCTGAGCTGGTCGTTAAACTTACAGATTCGCAGCTCTTGTTCCTCTGCAGTATCTCCAAGAGCTCAAAGAGAAAACATGCTTCTGTGATGTTAAGCGGCAGGTAAAATGAGAGCACACAAACTACCTTACTGAAGTGGAAATGGGGTGTTGATTTTAATCCGTGATCCCAAACTTCACAGATCCGAAGAGATGGCAAATGACGGATGATGCCCTACTTGTAAAGAGATGCCATCGACTGGGGATGGTGACTCCAGCATGGGCGCCAGGGGCCGCCTCTACCTCTCTCACTCCCTGAGTTATTTTGTGTGGATGAACATGTGTTCTGTGAGGCTCTGAGGGCATGTGATTCTGGGCAGTAGGGAGAGGGAGCTATGCTAGGGAGGCGCCGACTCTTAGGGAAGCCCTGCACATAGGGGACGCTGATGTACGAAATGAGCGAAAATCAGGGCCCTAAATCAGCTTGGCCAGCTCTGAATGTGATGCCTAATAATAAAGGTGGCCCATGCTCCCTTCTCAGAGGCATGGGAAATCTCTGTGTGAGGATGACACTTCTGTCTTTGTGTGACTTGGAACCTAATTCTGAAGGCAGTTCCTGGTATGTCCTCAGTGGTGCGGTAGAGGCGTTGTTGGGAGGTGGAGTCCTCTGCAGGACACAGATGGTCCCAACTCTTTTTGAGACCCCACTGCCTGGGGACAGGATAGCCTCTTCCAGCTGAGAGAAGGACAGGAGAGAAAGGTGGGTGGGCAAACGTGTCTCTCTCTCTCTCTTTTCCCTAAGGACAACTAATGTTTATTGCTCATCTCTTTCGAATTAGACTTGCATATTCATGTAGTAATACCCCTCAATGCGTTAATCTAATCTGGGCATGTCCTATACACTAATGAAAATAAAGAAAAATCTAATATATAATTCTATAAGAGGCCAAAGTCACACAATTAATTTCAGAGATACGAAAATGATAGGATAATATCCTACTCCTATTCCGAGTGTAGAAAACAAAATATAGCTTAAGAAAATACTGCTTTCGTATAGCTGTAGGATTATTCGTATTGTTTGGTAGGTGTCTTTTAGAGAAAGAAGCAACCACTGGTAAAATGAGAACCAGGATCATCAACTCTGGCTGAGTGAAGAGTTGGCCTGAGAATTTCTGAGCACTTTTACATATTTCATAAACTTGAACTAGAGCTCAGGATTGCTGATTCCCAGCTCTGTGCTCCCCTCACGAAATACTGCAGAGCTGCCCATCAAAGGACAGGCAAAATTTCCAAGATTTCCTTCTTTTCTTAAGGCTGAATAGTATTCCAGTGTGTGTGTGTGTGTGTGTGTGTGTGTGTGTGTGTGTGTTGTGTATGCATACAGATACGTACACACATACAAATACTCATACATGCTCACTTATATGTGGAAACTCTTTGAAAAAGTCCAACTCCTAGTAACAGGGAGTAGAATGGAGATTACCAGGGTCTGGAAATGGGAGGAAAGGGGAGATACTGATCCAAGGGTACAAACTTTCAATTACAAGATGAATATGTTCTGGAGTTTTAATGTACAACATGGCAACTATAATTAACAATAGTGTATTGTATACTTGAAATTTACTAAGAGACTAGATCTCAGGTGAAATCACCAAACACACAGAAAAAGTGGTAAGTGTGGGAGTAGATGGATAGGTTAACTAGTTTTATTGCGGTAATCATTTCACAGTGCATGCATGTACCAAAACGGCAGGTTTCACACCCTCAATACATATAGTTTTTAATGTATCAAATATAAAGAAATTAAAAAAAAAAAGATATAAAGGCCAGTCCTGGTTCTTACTGGTTTGAAGACACAGTTTCCTCACCAGAAAGGGGGGATTGTCACCACTCCCTTACTGGGTGGTTCTGAAGAGGTAGTGCCATCCTGCGTGTGCATAAAACTAGGCCTGTAGAAATATAACCACTTCCTGTTGAGACACTGGGGTGACTGGAATATAGGGGGATCCGCCAGTGGTGCAGTTCGCCCAGGGCACACAGGGCTTGGCACACAGGGTTAGAAATACGGGCTGGATCCACAGGATGTGGGGCCTTGGAAGGAAGAAGAGGTGGGCTGCCTTTGAGGGTGTTTGGGAGGAATGATTGTCTTTATCCACTTTCCTCCTAGCGCCAGCATGAACAGGCACTGCTCTTCTTTCCAGGGGATATATGTGGCTCTCAGCCTCTGCTGCTATGCAACAGTCTGCCTCTGAGGTCACAGCAGGACGCGGGGACAGCTGTGTGCACAGAGTCCTGGAGAGGGGAAGATGGGGAGGGGGTGGGAGGAAGTCTAGGAAACCTTTCCAGGGCTGTGGTCCTGGGTTCTGGAGCAGCCTGCTCTCAGAGGGGCCCACTCCACGGTGTGAACACATCAGGGAACACTGATGAGGGAAGACAGAGAGTGAAAGGGATGGATCAATGAGCCAAGTACAGATACGGGGTCAAAGCCAAATAAAGCTCAGGTTCAGTCTTTCCACATGCACAGGACTTTTCCGAACGGAAGGGGTGACACACTCTCCATACTGTTTCATGAATTATTCTAACAAATAACACGTGTGGTTTTTTTTTTTTTTCCATTTCAAAAATCAGGAATTTTAATAGTAAAGAAAACAGAAAGCACAGTGGGGATAGATGCCCCTTTGCTGGTCACATGGAGAATTGCAGGGCTAAAAATCTTGGATGGGACACAGTCAGAGTGGTGGGAAGGAGGAAGAAAATGACCTGGGCTTGAAGGGACCAGAAAGAGCCTTCTGGAAGTTTCTACCCACTGGCAGAAGTCCCTCGGCATCCAGTCCTTTTCAGCGTCTGTAAGTCCCAAGACAGAAAGCCCACCCCTGTCGGAGATGGAGAGAAACCTGCACTTTGAGCGTGTGTATGGAATGATAGAGCTTGAGACATCAAAACACAGACACACAGAAGGTTGTGTTTCAGCCATAGAAACACACACACACACACACACAGACACACACACACACACACACACAGACACCCCTACCACGTCTAAGCAGTTAGTTTTGAAATTGCTTCTCCCCCGGCCCCCAAGAGTGGTCTATTTCATACATATTTCAAAAACAGTGAGTCTATGTGTCCGTTTTTGTCAATCCCCTTACAAATTCCTTCTCTCCAAATTACTACCTTGATGGTTGTCCTGATGTAACATTTCAAACGGTAAGTGAATGTATATTTAGAAACTAATGTTACTTGGTTTCTGTCGTTTTCTGATCCTCACTCTCCGAACAAAAGGGGCCTCTGTCAATAGATTGGCGCATCTTCTGCAGAGGCGGTTTTCTATAGGTAGAGAATGAACTTGTATTTACAGATAAACAAACATATATTCCCATTCACATATTTTTCAGATTCATAATTACATTATACACACACATCTTTAGCTTGTTTTCCGATTTAGTGTTATTCATCTTGGTTATTACATGCATTTCACTGGTTGTTGCGGTTTTGGCCTTTAAAAATGTTGTTGTGTGCGTCACTTTTTCAGTGAGTTCTCTGTAGCAGCCCTGTGTCCATCTCTTTGTTGGTTAGTACATATGTGCTCCATATTGCAGGCTAGTCACTTTCAGCTTCACTACATACTTTCTAGATGTTGTCGTAATGCTCTCCAGAGTGCTTGTACGCTCACCAGGGGCACCTGTCAGTTCCCCCTCCCCAAATCATGCATCTCAAGGGGGAGGTTGTGTTCCTGGTTCTAAACATGGGCCTTGGAGTCAGACAGGCCAGGTGATACTGGCTCTATTTCTCAGTAGCTGTGTGAACCTAGAAACATACTTAACCTCCTTGAGCCTCACCTTTGTGGTGTGTCAGTGGAAATCCTGACTCCTGACCACCTGAAGGGAACGTTGTGCAGAGTTCAGGGGGAAACCACTCTAAGGATCCCAGCGTGATAATTGGTGCATCACCCACGGTGCCAGGGTTTGCTGCCTTCCCATCCCAACTGCTCCAGTCTTTGACAGGGATGAGCTTTCTTACCTCAACCGCATCAACACATTTTAGTGAGCATTCGCCAACGAAAGAAGAAGGGAAACACGCATACTCATCTGTTTAACGCAGGTATTTCAGTGCCATCTCTGTGACGAGCAGTGTAAGGGGGCTGCCCGGGGGCAAAGTCCTCATCCCATTCCACGAATCTGCTTTTCCTCTCCTCAGTTGGTACCCTCCACGTTTGCATCAGGACTGCACAGGACCTGGGCATCTGGGAAGATCTTGACGCCCAGAAGAGGTGACTGGGGATCTACTGGGAGGGACACTGGAATGCGGGTCAGGAGGTCTTCCTGGGACTCAATGCCTGGGCCATTGCTGCTCTGAACATTGGGGTCCATGTGGCCCTTCTTTGTACTGCATCTGCTTCTTTGGGGTAAATACCCAGTAGTGCAATTGCAGGGTCATAGGGGAGCTCTATTTTTAATTTCCTGAGGAATCTCCATACTGTTTTCCAAAGTGGCTGCACCAACTTGCATTCCCACCAACAGTGGAGGAGGGTTCCCCTTTCTCCACATCCTCTCCAGCATTTGTTGTTAACTGTCTTGCTGATTTTGGCCATTCTAACCGGTGTAAGTTTTTTTTTAATTTTTAGATTATTTATTTATTTGACAGAGAGAGAGAAAGTACAAGCAGGGGGAGAGGCAGGCATAGCAGGCAGAGGGAGAAGCAGGCTCCCCACCGAGCAAGGAGCCCGATTCGGGACTCGATCCCAGGACCCCGAGATCATGACCCGAGCCGAAGGCAGCCACTAAACCGACTGAGCCACCCAGGCGTCCCCGAACTTCAGCTTTTGATTTGACAGTTTATATGTGTGTGTGTGTGTGTGTGTGTGTGTTTCTGTCTTTTCTTTTTCTTTTCCCTCCTCTCCTGTATGTGTGTTTCTGTCTTACCCCAAATGTTCAGTTTTCCTCACCTCTCTCAGGGACTGAATTTTCTCTCTCAGGGCATGGAGATCCAGGAAGGGTTGTAGGCAAAGAGTAGAAAATTCCAAAAAGTAGTGGAAAATTCCAGAAATTCTGCCTAATGCACTGGAACCCAGGTGCCTCCCTCCTTCTTTCTGCCTTGCAAAGCCTTCTGGTCTGAGACTCTCAGAGCTACAGTTCTGTCTCTGACCACAAGGGGCGTCTACCTATACTGACTATATTTTTTGGTAAAGGAAAAGGCATGATTTGTTTCATTCTACTCTCATTACAGTGACTCACCAAACTCTGTTTGCTATTTCCATTTCAGTTTCCAGGTCTTCTGCTGTGTGTGTGTGTGTGTGTGTGTGTGTGTGTGTGGTGGGGGAAGGTAAGTTTGTTTGCTGTTATCTCTCTGGAAGGAGCTGGAGATAATGTCAGCCATGTGATTATTTTCGGAACATTCTGTTATTTTGCTCTAATTAAAAAAAAAACCCCACATATTGCAGCAATAGGCTGCATATGCATGGACATGTCAGCGCCATTCCGTGGAGGTCAGTTGTAGTCTCTGTTTCTCTAGGTAGCATCCGGATGACTCCAAGCAAGCTCTGGCACCTCATTAAGCCCCAGCAAACTTGCAGAGCTGATACTAGAGTCCCCTCGTGCAGAATCTGTGTCAGAGCAGATGCAATGTAGCAAATCCAGAGGCTGCCCTATAGCTGGCACTCGGAGTTCTCTGGGTTTGCTGAATGAGGGAACAAGATGTATTGCAGTGGATACAGAGCCTGGCATAGAGTTCCCTGTGTTTGTAGCTGCAAATACCTGGGTCCCACCCCTCTTGATTCCGGTTGGCCTTTTCTGCAGGGCTGGTTCAGTTGGAAACAGTTCCCTGGTAGGCTGGTAACGAATCCAGGGGGCAGTTATTATACGAAGTGAGGTCTCCTCTGGCAGCCAGGGCTCTCTTCTCCATGCCTTTGAGGAAGGGACTCCCCGTAAGGATTCCCTCTTGTTTGTGTGACGCTGACAAAGTGGTTTGTGGCCTGCTCTCACCTTCCTCAGCAGCTGTTCCCGATCAGCTGCAAACCTCCAGCTCCACACCCCACGGATTCTCTTCCCAAGCAACCTGGGAGGACCCTGGTGACGGGTCACTGCCTTCAGTCCACACCATGGGTGAGTCGGTCAGCAGGAGGCCTTGGTCTCAGGTCCCCAGAGGGGATGAGGGGTTCTGGGTCCCTTCCCCCACCGCACCCCACCGGACACCCAGCCAACCCCCATTTAGAGGAGGGGTGGAGAGGGCCCAGGCTGACTATTCTCCACTCCCTTGAGGAAATGGGCCAAGTGGGCCCTGACAACCCCATGCTGCTTCCACATGGAAAACCTCCTCTGCTACGGAGGTGGTCATGGCTGAGGTGAATTTTTTTCACTGGTTGAGGGGATAGACCTGACTTATGTGGCCCTCACAGGTCCAGAGTTTGGAGAGTGGGGAGGGTCTTCTGGGTTGGCTGGGTGGGAGGCAGAGGGGTTGGGTGTAAATTAACATTCTTTGGGTGCCTATTGGAGGTTGGGGAGGGACAGAGAACCCACCATGACCCTTGACTCTTACATCGACTATTCAGGGAAAATTGGATTACCTCCACAGACATTTCCTGAGGTTTGCCTTACAGCCCAGCATATGACCAATTCTGGAATGTTCCATGTGTAGTGGTTATGTGCACTGTTCCATGGCAATTAAGTAAATTTGTTAATGTACTTAATTCTCATTTTAAAACCTCCACCTAGTGGAATTTATGTCTGCCATTTTATGTGTCACTCAAGGAGGTGTGTTCCCACTGTAATCGTGAAGTTATCCATTTCTGCTTTTACGGTCATGTTTGCTTTGCATGTTTTGGCTCTGTGTGAAGACATGCACACAAATTTAGAATTCTGTATTAGTGGCTTCTTTTTGCATTGAACCTTTCTTCACAACAAAATCTCCCTCTTTTCTCCGGTAATGTTTTTTTTTTTTTTTTCCTTGAAAGAACACCTTTCCCTTTAGTAATATAGGTATAGCAGCTTTCAGTAGGTTAGTGTGTAAGTGGTTTACATTTTGCCAAGTTTTATTTTTATTTTCAAATTTTCTAAATCATTAACTTTTGCATGTGGCTCCCTTAGGGAGCATTCAATGGAATGTTTTCTTTCTAATCTCGTAATATCTGTCTTTCTATTTGGAATATCCGGTCTGAAACTTTTGACGTGAATATAGATATAACGTGGTTTCTGTGTACCATATTAACTGCATATTTATTTCTGCCTGTGGTAAGGCCCTATTCCTCTCCTTTCCTTGAAATGATTTAACATTTTCTTTTAGAGGGAGAGGGGGTGGGGAGGGGCGGGGGAGACGGAGAGAGAGAATGGCTTGTTCTCACAACCCTGAGATCATGACCTGAGCTGAAATCAAGAGTCGGACCCTTGGGGTGCCTGGGTGGCTCAGTCAGTTAAATGGCAACTCTTGCTTTTGGCTCAGGTCATGATCTCAGGGTCATGACCCTGGGATTGTGAGAAGGAACCGGGAGTTGGGCTCCTTGCTCAGCGTGGAGTCGGCTCCAGATTATCTCCCTCCTCTTCCCACACTGCCCCATGCCTCGTCTCTCTCTCTCTCTCTCTCTCTCTCTCTCTCTTTCTCTCTCTCAAATAGATAAATAAAATCTTTAAAAAAAAAAGTTGGACACTTAACTGACTAAGCCCCAAATATATAAAATATATATTTTAGTGTGAAATTCCCTCATTTGGCTGGGCAGTTAAACATTCTTTCGCCATTCTTGTAGGGTTTACCCTTAAGCTACAATGTACCTTTTTTTTTTTTTTTTTTTTTGGCCTTTTCATGGTCTTCTGTAAATTACTTCTTTAAAGCTCTCGGACAGTGAAGGAACTTTTTTGGAACACTTGGATTCCACTCACACCCTCCCAGGGTTTGGCCATGAATTTTCATCCTATGTATATTTAAACTCCTAGAAGCAATTGGCGTCCTGGGGCTACATAGTCCATACGCATTTAGACTGGCCAACAGTACTCACAAATGCCATTAGTCTTTCTTTCCTGCATCTTTGTGCCTCCATCTGGGGTCGTCCTTCTTCTGCCTGAAGAAGAACCTTTAATGTTTCTTTTAGTTTGAGTCTTCTGGTCACAAATCTCCCCAGTTTTGCTACATGAACGTCACTGTGAAATGTACATCTTTTCTTTAGGAATGTTTTTCCTTAAAGCATTTTTCCTTTGTGTCTTATTAATACTGTTATCCGGACTTGATTATCCTGCTACTTTGGGAAAGTTCTCAAGGAAGATCGCTTCAAATGCCACTTGTCCACGGTTCCCTCTCCTTCATTGCAGGACTCGAATGTAGCACGGGTTAGTTATGCTCTGTACATCTCCCTTCATTCTCTCCCTCTCTCTTTTGGTGCTCTCCATATTATGTCTCTCCAGGCTTTTCTGGACGTTGTCATCGGATCTAACTTTCACTTCTCTAATTCTTTCTTTGGGCAGGAACTCACCTTTGACCCTGGAACCATAACCCCAAACTTTCAGGGTGGATTTTGTGATCCCCCTAGGGCAGAGGAGGGAACTGTGAATTAGACGTGAGAGGCAACTTGTCCCAGGTCACCCGGCCTGAAAAGGGCAGAGCAAGGGCTAATGTCCCAGATGAAACCCTAGGCCCAAAGTCCTTCCTCCGTGCTTGTGTTCTTCTTGGCTGCGAGTGCTCCCCGCCTCTCGTCTCCCAGGAGATGGAGCCACAGTGAAGTTTTTCAACCTTTCCGGCACCGGGCTCGGTTTCATTTTAGATGATAAAGTCGGTGATGTGTCTCCGTTAGCCATGATATTTGCCCAGAACCCGTTTGTGGGATGGGGACCACTGATGTGTTGTTCCCAATTTCAGGGCATAATGATGTCGGGAACCCCTTACAAAGAAGAACAAGATGCTGGGGTATTTACCGAAGGAGATACAACTGGTCTGGACAAATCAGTTCTGGCGTTCATCCTTCATCCCACCAGCAACAAGGTGGAGATCCAGCAACCAATGGCGCTCCCGTGAGCACCCGAGTGAGATAGTAAGTGACCTGTCAGCATAGCTGCAACGGACCGGCCGGTGGAATGCATAGGCCCGTAGTCGAATGTGTCATTCTCTTCTCCAGCCTGGAAGAGTGAAGAATGACAGAATCAGTTAGTGGTTGAGCAAACTTTATTGCACCCTGCTACCAGGGGACAAACGTGTACTGGAAGACTTTCTGAGCCCGTGTGGACTACTCCCTTCTCTCCACTTCCCCACAGCGCTCCTTATGCCATTCCACCATGTCATCGGAGAGGCAATTTCCAGAAACAAGACCAAACCCAGACTCACATGGAGGGAGAGCAAAAGCGTCCAGAGAGAAGAATGGAACAGGAGAAGCGGGCTGAGACCGCAGGGAAATGGTTCAAGATCATTGTGAGTATCCTGGCAAAATGGACCGAATGTGTAGAAGAAGGTGAACAGAGGGCATTGTGTTGGACTCGTGGAGAGAGAGACTAGGTACTTTTCTGGGGGCAGAGGAGCGGGTACTCTGTATTTGGGATTACTGGCATCGTGACATTTGCTCCATCACATATGTTGACATCCTAGTTAACACCATAGATGGAGTAAGGGCAGACTCGGGAGAGCAGTATAAAGGGAACAGACTGACTGCAGGGAGAATCAGGTACGTTGTCTGAGAGCGGAGGAAACTACAGCCAAGGAGCTGGAGCAACTCCACGCTGGAAGGCTCCGCTCAGCTCCGGCTGAGTGTGCGAGGAGGTTGAGTCTCTGGGGTCCCTGCTGAAGAAGGAGGAGTCTCTGGGGTCCCTGTTGGAGAAGCAGGCGAAGGCATCCTGCCTTGCGCTAGGATCACTTGGAGCTTTATAAAAGGAAGTACGTGTTAAACCTCTTAAGTTGATTATTTGAAGAAAGGGGTTTGAATGGAAGGAAAGGTTATTTAGGAAATCCGTGTCTGCTACAAAAGCTCGCAATGCTGGATAACGTCCTATCATAAGAAATTATTTTATAGCCCCCCTCACAAAAAAAGGTGCGAAAGGAAGACGTGGTTGGGTCTTCTCTGAACCTCGGATTCCATCGTGTCATCTGTTCTCCCAACTTTTCTTCCATCTCTGGATCCTAGATTCCATTCGGCATCAAATATGATGAGAAGTGGCTGCTGGATCTGATTCAGGGACAATGCAGTGTCCCCTTCACCCCAGTCGAGGTAGGAGAGAACAGTGAAGCAGATGAGAAGAAACAGGCCAGATGAGCAGTGGCTTGGGTCTCATATTCGTCTTCCCTTGCCATCGTCCCTGTAGTTTCACTATGAGAGAATGCAGGCCCAATTCTTTGTTGAGGATGCCAGCGTTGCCTTTGCGTTGAAGAGCGTCAGTGGCAAGATCTGGGATGAGGCGAACGAAAGGGTGCGTGGCAAGGGCGCGACCGGGGCTTGTTAGGGGGCAAGAGGGCAGGGGAGGGGTCTTGTGTCAGATTTCCCGGTGCTTACCCAGCCCCTCTTGGGTCCCTACAGATCTCTATCTTTATCTACCCGTCTGACACACCCCAGTCTGTGCAGAAGGAGCCGAAGTCAGTAAAGGTGCAGCAGACAAAGGTAATGCAGACTCAAGACTGGCTGTGCCTCCGCATCCGGGCCGGCATCTTCTTCCCACAGCTGTGGCCCCCCACCTCCACCTCCAACTCCGAGCCACTGACCCCAGCTCTAAGTCTGCAGCTGACCACGGGCAAACGCTATGTAGGCTCCCATCAATCTCTTACCACCCAGAGGGTCTGCTTTGCCCCTGGTACGTCTACGGCAGTGGATCTAGGGCAAGTGAGGGCAGACGAGCCTGTCTGGGAAGGGGACCGAGGGATGGTAACGTGGGGAGGGGTTGGTGCTGGCGCTGTACCAGCCGGGCCTCTCGCAGCCCTCTGATTCCCTCCTCTTGGCTCCTGGGAGACTTGATCACCCATGATATTGAAATGGGACCAAAGCCTAGAAACAGCATGGCTGCCTCCCTGCAGACCCATGAAAGGAACATGGCCGAGGTGCGGACGCAGGCCCAGTGCTGAGACTGCCGGTGATGAGGTAGAAGAGGCAGATTGGTCTCAGATACTCCCTGTTGGGGTCTTCATTCTAACCTTTTCCTCGTCACAGCCTTTGCCCTCGAACCCGAGCAACAGGATGCCCTGCCCGCCGGATGGCCTGGTGGACACTGTGCAGAAGGCCGCCAGCATGAAGAACGTGAACCTCTCCACCAGTGAGGTGAGGTCTGGTACCCAGAACCTTCTTTGAGAGCTGGTTTGGAGGTGCTAGCAGGGGAGCGCAGCTACTCGTATACCCTTGCCCGAGGAACGGTCCTCTCCTCTATCGGGGAAGGTCGTCCTCTTCGACCGAGCGCGCAGCTTCGGGAGGGATGCACATGGAGCATGGAGCGGTGAGGGAGGAAGGGGACCCCCGCCTAGCCGGCCAGATCAGCCGAATCAACCCCGGCGATCAATGGGGCGACAGATGTCGCCGCCAGATCGCCCTCCCATCCCAGAATCTTCTTTGAAAGGAAGGTGGGCGCGCTCATGGGATGGAGACAAGAGTCAGGGAAGTGGATTTGTTGGAGAAGGGAAGGGCTGGGGGCGCAGGGTCGTGCTGGCCGTCTTTCTCTGCGCCACGTGTTTCCTCCCCATAATTATAGGTGATGTCTTCAGAGGAGCCGGACGAGGACAAAAGTCTGCAGCCCGAGGAGATGAGTGCCGACAGAAGCCCCCTGGGCACCGTGACAAATCACCCTGAGAAGTCGACCAACATAAGGTCAGTGGTGCACTGTGTCACCCCGTGGGACTCTCTGAGCTATGCCTGTTTGGAGGAGGCGGCAGCTCTGTTCCTTTGGGGGAGACCAGAGTCCCTGTGCTCTCTGTGTCCCTCCCCCGTGCTGAGCCGTCTCCTGCCTTCGTCGGACCTGCCTGCCAGTTTGTCTGGTCTGAGGTCTGTTGGCAGGTGGTCGGCACCCAGCCTTCCCCAGCGTGCCCTCCCCAAAGCGTGATCCACGGAGCAGGCCTCCCCTTCCTCACTGGGACCAGGGTGGCCACCTTGAACCACATGCCGTGACCTGGACTGACAGGGGCCGTCCCACCCAGGGCCTCATGCTGACACAGGCCTCCCTGCCCAGACAGGGCTTCCCTCCCGGGTTCTGAGAGGGACCCTCCTTTTCCTGAACCAAGGGTACCCCCCTCCAATTCCAGGCTGCCTTGGGGGCTCTCCTGCCCCATGCTGAGGGCCGAGCTCCCGGGGTTGGGCCATCATGACCTCCATTCCTCTGACTCAATGCCGGGAGTTGGGCCCTCCTTGGGAGAAACCGGGGTTCCCTGAACCCGAGGGCCAGAAGTGGGTGACTGCCAGTGAGCAGAGGGCTTCCTGAGGCAGGAGTGGAAGGCCGAGGGCAGAGGTGCTGGAGAAGGACAGAAAGACAGGCTTCTCAGAGGCACTGCCCCCTCCCCGCCCTCCACAAGGCACATCATCCTGACTGGTCCTTCAGAGGTCCTTCAGAGCAGCCCTGGGTAGCCCGACACTCCGAGGGTATAATCCCGCAGGCGAAGAACCAACTGGGACAGGCCCAGGTGCACTGGGGCCAACAGGAGGGAAGGCGGTGACCATAAGAGGGGACCACAGACCCTCAGCTCCATGCTGGCCCGGGGCTGGACCCTCTACTCTTTCTGGGGCAGGTCTCCTGCCCCCGTGGCTGCCTCGCTCCCCATGCCCAGCTCGGACTGAACTCACGCAGGTGACAGAGTTGCATGCAGCATGCAGTGGGCCCCCAGCCCAACACCTGCCCGTTTTCCGTTCTCACCTTGGGTGCCAGGGCCAGCCAGGGCAGATGAAGGAAAAGACTGCAGTCAGGGAGCCATTTCCCCCTTCCCCTCTCTTCCCCCCGACCCCCACCACCAGGGTAGAGCTTTTCCCCCTTCTCTTTGCTTTGCTTTCTCTGCCTCCTTTGTCTCTACACCCCTCTGTCTCCCGCATCTCTCCTTTCTTACCTTCAACCTCTCTTCTGTCTTCATCCCCCCTCCCTCTCCCTCCCTGCCTCCTGGGTTTTGCCTCAGCCACCTCCCTGCCCCAGCATCCCGGCCACCCCTGGGGGGTGTTAGGGCCCTGCAGAATGCTGGACCCCTAGTGAGGTAGCAGAGCCCTGGTCTCCCACCCCATTCCCTCTTCTCCCTGGAGCCTTTGGTGGGGACCTGAAGGAAGGAAGGGAGCAAGGAAGGGGAAGGCAGCCCCGAAGCCTGGGCTGCAAGTGCTGCTTCCGGTGGCCCTGGAGATGGGCGTCAGGACAGTCTAGGCGGGATCCACCCAGGGGGTGAGGGAGGAAGGGGTGGGGCCGAGGAATGGAATCAGAGAGAGGAGGGGAAGAGAGTGTGCGCTTTCCCACTAGGTCCATCCACAAGGGGGGAGCCAAAGGCGCTGGAAGGCGGGGACACTGCTGTGTAGGTGGGCCATATGGGGCCGTGTGTGAGGTGTAAGCGTGCTTGCTCCCACGATGGAGGACACCTGCAGCGTCTCACTGACTTTTCTGTTTTGTCTGGATTTCTGCAGCTCCATCCTGGAATTGTTCCCCAAGTTATTATGCCTGGTAGGTGTATTCCTTGACCATTGACTTCGCCACTGGCCCCGATGCTGCCCCAAACGCAGCCCCGAAGCCATTCAGGTCTTGCAGAGGTTACAATTTTCATGACCCTTAAACATCATGGAGGTCCAGATCCATGCGGGAACCCCACGAGGGCTCCACATCTCCTTCAACCACGTTCTCCAGGGGCATCAGGGCCCCCAAGGCAGTGATCCCAAATGGAGTGTTGCCCGTGTAATTTCCAGGGCCCTTTTGCAGCTGGCCTCCGCCCCTCACCCTCTCCGAGGCCCAGCCTTTCCCCACCTGTCCAGCACCAGCTCCTGGTCTACACTGCCCAGTCCCTCTTCCTTTCCCCAGGACAACCAGGAGTCACCGTCACCAACCAGCGTGGGTATTGAGGCCCGCAAGTGTTTGCCAACCTGCAAGGTGAGGAGGGCGGATCAAGCAGGCTTGGGGTGGTGGCGTGAGGAGTGGGTCTCAGCCGTGGCCCTGAGGACCGTTGTGATTTCAGGGAAGCTTCTTTGGATCTGATGCACTGAAGCGTCTAGTCCTGCAGTTCCTGCATCAGTGAGTGCTCCTGGGAGTCTGGGGAAGGGGAGGGCTGGGATGGCTGAGGCCACCCACGCTCACGACTGCCGACCGGGTCCTGAAATCTCATTTGGGGTCCAGACCGCAGAGCCAGACTGTCCTCATCGCTCTCCCCCAGGTACTACTTGATCTACGACTCTAGAGACCGTCGTGGTCTCCTCGGTGCCTACCACGAAGAGGCCTGCTTCTCCCTGGCCATTCCCTTCAACCCCCAGGAGCCAGCCCCGTGAGTAGCAAAGCGCAGACTCTGCCCCTGGGCCCTGTGCCTCCCCAGCAGACACACGGCAGCTTCTGGAAACACCCAGCCCGGCCACACCACCACCTCCTGCTCCTCTTTCTCTGCTAGGAGCAGCTTGTGCGAGTACTTCAAGGAAAGCAGGAACATGAGGAAGCTCAAGGACCCCTGTGCGTGTGGGATGGGAAGACTGGGCAGGGAACGGGGGTGTGCGGGGTAATTCGAGGGCCCAGGGTGTGGCCGCCCCTGACCTGTGCTTGCTCCTGCTCCCCGCCAGCCCTGCGTGTTCAGCAGCTGAAGCACACAAAATGTGACGTCATGCGCTCCCTCTGTGTGCTGCCCAAAACTCAGCACGACCTCAGCTCCTTCGTGGTGGACATGTGGTTCCGGACGGTGAGCACCGGCTTCCCCCCAAGGGCAGTCCCAGAAAGCCACCGGCGGGTAGGAAGTTCAGGTGGACTTAGCACCTGGGCTCTTCCCTTTCAGGAGAAGATGCTCTGCTTCTCTGTTAACGGGGTGTTCAAGGAGGGTGAGTGTGCACAGAGCACCCCCCCCCACCCCCCGGATGCCCCACTGCTCCCTCCCGGCCGGCTGGGCTCCCTCTCAGAACTCTCCTGGCTTCCCTGATCCCTTCCCTTCTCTTCCTGTTCCCGCCGTGTTCTCCCCTCCCCACTCTGCCCTCAAATCATCCTGGTCTGAACTAGGTCTATGCCTGTCTGCCCCACACAGCTTGGGCGTTAGGGACACACAGTCTGTGGAGTTGGACAGCTCTCACCCTAGATCCTTACGGTGTGACCTTGGGCACGGAACCTATGAGTTTCCTTAAATGTTAACGGAACTGACGATGCCCATCTCTTGAGCAGCTGTGAAAAATGCATCGCATTCCCTTTTGAAGTGGTTTTCCCTGGTCCCAGCACACGGTGGGGTCCCTGTTCCTGGGGACAGATTGCCTTCCCCATTCAGAGCACCCTGACCCCCCCAGAGAACAAGTGTCCCCTTCAGCCTGAATATCAAGTCGGACCCCGACTGGGGAATGCTGTGTGAGTATGGAAAGCATGTGGAATGCTAAGGGGGTGTTGTTGTTTGTTGCTCGCTGTTGAAGTGGAAGGCATGTCTCGGGATTCTGTTCGTGCCTTCACTCGGACCTTCATCGCTACCCCTGTCAGCAATTACAGGTGAGTGCTTGCTTGTGGGCGGAACACCCAGGTCAGTATGAGTTCTGGGCTATGCGAATGGGGAGGGACAGTCTTCGGGGTGTTCTCGGTGTTGTGAAAAGCCAACAGGTACAACTGAGGAATCGTGTCTCCTAGTGATTAAGAGCAGCGACTCTGGAATCGACTCTGATTCTCTCCCTGTTCTTTCCCTGATCCCGACACTCACTAGCTTTGTGACCTTTGTCAAGTCACATGACCTCCATGTGACACAGTGACTTCCTCTGAAAACGGGTATTGACTGTCCACTCTTTGGCAGTGTAAATATGGGTGTAAAATAGTCTGGGGTTTGGGGATCAGCCTATAAACGTAGTGACGTTGGTTAGGCGGTCTCTCCAAAGGTTGGCTCTGTGAAGCGTGGAGGAAAAGAGAGGTACCAGCCAAGGAACCCGGGTGGCGGGCACAGGAGGGGTATGGAAAGAACCTGGTTGCTGAGTGGCAGTGGGAGCAGGATGGTTGTTGGGGTGTGGGGTTGACTATCTGTCCAGCTTCTAAGGTCCCGTTTTCCCCCCTTCAGTCTGTCCATCGTGAATGATGACCTGTTCGTGAGGGACGCCGGCCCCAAGCAGACCCCGAGCACACCCTCTGTCCCAGTGCCCACACCCTCCTGCAGCTCCTGGCCCACCCGGTGCCAGAAGCAGCAGGAAACGGGGCCGGCTTTCTCCACCCAGTCTGGGATGAAACTCCAGTGGCCTCAGAAGTGAGTGCTGGGGGTGCATGGGGATAGGCGGGAGCTGGGAGGAGCCGAGAGTGAATCCTGTCAACCTGCAGGGAATTTGTTTTGCTCATTTAGTTCCCTCAGTACTCGGAAGCTAAGCAGGGTTTTAAAATTATTGGCTTATTTACTTACTTACTTGTAGCGAGCCCATGTTTTTAAACAGTTGTTCATTACTTTCCTAAATCCATGGACCTGTACCCTCATTGACAG
This sequence comes from Nasua narica, assembly GCA_028533885.1. Lineage (NCBI taxonomy): Eukaryota > Metazoa > Chordata > Mammalia > Carnivora > Procyonidae > Nasua > Nasua narica. The sequence continues at coordinate 64,234,368 of CM052801.1, read as the reverse complement.
ACATTTCGGTTGCAGGAGTTTTCCCAGTACTCTCGGTGCCACGGGGCTCATTCCGTTGCCCGAGTTGCGATACATGCGGCGGCGTGTTCCCTTTGCAGAGATTGGGAGATGGCACTGTGCAGTCAGATTGTCTCCGGATTGCCTCTCTTTAGGTTTAATGGGTGTCGCTTGCGCTTTCTCCGCACTAGGTGACTTCGTGACAGCCAGTGGGACTACATTGGTTCTCACGTGGCCCAAGGTGAGGTTCAGGAATTCGGGCCAAATGAGCCGAAACTGGGTGGCCTGGGGAGGAGACTCGGGGCTCCTGGCTCTGCCGATCTCCCAGCTCCCTCTCTTCACTTCCTCCGGGCCCAGCACGTGATCCCAGAGGAGACCCGCACCCACACTCCTCCAGGATCCCGAGAACACAGCCCTGACAAGAAACTGGTTTTGTCGTCATCTTCATCATCTTTGTTATCTTTTTCTTTAATCCGAGTTAATCTCTGACCGAGTGGGAGGTTTGCTGGGAGCTGGGAAGCCAACGTTTAACTGATGCTAATGTGCTCAAAGACCAATTGTGTATTTTCCCACTCGGGATCCCTGATTCTCTTCTTAATAAAGAGTGGCGTTGCATGTTATGTTGAATCTCTGCAAAATCCGTCTGAGGCCTGCATTTTGATCACTGGTCTACAGAGAAAGAAAAGGAGGGCCAAAGAGAGTCAGTGACTCTTGGAGAGCGGTCGGGTAGAGACTCGAATACTCGACCTCTCTTTAAAGCCCAGGCTGTGTGTGGGCCCCGTGGCTGTGTGGCTACCAGGGTGGGGGACGTTCTCTTATTCTGTTATACCTGGGGATAGTGTTCTGTGCCCCGAGTGTATTGGTCACATATTTTTAGGCAGAGAACAGTATTCTTTCTTAGCCATACAAATCTATTCAAATTTAAAAGCAATCCATTTCGGGGAAAACAGCATTAAAGGGCACAAGAGAACCTGGGGAGAATAAATTGCCCTCACATATGGCTTATATTGTATCGATATCCTTGACATAGAAAGGGATCCCTAGAAAAAGGGAAACACATGTCAATCAAGAATTGTTATCAAGGGGCGCCTGGGTGGCTCAGTTGGTTGAGCAACTGCCTTCGGCTCAGGTCGTGATCCCGGAGTCCTGGGATCGAGTCCCACATCGGGCTCCCAGCTCCACGGGGAGTCTGCTTCTCCCTCTGTCCTTTTCCCCTCGCATGCTCTCTCTCACTGTCTCTAGTCTCTATCTCAAATGAATAAATAAAATCTTAAAAAAAAAAGAATTGTTATCAAAATCAATAGGGTTTGGGGTGAAGTTATTGCTGAATTAATAAACAGAATTAAAGTAGAAAAAGATAAAATCAATAGGAATACTCAAGATACGTATGAAATCCGTCCAACCATAATAACCTGCAAAAACACAACTGCAAATGTTTAGACGAGGTACTAAGTGAGAAAATAAAGCTGACCTGGGGGCTGTTGGTCTCTGTCCCCAGGGTTCTAGTCAGATATTTTTATATGTAGAATCGTATTACTTTTGTAGCCATAGCTATCTATTGAAAAGCAACCTGTTTGAAGAAACGCAGCATTAAAAAGCACATGAAGGGGCGCCTGGGTGCCTCAGAGGGTTAAAGCCTCTGCCTTCGGCTCAGGTCATGATCTCGGGGTCCTGGGATCAAGTCCTGCATCGGGCTCTCTGCTCAGCAGGGAGCCCGCTTCCCTCCCTCTCTCTGCCTGCCCCTCTGCCTGCTTGTGATCTCTCTCTGTCAAATAAATAAATAAAATGTTAAAAAAAAAAGTAGAAAGCACTTGAAAATCTTTGGATAAATATTATCCTCATGTATAACTGATATAAATATCCTTGACACATAAAAGCAAAATCAGTAGAGTGATCCGATAACTGAGATCAACCTAAAATTCTTATTAAAAGAAATAGTAATGCCCAGAAAGTCTATTCAAACCGAATAATAATAAAAACACACTTGCAAACATTGAGATAAGATACTAAATGAGAAAAGAAAGCTAAAGACTTTTGCTTCCAGGAAAATACAGTGTGTGTGTGTGTGTGTGTGTGTGTGTGTGTGTGTGTGCATGCGTGTGTGTGTGTGTGTGTGTGTGTTTGTATCTGTCTGTGTTGCTATACTGTATATGATATGTAGAAAACTCATTAATTATAAAAGTACGTGTGTCAGGTGAAAATATTTGGAAAAGACATAACCTCTTAGAGACAAGATTGTTTTTTTCCTTTCGGTCAGAGATCCCCCCCTTTGGTGTGTAAGGGATCTATTGGGGCCTAGAGGAGATGGGGAATTATTGGTATGAGGACGGTCCCTCAGAGTCAGTTCTGGAAGGTGTTCACAAGTGGACCGTCCCTTGAGGCCTAGGAGCATAGTGGAAGGAGGGGGTTCAGATGTAGGGGCAGGCCTCGTGTGCCTTCATGAGCAGGTAAGTAAATAGCCCTTCAGACCTGCGCCTCCTGGGAAGCCTCTAGGTTGCTGTTGTCTATGGTTGAGAACAGAAATGTTCCTCTCATTACTTCCGTGTCTATTGCAATTCTTATTCTCCATCCTGTTTATAAAACACATAACTACTCGATCAAAATTGGGCAGGTCTGAGGCCACAGGAAATTACTCAGCATAGGAAAGGCAAAAGCAATCCCTAGGTTCCCAGCCTGGCGTCTGCTGGGACACCTGCTGGATGGGAACCTGCCATCTTAGCTCTGATGTTTTTTGCCTTACAAGGGTCCTGCTCAGATGTTTTTCTTCTAGGCACCCAGTGAAGCTTTGGGTTAAGGATCAAGATCATCACCCATTTCCTTTTGTTTCATGTGCTTTTGTGACCCCTTTTTTGTCATCCATTCTCTTTATATCAGCAGCAAGACTGCCCTCCCACGTCATCACTGGGTGTTCTGTAAGCCAAATTTTATTTTAATTTTATATGTAATGGGGACTTTTTAAAAAAGATTTTATTTATTTATTTGACAGAGAGAGAGAGAGAGAGATCACAAGTGGGCAGAGAGGCAGGCAGAGAGAGAGGGGGAAGCGGGCTCCCTGTTGAGCAGAGAACCCGATGTGGGGCTTGATCCCAGGACCCTGAGATCATGACCTGAGCTGAAGGCAGAGGCTTTAAGCCACTGAGCCACCCGGGCACCCTTGTAATGGAGACTTAATGAAGATTTCAGAATGGGTGTAGTGACACAATCATCTTCCTTTTGAATGCCAGTGACAAATATATATTAACAATATAAATATTATAAGTCTGTATATGTATTCATATATATTTCCATACCTAATCTTACCATGTTAATAACTATCCTTTCTTAAAAATTACTAAAATAGAAATTACTGTAGTAATTTTAACAATGAGGGTGTTATGCTCAAAGTGTTCTGAAAACACACTTGATTTGGAAAATGCGCATTTTCTCAATTCTATTGAGTTTATCTGAGAGAAACACTAGAAAAGAGGATAATTAGATCCAACTGAACCAAGACACAAACCTCAAATATCTACCAGCTCCCTCAGTTCACAGGAAGTGTTATCAGCCACACTTACCCACATTTGATGTTAGAATTTTCTGTCTGACGCACTTAGCTTTCCTTCTACCACTTGATACCTTTACTATGTATGTTCTGATCAATGAACACGGTATGTCTCATCATGTATTTAGATTTTATCATTATTTCATAGTTTTCAGCATACAAGTCTTATAAAGGTTTCTTAAAATCACACCTAAATTTTTTGAGTGATTGCAAATGACATTGTGCTTTTAGGTTCAAATTAGAATGTCTATGTGTTCATTGTTACTTTATAGACATGCAATTAGTTTTTCCATTTATCTTGTATCCTATTACCTTGTCGAACTCACATACTAGTTTTAGGAGGTGTGTTTGTGTGTGTATGTATGTATTTCCTTGGGATTTTCTATATAGACAATTAAATCTTTGCAAACAAAGAGATTTTTTTTCTTCCTCTCAAATTTGCAAGCCTTTTATTTCAGTTTCATAATCTTTCTTTCTTTCTTTCTTTCTTTCTTTCTTTCTTTCTTTCTTTCTTTCTTCTTTTTCTGTCTGTCTGTCTGTCTCTTTTGCCCATTGCCCCTGCTGGAACTTCCACACCATGTTCAATAAACGTAGTGAGAGTGTATATTTTTCCTTTTTTCCAGCTATTATTAGGTAGGAAACCATTCAGTGGAGCATGATTAAATATAATTTTGCTGTAGGTTTTTTGTTAAGTTGAAGAAGTTTGCCTTTATATCACAAAGAGAAACTCTCTTAGAGCTAATAAGTGAATTTAGCAATGTTGCAGGATACAATATCAAAATATAAAAAAATGAGTTTCTATGCATCATCACAGAATAATCTGATAATGAAATTAGGAAGACAATTTCAACTATAGTAGCATCAAAGAGAATAAAACATATGAATAAATTTAATGGAGAAAACACGAAGCTTATATTCTGAAAACCGTAAAGCATCATTGAAAGAAATCAATCAAGACTCACTTAAATGGAAAGACGGAGGAAGAGGCAAGATGGCAGAAGAATAGAGGACCTCCTTTAATCTGGTCCCTTGAATTTAGCTAGATAACTATCAAATCATTCTGAACACCCATGAATTCAACCTGAGATGTAAGAAAAAAAAATCTAGAGCTCTACAAGTAGAAAAGCAACCACTTTCTGCAAGGTAGGAGGTGCAGAGAAGTGAATCTGAGGGTATATATTGGAAGATAGGGAGCCTCATAAGCTGGCTACCAGAAAGTGGCATAGCCCAAGAGGGCAATATCAGAACCCTTAGAAATCTGCTCCAGTGAGAGGCATCCCTGACCGAGAGGTATGAAAGGGGGCAAATTTCTTTCTTTTTTGTTTTTTTAAAGATTTCATTTACTTATTTGTCAGAGAGAGAGATCACAAGCAAGCAGAGAGGCAGGCAGAGAGAGGGGGGAAGCAGGCTCCCTGCTGAGCAGAGAGCCCGATGAGGGGCTTGATCCCAGGACCCCGAGATCATGACCTGAGCCGAAGGCAGAGGCCTTCACCCACTGAGCCACCCAGGTGCCCCCCAAAAAGGGGAAAATTTCTAGATGGAACTGTGTGACTCCAGAGGTAAGGAGTCACAGAAATAACTGGGGTGCCTGAGCCAGTACAGTTCCGAAGCATTGGAGCAGGGAAACTGGGAGGGAGAGAGCCCAAGAGAGCCCGGGAGGGAGCTCTCAGCTGGATTAGCCATATACTGTGAGCTGTGACTCAATTGGGTGACCACTCTCTGTGTGGGGACCATGCAAATGATAGGACCTCTGGGTCTCTCCACCTTCCCTTGGGAAGGGCAGAGTGGGTGTGTGCAGACCCTGGGGACAACTCTCAGTGCCTGAACCCTGCAATAAACAGGAACGTGGCAGCCCTCCACCTCCCCACACCAGGGCTGAGTGGGTGCACACATGATGGGGCAACAGCTCTCAGGGTGGGAACCCTGTAAAGGACAGTAGCGGGCAACCCTCTGCTTGCCCCCTCGAGGGATGGAGTTGGTGCGCACAGGATTCAGGATCAGCTCTCTGTGCCAGGACCCTACAATGGGCAGAACCTTCTGACTTCCCCCCAGGAGGATCAGTGTGGATGCACACTGTAGGAGTCTGCAGTGTTTGGCACACACAAAAGTGAAAACCATTTATCCCTGAGGGTTTACTGAAGAGAGGGGATCACGATCTTTGGACTCTGGGGCTGGAGATCAGGTGCCACCAATTTAATTTTGATCTTCTAAAGAAGCCCAGAGAGCCTTCTGGAACAAAAGCCACAGAGAGGATCAACTTACACTGAGCCTGGCCCCCTGCCAAGGGGCAGAGCAACTCTGCCCAAGCAAAGACACCTGAGAAATAGCGTCCAGGCCCCTCTCCCAGAAAACCAACTGGGAGAAATGGTACACAGCAAATTTATGTACCACACAAGAGTGTAAAATTCCAGTGCTAGGGTAAAATGGTATATAGAATTCAAGGTTTTTTTCTCATGATTAATTTATCTTTCAGTTTAAAAATTTCCATTTCTTTTCTTTTTTCTCTTTTCAACTAGTTTCTTTTTTATCGATAAATCCTTGTTATTAAGTCTTTTTCTAACTTTCTTTTTTTCATTTATATTTTATAGATATTTTTTCATTTTTGGCTTCCTTTCACTCTATTCAATTTTATTTTTGTATATACATAAGTTTTGTTTTCTTTGCAATTTTGGGATTTAGTGTCTTCTAACACACAGACCAAGATACACCCAGGACCAACTAGATCACCAGGTTTTGTCCACCCTGTGAGATTATATTCTCTCCCCACTCCTTTTTTTTTTTCATTGTCTTTTGCTTTTGCTTTTTGTTTTTGGTGTCTGACCTCTTTGGATTTGTCCAGTTTGTATTTTGCTTGGGTTGTGGTTGATATTTTTGATCCTGTTCACTCATTCATCCATTCTTTCTTGGGCAAAATGACTAGAAAGAAGAATTCACAACAAAAGAAAGAACCAGAGGTAATACTCTCTGATACGGATTAAATCAATATGGATATAAGTTAAATGCTGGAGCTGGAATTCGGATAACAATTATAAAGTTACTAGTTGGACTTGAAAAAAGCATAAAAGACACTAGAGAATCTCTTGGGGCAGAAGCGAGAGTGAGATCTAATCAGGCCAAAATTAAAAATGCTCTAAATGAGATGTAGTCTAAATTGGATGTTCTAACAGTTGGGGTAAATGAGGCAGAAGAGAGTCAGTGTCACAGAAGACAAGTTGATGGAAAGGAAGGAAGCTGAGGTAAAGAGAGAAAAACAGCTACTAGGTCATGAGGGGAGGCTTCAAGAAACCAGTGATGCTATAAAATGTACCAACATCAGAATTCTTGGGGTGTCTGATGATGAAGAGAGAGTGAGAGAGAGGGCCATAAGGTGTATTTGAGCAAATCATAGCTGAGAACATCCATAATCTGGGGAAGGAAACAAGCATTCATGCCCAAGAGATAGAGAGGACCCCTTCCAAAATCAATGAAGATAGATCAACGTCCTGACATAATAGTGAAGCTTGTAAATTTCAGAGATAAATAGAAAATCCTGAAAGTAGTTCAAGACAAGAGGTCACTAACCTACAGAGGTAGGAACATTAGACTTACATCAGACCTATCCACAGAGACCTGGCAGGCCAGAGAGGGCCGGCATGATATATTCAGGGTTCTAAACAAGAAAACCATGCAGCCAAGAATACTTTATCCAGCAAGGCTGTCATTCAGAAATAAAGGAGAGATAAAAACCTTCCAGGACAACAGAAACAGGAAGAGTATGTGATCACCAAGCCAGCCCTGCAAGAAATACTAAGGGGATCCTGTAAACGAAGAGAGAGCCCAAGAGTAACATCAGCCAGAAAGAAACAGAGACAATCTACAGAAACAGGGACATTACAGGCAACACAATGGCACTAAATTCATACCTTTCAGTAGTTACTCTGAATGTAAATGGTCTGATTGCTCCAATCAAAAGACACATGGTATCAGATTGGATAAAAAAAAAGCAAGATCTATCCATATGCTGTCTACAAGAGGCTCACTTTAGACCTAAAGACACCTCCAGATTGAAAGTGAGGGCATGGAGAACAATTTATCATACTAATGGACCTCAAAAGAGAGCTGAGATAGCAATCTTCATATCAGACAAATTCAATTTAAACCAAAGACTGTAGTAAGGTATGAAGAGGGACACCATATCATACTTAAAGGGTCAATACAAAAAGAAGATCTAACAATTACAAATACTTATGTCCTTAACTTGGGAGCAGCCAATTGTATCAACCAATTAATAGCAAAATTAAAGAAACACATAGATAGTAATACCTTATTAGTAGGGGACTTTAACACTGCACTCAAAGCAATGAACACATCATCTAAGCAGAAGATCGACAAGGAAACAAGGGATTTGAATGACACATTGGACCAGATGGAGATCACAGATACATAGAGAGCATTCCATCCTAAAGCAAAAGAATAAACATTCTTCTGGAGTGCACATGGAAATTTCTCCAGAATAGATCAAATGCTGCATCACAAATAAGGTCTCAATCAGTACCAAAAGGTTGGGACTATTGCCTGGATATTTTCAGACCACAATGCTTTGAAACTTGAACTCAATTACAAGAGGAAATTTGGAAGGAACTCAGACATTTGGAAGTTAAAATGCATCCTGCTAAAAAAATTAATGGGTCAACCAGGAAATTAAAGAACTAAAAAAAACTCATGCAAACTAGTTATAATGAAAACATGTTGGTCCAAAACCTTTGGGATACTCCAAAGGTGGCCTTAAGAGCGACATACATAGCCATCCAAGCCTCTCTCAAAAAAATTAGAAAAATTCCAAATACATAAGATAACCACATCCCTAAAGGAGCTAGAGAAAGAACAGCAAATAAAGCCTAAACCAAGCAGGGAAAGAGAAATAATAAAGAGGAGAAATAAAAATAAATAAATAATAAATAAAGAGAAATAATAAAGATTAGAGCAGAAATCAATGAAATGGAAACCAGAAGAGCAATAGAACAGGTCAAGGCAACTAGAAGCTGGTTCTTTGAAAGAATTAATAAGATCAATAAACCCCTAGTAAGACTTATTGAAAAAAAAGAGAAAGAACCTAAATTAATACAGCCATGAACAAAAGGGGAGAGATCACAACCAACACCAAGGAAATACAAACAATTTTAAAAACATAGTGTGAGCAACTATATGCCAAGAGATTAGGCAATCTATAAGAAATGGATGCATTCCTAGAGATGTATAAACTACCAAAACAGAAACTGGGAGAAACAGAAGATCTGAACAGACCCATAACCAGCAAGTAAATTGAAGCATTAATCAAAAACGTCCCCCAAAACAGGAGTCAGGGCCAGATGGCTTCCCAGGGGAATTCTACTAAACATTTAAAGAAGAAATACCTATTCTACTGAAGCTGTTTCAAAAAATAGAAATGGAAAGGAAACCTTCCAAACTTGCTCTATGGGGTCAGCATTATCTTGTTCCCAGAACCAGACAAAGGCTTATATCCCAGATGAACATGGATGCCAAAATACTCACCAAGATACTAGCCAATAGTGTCCAACAAGTACATTAAAAGGATAATTCACCAGGACCAAGTGGGATTTATTCTTAGACTGCAAGGGTGGTTCAACATTCACAAATCAATCAACATGATACATTAATAAAAGAAAGGACAAGAATCATATGATCCTCTCAACTGATGCAGAAAAAGCATTTGAAGAAATACAACATCTTTTCTTGATTAAAACTTTCCACAGTGTAGGGATACAGGTAACACACCTCAGTATCCTAAAAAAGTATCATAAAAAGCCCACAGTAAATATCATTCTCAATGGGGGAAAAACTGAGAGCTTTTCCCCCTAAGCCCCAGAGCATGATAGGGATGCCAACTCTCACCACTGTTGTTCAACATAGTACTAGAAGTCCTAACCTCAGCAATCACACAACAAAAAGAAATAAAAGGCATTCAACTTGGCAAAGAAGAAGTCAAACTCTCACTCCTCGCAGATGACATGATACTTTACGTGGAAAACCCAAAAGACTCCTCTCCAAAATTGCTAGAACTCATACAGGAATTCAGCAACGTGGCAGGATACCAAATCAATGCACAGGAATCAGTTGCACTTCTAAATACTAACAATGAGACTGAAGACAGAGAAATTAAGGAATCGATGCCACTTACAATTGCACCAAAAGCCGTAAGAGACATAGGAATAAACCTAACCAGAGAGATAAATGATCTGTACTCTAAAAACTACAGGACACCTGTGAAAAAAATTGAGGAAGATACAAAGACATGGAAAAACATTCCAGGCTCTTGGATTGGAAGGCTAAATATTTTAAAAATGTCTATGCTACCCAGAGCAATCTACACATTCAATGCGATCCTTGTCAAATCACCATTGACATTTTTCACAGAAGTGGAGCAAACAGTCCTAAAATTTGTATGGGACCAGAAAAGACCCCACATAGTTAGAGAGATGTTGAAAAAGAAAGCCAATGCTGGCAGCATCACCATTCCTGACATTAAACTATATTACAAAACTGTAATCATCAAGACAGCATGGTACTGGCACAAAAACAGACGCTTAGATCAATGGGAAAAAAAAGAGAATCCAGAAATGGACCCTCAACTCTATGGTGAAATAACCTTTGACAAAGCAAGAAAGAATGTAGAATGGAAAAGAACAGTCTCTTGGACAAAATGGTGCTGGGAAAATTGGACAGCTGCATGCAGAAGAATGAAACTGGACCATTCTCTTACGCAAAGATAAACTCAAAATGGATGAAAGACCTCAATGTGAGACAGGAATCCATCAAAATCTTAGAAGAGAATCTAGGCAGCAATCTCTTCGACCTCGGCCACAGTGACTGCTTGCTAGACACATCTCCAAAGCAAAGGAAGCAAAAACAAAAATGAACTATTGGGACTTCATCAAGATAAAAAGCTTCTGGACAGCAAAGGAAGCAGTCAACAAGACTAAAAGGCAACCTATGGAGTGGGAGAAGATATTTTCAAATGACATATCAGATAAAGGGCTAGTATCCAAAGTCTATAAAGAACTTATCAAACTCAACACCCCAAAAGAACAAATAATCCAGTCAAGAAATGGGCAGAAGACATGAAGATACATTTCTCCAAAGAACACATACAAATGGCTAAAATGCATGAAAAAATGCTCAGCATTACTTGGCATCAAGGAAATACAAATCAAAACCACAATGGGATACCACCTTACACCAGTCAGAATGGCTAAAATTAAGAAGATGGGAAAAACTATGTTGGCAGGAATGTGGAGAAAGGGGAACCCTTTTACACTGTTGGTAGGAATGCAAGCTGGTACAGCCACTATAAAAAACAGTATGGAGGGTCCTCCAAAAGTTAAAAACAGAGCTACCCTATGACCCAGCAATTGCCCTACTAGGTATATACTCCAACGATACAGCTGTAGTGAAATGAAGGGGCATTTGCACCCCAATGTTCATAGCAGCAATGTCCACAATAGCCAAACTCTGAAAGGAGCAGAGATGTCCTTCAATAGATGAATGGATAAGGAAGATGTTATTTTACACACACACACACACACACACACACACACAGATGTCCTTCAATAGATGAATGGATAAGGAAGATGTTATTTTACACACACACACACACACACACACACACACACTGGAATATATTATTGAGCCATCAGAAAGGATGAATACTTACCATTTACATTGACATGGATGGAACTGGGGGGTATCATGCTAAATGAAATAAGTCAATCAGAGAAAGACAACTATCATATGGTTTCACTCATAAGTGGAATATAAGAAACAGTGCAGAGAATTATAAGGGAAAGGAGGGAAAGCTGAATGGGAAGAAGTCAAAGAGGGACACCAACTATGAGAGATTCTTAACTATGGGAAACAAACTGAGGGTTGCTGAAGGGTAGGTTGGTGTGGGGATGGGATAACTGGGAGATGGGCATTAAGCAGGGCATGTGATGTGATGAGCACCGGATGTTATATGCAACTGATGAATTTTTTTTTTAAAGATTTATTTATTTATTTATTTATTTATTTATTTATTTATTTATTTACTTATTTATTTATTTTTGACAGAGAGAAATCACAAGCAGGCAGAGAGGCAGGCAGAGAGAGGGGGAAGCAGGCTCCCCACCGAGCAGAGAGCCCGACATGGGACTCAATTCCAGGACCCTGAGACCAGGACCCCAGCCAAAGGCAGAGGCCTCAACCCACTGACCCACCCAGGTGCCCCACAACTGATGAATTCTTAAACACTACATCTGAAAATATTGATGTACTTTGTGTTGGCTAATTGAATTTAAATAAGAAAAATTAAATGGAAAGACATCTGTTCTCATGAATTGGAGTACCTAATATTGTTAAGATAGCAATACTATTCAAATGTGTGTGCTGATAATATCAGCACAATTATAATATCAGCAGCATAATCCCATTAAAATCCAAGCTACTTTTTTACATAAATGCAAAGCTGATTTAAAAAATTCATTTGGAAATACAAGGGGTCCAGGATAGTTGAATCAATCTTGAGAAAGCAAAACAAAGTTGAATGACTCACATTTTCCAATGTCAAAAATAAATACAAAGCTAAGTATATTGGCATAATGTCAGACACATAGGCCAATTGAATATAAACTCCAACTTCAGAAATAAACTACATATTTTTATATTATCTTACTTTTGCTTGTTTTTTAAATTTGTTTATTTATTTTTAATTTTCATTCCAGCATAGTTAATATACAGTGTTGTTTTCTTTTTTTAAAATGAACTTATTTATTAACATATAATGTATTATTTGCTTCAGAGTATATGTCTGTGAATCATCAGGCTTACACATTTCACAGCATTTACCATAGCACATACCCTCCCCAATGTCCATAAGCCTACCCCCTCTACCTCCCAGCCACCCTTAGTTTGTTTCGTGAGTTTAGGAGTCTCTTATGCTTTGTCTCCTTCCCCAACCCATCTTGTTTCATTTCTCTTCCCCACCACCCCAAGATCTCCTGCCCTGCCTCTCAAACTCTTCATATCAGAGCGATCATGTGATAATTGCCTTTCTCTGACTGGCTTATTTCGCTTAGCATAATACCCTCTAGTTCCATCCACGTCATTGCAAATGGCAAGATTTAGTTTCTTTTGATGGCTGCATAGTATTCCATTGTATATATATACCACATCTTCTTTATCCATTCCTCTGTTGATTGACATCTAGGTTCTTTCCATAGTTTGGCTATTGTGGACATTGCTGCTATAAACATTCAAGTGCATGTGACCTTCAGATCACTACATTTGTATCTTTAGGGTAAATACCCAGTAGTGCAATTGCTGGGTCGTAGGGCAGCTCTATTTTCAACATACAGTGTTGTTTTCATTTCCTATTTCACCAATCCCCCATCCACCTTCCTTCTGATAACCATCTGTTTGTTCTCTATAGTTAAGAGTTTCTTTTTTTTGTTTTTCCTTTTTCCCCTTTGTTCATTTGTTTTCTTTCTTAAATTCCACATGTGAGTGAAATCATCTGGTATCTCTTTCTCTGACTGAATTATTTCACTTAGCATTACACCTTCTAGCTCCATCCATGTTGTTGCAAATGGTAAGATTTCAGTTATTTTATGGTTGAATTATATATATTTATATATATATGTGTAAAATAACATCTTCCTTATAGATATAGATATCTATAGATATCAACATAGATATATAGATATAGATATAGATGATATAGATATAGATTGACTTCTTCTTAATCCATTCACTTATCCGTGGACCCTGGAGGCTACTTCCATAATTTGGCTACCATAAATAAGGTTGCAATAAAAATAAGAGTGCACGTATCCCTTTGAATTAGTGTTTTTGTATTCTTTGTGTAAATACCCAGTAGTGTGGTTGCTGAATCATAGGGTAGTTCTATTTTTAACTTTTTGAGGAACCTCCATATTGTTTTTTACAATGGCTGCACCAGTTTGCATCCCCCCCAGCAGTGCAGGAGGGTTCCTTTTCCTCCACATCCTCACCAACATTTGTCATTTCTTGTGTTTTTTATTTGAACCATTCTGACAGGTTTCAGGTGATATCTCATTTTGGTTTTGATTTGCATTTCCCTGATGATAAGTGATGATGAGCATCTTTTCATGTGTCTGTAGGCCATTTCAATGTCGTCTTTGGAGAAATGTCTGTTCATGTCTTCTGCCCATTTTTAATTGGACTATTTGGGACTTTTTGGTGTTGAGTTATATAAGTTCTTTATATATTTTAGATACCAAGCCTTTACCAGATATGTCATTTGCAAATACCTTCTCCCATTCAGTGGGATGTCTTTCAGTTTTGTTGGTTGTTTCCTATGCTGTTCAGAAGATTTTTATTTTGATGTAGTCACAATAAGTCAATTTTGCTGTTGTTTCCCTTGCCTCAGGAGACATATCTAAGAAAGATGTTGTTATGGCCAATGTCAGAGAAATTATTACCTGTGCTTTCTTCTAGAAATTTTATGGCTTCCAGTCTCACATTTACATCCTTAATCGATGTTGAATTTATTTTTGTGTATGGTGTAGGAAAGTGGTCCAGTTTTCCCAACACCATCTGTTGAACAGACTGTCTCTTTTCCACTGGATATCCTTTCTTCCTTCGTCAAAGATTAATTGACCATGTAATAGTGGGTTTATTTTTGGACTTTCTATTGTGTTCAATTGATCTATGCATCTATATTTGTGCCAGTGCCATACTCTATTGAGTACCAGAGCTAATTAATATAACTTGAAATCTAGAATCGTGATACCCTTAGTTTTGCGGGGGGGGGGGGTTGTTATTGTTTTTTAGTTTGTCAAGATTGCTTTTGCTATTCAGGGTCTTTTGTGATTCCACACAAATTGCAGGATTGTTTGTTCGATTTCTGCGAAAAATGCTGTTGGTATTTTTTTTATTTTGTTGTGTTAGTCACCATAAAATACATCGTTAGTTTTTGACGCAGTGCTCCAAGATTCATTGTTTATGCACCACACCCATGCTCCATGCAATACATACCCACCTTAATACCGACCACCAGGCTCACCCATTCCCCCACCCCCTCCCCTCTGAAACCTCAGATTGTTTCTCAGAGTCCACAGTCTCTCATGGCTCGTCTCCCCCTCTAACCAATTTCCCCCAATTCACTTTTCCTTTCCTTTCCCTAATGTCCTCCATGTTATTCCTTATGTTCCACAAGTAAGTGAAACCATATGATAATTGACTTTCTCTGCTTGACTTATTTCACTCAGCATAATCTCCTCCAGTCCCATCCATGCTGAAGCAAAAATTGGGTATTCATCCTTTCTGATGGCTGAGTAATATTCAATTGTATATATGAACCACATCTTCTTTATCCATTCATCTGTTGAAGGGCATCTAGGCTCTTTCCACAGTTTGGTTTTTGTAGACATTGCTGCTATGACCATTAGGGTGCATATGGCCCTTCTTTTCACTACATCTGTATCTTTGAGGTAAATACCTAGTCATGCAATTGCCGGGTCATAAGGTAGGTAGCTCTATTTTTAATTTTTTGAGGAATCTCTACACTGTTTTCCAAAGTGGCTGCACCAACTTGCATTCCCACCAACAGTTTAAGAGGGCTCCCCTCTCTCCACATCCTCTCTAACATTTGTTGTTTCCTGCCTTGTTAATCTTTGCCATTCTAACTGGTGTAAGGTGGTATCTCAATGTGGTTTTGATTTGAATTTCTCTGATGGCTAGTGATGATGAACATTTTCTCATGTGTCTGCTAGCCATTTGTATGTCTTCATTGGAGAAGTGTCTA
The DNA here is from genome assembly GCA_028533885.1 of Nasua narica. Taxonomy (NCBI): domain Eukaryota; kingdom Metazoa; phylum Chordata; class Mammalia; order Carnivora; family Procyonidae; genus Nasua; species Nasua narica. The sequence continues at coordinate 64,219,012 of CM052801.1, read as the reverse complement.
TTCATGTCTCCTGCCCATTGTTTGACATGGTTATCTGTTTTTTGGGTGTTGAGTTTGAGTTCTTTATAGATCTTGGATATCAGCCCTTTGTCTGTAGTGTCATTTGCAAATATCTTCTCCCATTTTGCAGGTTGCCTCTTTGTTTTGTTGACTGTTTCCTTTGCTGTGCGGAAGCTCTTTATCTTGATGAATTCCCAAAAGTTCATTTTCGCCTTTGTTTCCCTTGCCTTTGGAGACATGTCTTGAAAGAAGTTGCTGTGGCCGATGTCAAAGAAGTTCCTGCTTATGTTCTCCTAGGATTTTAATGGATTCCTGTCTCACGTTGAGGTCTTTCATCCATTTTGAGTTTATCTTTGTGTAGGGTGTAAGAGAATGGTCGGGTTTCATTATTCTATAGATAGCTGTCCAATTTTCCCAGAAGAGACTGTCTTTTTCCACTGGATATTTTTTTCCTGCCTTGTCAAAGATTATTTGACCATAGAGTTGAAGGGTCCATATTTGGGCCCTCTACTCTGTTCCATTGGTCCGTGTCTTTATTTGTGTCAGTACCACGCTGTCTTGGTGATTACAGCTTTGTAATAAAGCTTGAAATCAGGCAGTGTGATGCCCCCAGCTTTGTTTTCCTTTTTCAACATTTCCTTAGCAATGAGGGGTCTTTTCTCATTCCATACAAATTTTAGGATTTTTTGTTCCAGTCCTTTGAAAAATGTCACTGGTATTTTGATCAGGATGGCATTGCAAGTATAGATTGCTCTGGGCAGCATAGACATTTTAACAATGTTTATTCTTCTGATCCATGAGCATGGAACATTTATCTATCTTTTTGTGTCTTCCTCATTTTCTTTCATGAGGGTTCTGTAGTTCCTCGAGTATAGGTCCTTTACCTCTTTGGTTAGGTTTCTTCCATGGTATCTTATGGTTTTGGGTGCTATTGTAAATGGAATAGGTTCTTTAATTTCCCTTTCCATATTTTCATTGTTAGTGTATAGGAAAGCAACTGATTTCTGTGCATTGATTTTTTTTTAAAGATTTTATTTATTCATTTGACAGACAGAGAGAGATAGATCACAAGGAGGCAGAGAGGCAGGCAGAGAGAGAGGAAGAAGCAGGCTCCCCGCCGAGCAGAGAGCCCGATGCGGGGCTCGATCCCAGGACCCTGAGATCACGACCAGAGCTGAAGGCAGAGGCTTTAAACCACTGAGCCACCCAGGCGCCCCTGTGCATTGATTTTGTATCCTGCTACATTACTGAATTGCTGTATGGGTTCTAGTAATATGGGGGTGGAGTCTTTTTGGTTTTCCACATAAAGTATCATGTCATCTGCGAAGAGAGAGAGTTTGACTTCTTCCTTGCCAATTTGAATAAATTTTATTTCTTTTTGTTTTCTGGTTGCTGTTGCTAGGACTTCTAGTACTATGTTGAACATCAGTGGTAAGAGTGGGCATCCTTGTCGTGTTCCTGATCTCAATGGGAAGGCTCTCAGCTTTTCCCTATTGAGAATGATATTTTCTGTGGGTTTCCATAGATGGATTTTATGCTGTTGGTATTTTGATAAGGATTACACTAAATGTGTAGATTGCTTTGGGTAGTATAGACAATTTAACAATATTTGTTCTTCCGATCCATGAGCATGGAATGCCTTTCCATTTGTTTATGAAGTCTTCAATTTCTTTTTATTATTATTATTTTTTATTTTAGTCACCATAGAGTACATCATTAGTTTTTGATGTAGTGTTCCATGATTCCTTGTTTGTGTATAACACCCAGGACTCCATGCAATTTGTGCCCTCCTTAATAGTCTTCAATTTCTTTCATCAGCGTTTTATAGGTCTTTCACATTTTTGGTTAAGGTTATTACTAGGCATTTTATTCTTTTTGGTGCAATTATAAATGGGATTGTTTTCTTGATTTCTCTTTCTGCTGCTTCATTATTAGTATACAGAAATGCAACAGATTTCTGTATGTTGATTTTGTATCCTGTGAATTAATTCATTTATCAGTTTTAGTAGTTTTTCAGCAGACTCTATAAGGTTTTCTATACACACTATCAAGTTATCTGCCAAGACTGAAAGTCTGAGTTCTTCCTTGCTGTTTTAGATGCCTTGTTGTTGTTGTTGTTGTTGTCGTCGTCGTCGTCGTCATTGTTGTTTTCTGGTTTTTGTGGCTAGGACTTCCAGAACTGTGTTGAATAACAGTGGTGAGCGTGGACATCCTTGTCTTGTTCCTGACCTTAGGGGAAGCTCTGAGTTTTTGTCCATTGAGGATGATAGTAGCTGTGGGTTTTTCATATGTGGCCTTTGTTATGTTAGGGTATGTTCCCTCTAACAGTAGGTTGTCTTTTAGTTTTTTTGATTCTTTCCTTTGCTGTGCAGAAGTTTTTATTTTGATGTAGTCCCAAGAGTTTATTTTTGCTTTTGTTTCCCTTGCCTTAGGACACTTCTAGAAGAATGTTACTGTGGCGGATGTCAGAGAAATTAGTGCCCGTGTAGTTGTGGAATTCTTAAGCCTTTATTTCTTCTCTGGTTCTTATAACTGCCCAGGCTGGTTGCAGAAAACTTTTTATTTTCCATAAGGTGGCACTCTAGTTCAAGTTTGTGTTTCCTTGCCTGCCCAGAGATCCTGGTCTGCTTTTTGGAAGCATTCTGTTTATTGGAGCTTTCTCTTACCACTGCATTTGGGAGTGCACCCTGGGAGCCTGCCCAAGAGTAGGGGAGGTGTGAGTTTAGCCCACAGACTCATTCCTCTCCCAGCAGCACCCAACAAAGCTGAGGTAGCCAAGCGCTCATGCACTCTCTCCTTTTTCTGCATGAGAGGTCACTGCCAGCTAGTTCAGCATCATGCTGTTCTGCCTTGAATGGGCAGCACTGACAAAGTTCCTCTTACCCTCTTCAATGCATCCAGACTCATATTTTTTTTTTTGGTTGTTGTTCCAACAGAGAGGTGGAATCTCTACTCAGGAAAGCTGCACTTGTACAAAGTCTCCCATGTCTGTGGGTGTGTCTGTCCAAGTCAGCACTCTCCAAGTTGTTCTCTGTTATGGCTAAGAGGGGTTAGAACAGGTTTGTAGGTTCCTGCTGATTTCACAGCCTGTTCAGAGGTTTGTCAGCATTAATTAGCCCATTACCAGATCCAGATGTGGGTAAGACCCTTCCTGGGTCCTTGGTGTTTGGTGCTAGATCCCTCAACTCACACAGAGGTACATGTGTTTGTGAAGGGATTTCTAATTAGTTGTCAAAAAGGGGGCACCAAAAAGGAGGACATCTAATGCTGCCATGAGGCTAATGTTTGGTTCTATAAGTATTCATTCTTTGAAATTCCTGAAAACACATCTTTTGATGTTATACTATAATTTATTGAATCAATCCTTAGTTGATATATTTTAATTTTTTCAAATTTTTTTCATACTTTTTTATTATCAATATTGCACCAACAACACCTTATGCATATAGTCTTCCATAAAATATGTGCCAATATATACTCCCACCTACACTGAATCTATCACAATATTTGACTTACCATGCTCTGATGAACACAAAACATAATCATTTCTAAGTACCTAAGCATACAAATGCGTAGAGATATGTAACAGACACAAATATACTCATCAACCAACTTATAACCTATTGTCATTTTATCATGTGCGATCTAGATTTTTTTTTTAATATTATGGATATGCCTCAATCCATCTTGCTTTTCTTTCATTCCATTCTCTCCCCAGAGGCAACTGCACTTTAAGGCTGATGTGCACTTATGTATGTTTTTATACTTTTACTAGATATTTTTATGGCCATAAGTAATATGCAACATTACTTTTAGAGACTTAAGAATGGTTGAGAATGGTCCTATAAGAAATGTTTGCTTTTGGGCGCCTGGGTGGCGCAGTTGGTTGAGCAACTGCCTTCGGCTCAGGTCATGATCCCGGAGTCCCGGGATCGAGTCCCATATCGGGCTCCCAGCTCCATGGGGAGTCCGCTTCTCACTCTGACCTCTCCCTTCTCATTCTCTCTCTCACTCTCTCTCTTTCCTAATAAATAAATAAATAAAATCTTTAAAAAAAAAAAGAAATGTTTGCTTTTGAAGCACACTTTTCTTGCACACTATTATGCTTTGCTACTCATACATATTGATATATAGAGTTATAAGTCTTTTGTATTTTACTAAATATTTATTTATTTATTTTCAGAGAGAATATATGAGTGAATGAATGGGGGGGCAGAAGAAGAGAGGAAGGGGAAGCAGACTCCCCACTGAGCGGGGAGCCCTACAAGGGTCTTGATATCAGGGCCCTGAGATCATGACCTGAGCCCAAACTGAGAGTCAGACGCTTAGCCAACTGAGCCACCCAGGTGCCCCTATAGGTCTTTTATTTTAATTGAAGCATAGTGTCCCATTGCATAAATGCACCACAATCTGTTTGTTTTCAATGGGAATGCAAGGGTTTTTTTTTATGTCTGTTTGTTGTTATTATTTTTACCTTTATTTCTCATAATTATTTTTGTTTTGTACAGTATTAGCGTGAATAGGTATCATGGTTCCTGGCCAGAGTTTTCTCAAAACTGCCATTACATAGCAATCATTCGAAGTGTTTGCTAAACAAACAGAATCCCAGTTCCATGTCCTCAAATCCTCAAATTTCCAATTCATCAGGTCAGTTAAGAGGTCTGGAAGCTTGTAGTTTTCAGTAGTGCCTCAAGCATTTCCAAAGATCAGGCAAAGTCTGGGAAGCTCTTTGATCGGTTAACGAGAAATCATCTCATTAAATCCTTAATTGCTTTTCTTTCATTTTTAGTTCAATTTCTGTTCTTTTATATCTCCATTGTCTTTAATGATTAGGTTAAAAATCTAAAAATACAGACATGCATAATGTAGCAATTTAACCAATTTGATAAACATCTCTATTGATTTTTACTACACAAAAGATAACTTTACTACACAAAAGATAACTTTAATAACCCAAGGAAAAATACAATAATCATTTAGAACAGTACATAACAACAACTAGCTGAGGTAGCCAAGCCCTCATTCACTCTCTCCTTTTTCTGTACTTTCTCCTTTTTCTTCTTCTTCTTCTTCTTCTTTTCTCCTTCCTCTTTTTCTTTTTTAAAGTAGCTCCATGCCCAGCATGGAACCCAATGTGGGGTTTGAAATCAAAACCCTAAGATCAAGACCTAAGATCAAGAGTGTGACACTTGGGGCGCCTGGGTGGCTCAGTTGGTTGGGCGACTGCTTTCGGCTCGGGTCATGATCCCGGAGTCCCGGGATCGAGTCCCGTATCGGACTCCCGGCTCTGTGGGAAGTCTGCTTCTCCCTCTGACTTTCTCCCCTCTCATTCTCAGTCTCTCTCTCTCTCTAGTAAATAAATAAAATCTTAAAAAAAAATGTTTAAAAAAAAAAGAGTGTGACACTTACCCAACTGAGCCACACAGGCACCCCTAGAATGGTAAATAATTTCTAAGTAAAGTATCCCTTATACAAGAAACCATTCTCCCCTGACCACATAACCCTTATGTGATGGATAAGAATTAACCTAATGCTGAAAGTTTTATCACTGTTCTTTTCATGGCCATTAAAGATTTTCTGTTGCATTTGTTTCAAATCAAAACATTTTTCAATATGATAACACAAGTCACAGAACAATAGTGATTGTGAAAATTACTGATATTTCAAAATATGTAACAGTTAAAAAAGATATGTGATAGTCAATGTAACATATCCAGTTCAGGGTTTGATAAGTTTTTTTTTTAAAAGAAACTTGTTCCTTCTCTACAAAAGCCAGTTCATCTTGATAATGTCAGAAAGGATTATTCTCAAAAATCCCAACTGAGACAGAAACCAACATGAGTGGGATAGTTTCCCTAAGTCTTAAATAAAATAAAAAAAAAAAGATTGTCTGCTTTATTTATGCCTCCATCATGCAGAATCACTCACAAATAAGTTATATGTATATACAGAAACATTTCATTCCTTTTAGGGTCCATAAAATTCCAGTGTATTGGTGTACCAAAAGTTGTTAAATGACAGGTGTGGTTGATGCCTCACACAGAAGATTGCTTCACCCACAAAGCACCAACATAGTTTCTGTTGAAAAACACTGCAAATTTTGGATTCTTTTTTTTTTTATTTTAAAGATTTTATTTATTTATTTGACAGAGAGAGAAAGAGATCACAAGCAGGCAGAGAGGCAGGCAGAGGAAGAGGGGAAGCAGGCTCCCTGCTGAGCAGAGAGCCCCATGCGGGGCTCGATCCCCTGACCCTGGGATTATGACCTGAGCCAAAGGCAGAGGCTTAACCCACTGAGCCACCCAGGCGCCCCCCAATTTTGGATTCTTAAAAAAATTTCACAATCATCAAATCACTTCCACGAAGCTCTATGAATGTCACTTGCTCTCCAGAAAGATTGTGAAATTTAGATTCTCATACATAGTGTATTATAAACAGTGCCCATACCTTCACTAACAGTTATTTTAAAATGCAATATGGCAAATATCTATACCTGTGCAATAAAGTGCAAAGAATAAGTTTACAGATACCAAAGTACTCATTACCTAAATTTACCATCTTCTGATATTTAGCATTCTTTCCTGGTATTCCTCACACTACCCTCATCAGAACAACATACTAGAAGGACAACCGGCATGTTGTGGGTGAACAGAGTACGGGGTGGTACTCTCAAATGGTGAGATGGGATTTTCAGTGAAGCATCAAGAAGGGAGTGCCATTTGAGCTGAGAAAGGATATATAGTCAAGGGAAGTTCTCCAAGGGGGCATTTCAGGTCTGATCCATGGTACAGATGAAAGAATGTGCAAAGGTATACTTGGTGGTGACACAGACAATCCAGTATTGCTTCAATGTAAGACACCTGGATGGGTGAATTGAGAAATTACGGAAAGACAGGGCCAGCCAAGTCTCTGAGAGCTTTAAACACTGTGGCTGTGGAATCGGGATACTTCCCTATAGGTTGTTTGTTTCCAAACCTGACTGAGCATCAGAACCTCTGTCTTTTCATTTGCTTGTTTTTGTTTAATTTTAGCGTTGGGGATAGGTGAGAGGGACAAACATCAAGATCTGAGCTGGATTCCTCCAAGTTCACTTCTTAACCTACCATTTGGCCTGCACAGTCAATGCCTACAGTTTTTACCTTGGGATGATTAATGAACTCTGTCTTTCAAACGTAGGACCTAAATGTGAGAGGATCTACAAGTGTTCCCTGAAATCTCCACAGATGTATGCACACCATTAACACAAGGAAGTTTCCACTCACCCTGTAAAATAAAAATCCCTAGCCAAACCCTTAATCTCAGAAAAATAGGGTATCAGGGCTGTACACGGCCTGAGTCCAACAGCATTAGTTTTCACAAACACTGCCATGTAACTACCACCCCAATCCAGATACAGAACATTATCGGTATCCCACAGAGCTTCTCTATGTCCTCCTCCAAGTCACTACTACCACTGCCTCTATGCAAAGTTCACTGCTGCTCTGATTGCTTATGTCATAGATTAGTTTGCCTGTTTTTGATCTTTACAAAAAGGAAGTCATACAGTGTGAACTCTTTTGTGTCTGGCTTCTTTAGGTCTGTTGGAGTTATCCAAATTATCACATTTTGCAATAGTTTATTTTCATTGCTCTACAGTGGTCCATTCTTCCACTTTGCCAAACTTCATTTATCCATTCTTGTTGATGGGCATCAGGTTGTTTTCAACTTTGGGTTTTTGTCAATAATGCTGCTATGAACATTTTTCTGCATATATTTTTGGCACACAGAAATTATTTGTCACTGAGAATATACCTATGGGTGTAGTTGGTAGGCTATCAGATGTGTGTAAGTTCAGCCTTAGTAGGTACTAACTGGTTAACGAAGTGCTTGTATCAACTCATACCCTACAAGCAGTGTAGAGTTCCACCTACTTCATATCCTCATCAACAGTTGGTTTTGTTAGTTAGTTTTAATTTCAGCCATTGCTGAGGACATTGTTTTATGGTTTGAGTTTGGGTTTTCCCAATGAACAATGATGTTGAGCAGCATTTTCATAGGCTAAGTAGCCATTTGGGTAAAAAGTAAGATCATAGCTTTTTCCTCACAGCATATGCAGTATGATTCAATTTGGCCAAAAATTTATATGCAGTTTATGTATGTGTGCATTCATATGCATATATATAAAGAATATGGACTTAACTGTTAGTAGTGGTAATATTGATTGAGCACTTGCTGTATGCCAGACACATTTCCAATGTGCCTCATTTATATAAACTCATTCAATCCTTATAAAAGCCTTATAAGATACATTTTTTCCAAGCCAATGAAGAAACCAAAATGCAGAAATATTGCTATCATACCTATTTATTATACTAGTTGTCAGTGGTTAGTGGGAGTCCCTGATTATATGCACTTTCTTCTTTATGTGTGATTGAAATATACACACTACCAGCATCCCCAGAAGACTCCTTCTACATGTAAAGGGGTGAATATGTTATCTTCCTAGTGGTTACTAAAACTCCTTTTATGACTAGGTAGGCCATAAAGATGTCATCTGAGATGAGTGGAGAGGTAAATGGTCTTGGGTCATTTGGTAAAGTATTTAGAAAAGAGCACAGTTGCATACTAAAGCATCTGCAGTACAGTTCCATTTAACTTTTTATCGTACGTGTAATACATACATAGGTGTATCTATGCACATATGTAGAAAAATAATGCAACTGAATAATAGTCAAAGATAATGATAATAACTATTGAGGCATTTTCTCCTTGCCAGTCACATGCACACATATATAATATTTAATGTAGTTTTCTATATCTTTATATATGAATATACAGGCTTACATACTTAGTATACATATGTTTATGCATTATTATTATTATATGCTTATGTTAAATATGTATGATCATAACCATCCTATGTGACAGGAGATTTTCTTAAACAATAAAAGGACAGAAATATTAATATGACATATATATTACCATGGTCATCAGTGTGTGAGTAAGAATTATTATTTGCATTTGATTATTTATGTCTGACTACATTTTCCACCTGTAAAAAGATAAAAACATTTTTTTTAAAGATTTTATTTATTTATCCGACAGAAAGAGAGGGATCACAAGTAGGCAGAGAGGCAGGAAGAGAGACAAGGAAGCAGGCTCCTCTGCTGAGCAGAGAACCCGATGCGGGGCTCGATCCCAGGACCCTGAGATCATGACCTGAGCTGAAGGCAGAGGCCTGAGTCACCCAGGCGCCCCAAAAGGTAAAAACACTTTATCTCAATTTCCCACACTAATGTTCCTTTCAGGAGGGATGACCAAAACACATGTCTGAGACTGAGGGGGTGTTTGAAGACCCAGCTGGGTTTTAATTCTAAATACTGCATGGCCAGCCTCCTGCTGGGGAAGGAGCCAGATAATTTTCCACTTTGGGGGGATGGAAAGGGGGAATGGATGGTAACTTAGTTGAGGGCAGTTTCGGTGAGATGTTATTTATCAAGTTGAGAAGGTTTCCCTTTCTCCCACCCAGGCCAGTCATTCACGGGCCACAGGGTTGTCAGACTGTACCTTGATGTTTCAGATGGTGCCCTTTACAACCATCTTCCTCACAGATCCTCTGTGAGAGGGTGGTAAGGTGTCAGCATTTTCAGGGATAGGTACCTTTGTGTCCATCGTTGCAGGCATGCTCCACCCCAACTCCTGTCCTCGGTCTTCAAGAGAATAGTTCTGTCCCCTCTGAGCCCAAAACACACAAGTTGATCTTACCTCATTTTCAAGGAAATTGGACTGTGGTCTCTATCAAAGGGTGGTGAGAGCGAGTTCTTATATCCCTTTACCTTTGCCCTTCAAACTCTGGCTTGTTTGTCACATGGCAAAGTTCTCTCAAAGCACAGACACCCTTCCAGTCCTAAAGGTGAAGTGGATGAGAAACAAGCACTCCTTTTATCCCCAGCAGCGCCTTCTATCTCCTATAGAAAAACCTACAGGGGGAAACACCGTACAATGTTAACAGTAACTGTCAGCAGGTGGTTGGGAATTGGTTATCCGGTGCTTTCATTTTATTTGTACCTGTGTACAACATCCATAAATTATAAATGGGAGCCAAAGATACAGAAATGAGGCAGGCTGTGCTCTGAGGTAATGTTGATTAGGAAATTATCCAGACAACAGATGAGAGGTGCAGGGAGATTGAAAGTAAGCTTACCAGCAAGAATATACCTTTTATGTACAATTATACAATTAAGAAGATGGATTTCACTGGAGGGAAAAACTATAGATAGACTGCTTTTTCCAGAACATTTTTGTGGTGTTTTACTAGATATTTGTTTTAGCATCTTTATGCTTTATGCTCCAGTTTTTGTCTTGTTTAGCTGTACATTCTGCAGAGAGGGACACGTTTAGAGCATTGGGTGGGCATATTTGTGTATATTAATTTTAATTAAATAAAGCAGATTGAATGACATGTATATTGTGACATCTTTTAAAACAGAATAATTAATACATAACATGCACTGAAGTATGTATGGACAAAATATAAAAACTATATTAGAACTTTAACAGCAGTTGTCATAGGAAGAGTGGAATACCAAAGGATTTTACTATCCATGCCCTATGTTGGTGCACCTATATTTTTTAATGAATTAAAATTTTTTTATTGTGGTGAAACTCAAAGAACATAAAATTTACCATCATCGTTTTTAAGTGTACGCTTCAGTGGTACTAAATACGTTCATAATGTTGTGCAATCATCACCACCATCATTTCCAGAATTCTTTTCTTCTTATATGACTGCATAACTTCCCATTTTCTCCTCACGCCAGCCCCCAGCAACCACCATTCTACTTGTTGTCTGTATAATTTTGACTACCTTGAGTGCTTCATGTAAGTGGACTCATACAGCATTTGTCTTTTTGTGACTGGCTCACTTCACTTAGCATAATGTCCTCTGGTTTCATCTATGTTGTAGTATATGTCAGAATTTCCTTCCTTTTTATTTTTTAAAACTATTTATTTATTTATTTTAGAGAGCAGGCAGGGGCAGAGGGAGAGGGAGAGAGAAGATCTCAAGCAGACTTCCCACTGAGCACGGAGCCCCATGTGGGGTTCCATCTCACAACCCTGAGATCATGACCTGAGCCAAAATCAAGAATTGGACGATTACCTGACTAAGCCACCCAGGCATCCCAGAATTTCCTTTCTTTTTAAGGCTGAATAATATTCCATTGTATGTATATACCACAGTTTGCTTATCCATTCATTTGTCAATGAACAGGTAGTTTGCTTCCACATTTTAGCTATTAGGAATAATGATGCTATAAATATAGGGTACAAATATCTCTTTGAGACCTGCTTTACATTCTTTTGAGTATATACCCAGAAATATAATTAATGAATAGTATGGTAATTCTGTTTTAAAATTTTTGTGGAATCACCATACTGTTTTCCACAGACACCGTATTATTTTGCCTCCCCATCAACAGTGCTCAAGAGTCCACAACTTCACCAACATGTGTTGTTTTCTTTTGTCTTATTTTTCTGACAGTAGCTATCTTAAAAGGTGAGAGGTGGTATCTCATAATAGTTTTAATTTGCACTTCCCTGGTGAAAAGTGATGTTGAGCATTATTTATGAGCTTATTGGCCATTTTTATAACTTTGGAGAAATGTCTAGTCACTCTATTTTGGATCAAGTTGCTTGTTTTTTGTTGTTGAGTCTTAGGAGTCCTCTGTATAATCTGGATATTAATCCTTTATTAAAAATATGATTTGCAAATATTTTCTTTCATTCTGTAGGTTGCACTTTTGCTCTGCTGATAGCCTCTTTGATGTACAATTTTTTTAAATGTTTATGAAGCCTAATTTGGTTAATTTTGTTGTTGTTACCTGTGTCTTTGGTGTCATATCCAAGAAACCATTGTCAAATCCAATGTTGTGAAGCTTTTGTTTTCTTTTGAGAGCTCTATTGTTTTAGGGCTCACATTTAGGTCTTTGATCCATTCTGAGTTTGTGAAATAGGCTGTGACCTTCAAAAGTGCTTCCCAGTTCCTCCTCCAAAAGTGCTTCCCAGTTCTCCCTCCATGATTAGGTGAACAAGGAAGACTAGAGATGGATATTTTCATTTCTCTACCTTGTAGACTGGAGACAACTGGAGTGGAGTGTTTCTCTTTCCCCACACATAAGTCTAGAGTAATTGGAGTTGAGTATCTTCTTTTATCCAGTTTGGTTATGTTCTTCCAAGGGCAGCTCTGTTAAAAAAGAACAGAATGTTCTGGGTGTATTTTAAAATAGCTACATTTTCCCTCTTCTTGCTGAAAACAGGAGGATACTATACTCTGATCCTCATTGTGAGAAGCTGGTGAGGCTCTTGGAGGTAAAATCCACGAAAAGGTGGAGTGCCTCTTAAGACTGGATTCAACTAAAATTTTTAATTCATGTGTTTGTCTACAATAAGCCTCTAATAATTCATCAACTACAGTTTATTTCCCTACGATGGTACTGGCTTCAGCAGTGATTTGCTCCTGAATTTCTGCTCCTGTAAGCTGCGATTCTCTATATACACCAGTCTATCTCTCCAGTTTGTAAGGGTAGTGGTTTGCTCTGTGACTTCAGTTGTCCAGGGACCTAAGAATTGTTGATTTGGGGTTGGTCAGCTTTTTTTCTGTTGCTATGAGAATGGTCATGATGACTTCCAAGCTCCTTACATACTGAACTGGAAGCCCAAAGTTGAAATGTGTACTTTTAATCGGGAAAGACAAAAAACAACATCACCAACAATAAAACAATCTGCTTTTTTCATAATGGAAGATTTTGTATATACAGTATATACCAAATGCACCTACTTCTGTTTGAAATATACACACACACAGATGGAATAAAAAAAACTGTGGGAGGTTATACTTTAATGTTTTTCATTGGCTGGTGTATCCTAAAACAATTCATTCATTCATCTATTTACTGTGCATTTATGCAGCACCTACTGCATATCAAATACTGGTAGGCCAAATCAATACCCCAACATTAAATCTTCTTGAAAATGAGTTCAGTCTTTTTGAGCTGTCCTGGAAATTGTTCTAAAACCTGATTTTTTTTTTTTTTTTTTTTTTGCCCAGGACAGTCATTTTCAAGCTTTTTTCAACTCCTAGTTTCCCTGGTAGGTTCTGTGACCCTCCCCCTCTTTCAGTCACACTGCTGATGAGTCAGGGGTCACATCATTGCTGTACTTGCTGTCCCCTGGATAGGAGAGGGAAAGAAAAATGGGGGTGTGAAGGGGAGGCAACCCCAAAATCCTTTAGGTTTTCTCTGTCTCCAACACCTCAAAGATACTCCATTCTAATGCTGCAATCCATCCAGGGTAAGTAGTTTCTTCCTTCATCATTCAATAGTGTCTTTGATTCCTGTTTTTGATTTTTCATTTGGATAAAACAAATACTATTGTGACCTGGCAAAGAAAATTAGGTAATTTACCAGCAAAGAAATGGAGGAAAGACAGATCATACAGAAGTCCCTAGAGTTGTGAAAGGGGAAGAAAACATGAAAGGTCATGGGAGGAGACAGAGCACAAGCAAGGGCACAAGGGTCTAGGGATACAAGGCAAGGACTTAAAGGAATTCACTGGAAAGACACACATGACAAGGATTAGAGGTGCTCCTTCCTTTAGGGGGAAGGTCTCAGGATCAGCAACTCGACCAGATTCCTTAGTGTACCCTAAAGCAAGTTGAATAGTAAAATGGGAGCAAAACATATTCCCCAGGTTACTTTCTCATGTTCTTTGCTCAATAATTCGCCTGCCTCATTTTACATTTGTTCAAAAAGTATTAGATTGAACCTTGTGAGGTTGCTGACATAGTCCTGTTTTTTTTTTAAAGATTATTTATTTGTTTGTTTGTTTATTTATTTATTTTTAGAGCTAGAGAGAGCACGGCTGGGGGAGAGGGAGAGAGAGACTCTCAAGCAGACTCCACACAGCATGGAGCCTGCTGTGGGGCTCAATTTCACAATCCTGAGATCACCTGAGCTGAAACCAAGAGTCATATGCTCGACCAAGTGAGCCACCCAGGCATCCCAATATATGCCTGGTTTTAACCTTAAAAAGTGTCAATTTAACAGAGGTCAACCTACTGTCTCTTGGGACTTACTATGTGTCAGGCACAGGGCTAGGTGCTGAATATGTCCTGATGAGTAAGGTAGACATGGTCCCTCTAAGCATGAAATGTACAGTCCAGTGGGGGAAGAGAAATCTTATAAAAAACATAATCCTAAATTGTGATAGAGAACAAGGTTCTGTGAGAGATAGCATGAGGGGCTAGATCAAGGGATCAGAGAGGGACTCTCAGAAGCCATGGTATGAAGTTCAGTCCTAAAGGGTAAATAAGAGTTAGCCAGGGGGAGTGGTTAGCCTTCCAGAAGTAGAAGCAGCATGTGCACAAGCTCTAAAGCAGGAAGGTCCTTGACCCATTTAGAACCAAAGGAGGCCAGTGTGGTGGAGCTCATCAATAGAGGGGGAGTGTTTCCAGGTTGGTGAACCAGAATGCTTCCACTTGCTACCTTATAGGGTTGAAAACTCTATGTTGACAGAATCTCCTTTGTTTAGGATTTCACTCTATGTATTTCTTCATCTGTCTGTTGATGTATTTCCTTTGTAATAAACAAGTAATCTAGTGAGTAAATTGGTTTCTGGAGTTCCGTGGGCCTGTCAAACAAATTAATCAAACCTACGGAGGGGGTTGTAAGAACTTCTGATTTATAGTCAGTTAGTCAGAAGCACAATTAACAACCTGGACTTGTGATTGGTATTTGAAGGAGAGGGCAAACTTGTAGAACTGAGCTCTTAATCTGTGGAATCTGATACTATCTCCAAAGTGTCAGAATTGAGTTAACTGTAGGACACTCAGCTGATACCAGATAATTGTATCTGGTATCAAACACATTGGATTGGGAGAACTATACCATGAAAAAATGCCCAACATCATTAATCATCTAAGAAATGCCAATCAAAACTATCATCAGATATTGCTTCATCTCCACTAATATGACTAGAATCAAAATATAGAAAATAAGAAATGTTGATGAGAATGTGGAGAT
This sequence comes from Nasua narica, assembly GCA_028533885.1. Classification (NCBI taxonomy): domain Eukaryota; kingdom Metazoa; phylum Chordata; class Mammalia; order Carnivora; family Procyonidae; genus Nasua; species Nasua narica. The sequence continues at coordinate 64,203,953 of CM052801.1, read as the reverse complement.
ATCAGAACCTTCATGTATTGCTGCTAGGAAGGTTTAAAATGATCAACCACTTTGGAAAAAAAAGTTCAGCGGTTCCTCAAACGATTATTGTATTGTTGCCATGAACTCTGAAAACACTGTGCAAACGAAGAAGTAAATTCCCAAAAGAATACATATTGTATGATTTCATTTATATGAAATAACAAGAATAGGGAAATCTATAGAGGCAAATTATGTTAGTGGTGCTTTGGGCTGGAGAGAGTTGGAGGATGGGGAGTGATAGCAAAAGTATACGTTTTGAGGTTTCTTTGTTTTGTTTTGTTTTGTTTTGTTTTGATGTGATGAAATGTCCTAAAATTGACTGTGGTGATGGTTGCATATATTTGTAAATATACTAAAAACCATTAAAGTGTACACTTTAAGTCGACAAATCTTATGGTATGTAAACTCTAGTTCCATACTGCTGTTTTAAAAAGATATGACAGTCTTCGTTAGATTTGGTTATTAATTGAATATGAGGAACAATGATGAGGGATTCAAGGATGATGCTCAGATTCTGGATTTGCCAATGGGTGAATACCAAGGCAGAAAACAATTAAAGAAGAAGCAGATCTAAGGTGAAAGTAAAGGGCTAAAGAGTGAGTGAGACAGCATAAATAGAGATTTTAAAACTTTTTTTAGGGGCAAGGACTCATGACATCTTTTGAGAATCAGCTAAGAAGTGTGTCTCCCCCTTAAAAAATGTGAATATATCACTACCTTCTCACATATATAGATAATATTTGAATATGTGTTTCACAGATTTCTGTGTTGAGAATAACTAAGTTTACTCAGGATAGTGAGTAGATAGTGTTCCTTGGGCCCTGGCATAAATGAGAGAATACCAAGGTGAGTAGGAACTGGCAGATAGTGACCCTGCAGCAAAGCTGGGTTCTTCCTGGGTGCCCTGGAGGTGGGGAGGATAGGGTGAGGGTCCCAGCAGTCTGCACTTCTTAACCCAGGTGAGAGATAGCAGAAATGTCCCACAAAAGTTTCCAACTGGGCAATGTAGCAAAGAGGAGAGAACAGGAAGACTTGGGAGACTCTCCCCACAGCAACCAACTCTCTATTATTCTTGTAATTCTCTACCACAGAGGTGTAGAAGAGGTTTGAGAACAGACACCACCCCCACACATCTGTCTGGGAGGTGAGTTACTAGGTGGGAATTTGGGAGAGAAATGGAGGGAAAGAACTAAAGGAATTTACTTAGGTCACTACTTCGGTCACTTGTCCATATGTATTTCTGGAGTAAGCACACTCAAGAGCCTGAATGTAGGAAATAAAAGGCTCTGGAATGTGGCAGTGGGAAGATGGGCACCTTCCCAATCTCTTAACAGGGCAAGGACAATCTGACTCTCTCTGTATCCCTCAACCTGCCACCACCGCACAGCCCTTCCTTTTGCTTAGGTCTTCAAAATCATCATTAATAATAGCCATTAAATTTTAGCAGATGACTCGGTTGTCAGCAAATGCTTTTCCATATATAATGAATGTTAATTGTAATAGAATAAAGTATAAATGCTTATTAATAAATCTTAAAATTTGTTCCAAAAGGGTGGGATTGGCGGATTATTTATATCAAATGACCAAGAGCTGACAACTGGATTTCTCCTTGATCATTTTCAAAACACCATTTGTGTTTAAGAATTTTCTTTGCCTCCCAAAGCTTCTTCTTCTTTTTTTTTTTTTTACAAAATTTTAAAACAATCTAGAATGTTCTAAAATGAAATTCTGTGGAGCCTAGAGAAATTATTTTCTGTGTGGTGCAGAACATAAAACATGAGTTTTCTTTTTACTTCCCCAGGTTGAAGCATGTCTTTTAAAAATGAAATTTTGTAGTTTTGTTTTTTAAGCAATACTGATTTTTAAAAAGACAATAAAGAGGAGCTCCTGGGTGGCTCAGTTGGTTAAGCGTCTGCCTTGGGCTCAGGTAATGATCTCAGGGTCTTGGGATCCAGCCCCACATTCGGTTCCCTGTTCTGTAGGGACTCTGCTTCTCCTCTCTCAGACCCGCCTCCCTGCCTCTCTGCTTGTGCGCTCTCTCTCTCGCTCTCTCTCTCCTCTCTCTATCTCAAACAAAAAATTTAAAAAATGAATTTATATTTAAAAAAAGACAATAAAGACAAATATTTAGGAAGCAGACACACAGCCAGGGAGAAGAGGAGAAAAAACTGAAAAGATCTGGACAATGCGAAGGCCTTGGGGAGAGGTGGAGAGTGATATGCAGACCCTCTCCGGTAACCAGAGAAAGGCAAACCCAACCACAGGCCGTAAGGCCCCTTGTGGGCCCTCAGACTGAAGAGAACAGAGCTGAGTGACAAGACGGTGAGCAACGCGGCCCAGGGCACAGGCAGAGGTGCGTGCAGAGGTGGGGGGGCAGGGTCCAGTAGCGCTCCCCGCCCGCCCAAGGGAGCGAAGTGGGAGGGGAGGGAGCTAGTTGGTGACGCGAGGCCCTCACGTGACCTGGAGCTGCAGAGCGGCGCAGCCTTCGGTGCAGTCGTCAGCCCCTTCTGGGTACCGGCTCCCCGCTGTCCTGCGCCTGGCGGGCTGGCAGTGGGCCGGAGGAAAGCGGAGCAGGTAAGGGCTCCGGGGCCTGCGCTCGAGGCCGGGCGGCAGCGGTCCGCCTATTCTCACAGCCGGCGCAGGGGATGAGCGCAGCGGGTCGCTACTAGCTTCCTCTACACCTGGCATTCTTGGGAACATCAGTAGTGGCCCCTGAAGTAGGGGTGCTGGGGCGGCCGGGAGGGCAGCAGAGCAACTAAGAGCGACTGGAAATCACCCCCGAGTACCTACAGGAAAATGGTGGACCTCCAGGGCGGGATGGAGGGAGGCTAGGGGTTGAGGGTAGGAGATGCGGATGGGGGGCGGCCGGGGGCGCCGGACCCGGAAGGGACTAGGTGGTGGCGGGTTGGCACCAAGCACTTCGCAACAGTTCCCTGTTCCCTCCACCGCGGCCCTCTGCAGGTCTGTGCGTGTAGGTGTCAAGTGTACCGGCGGCGCACTCACTGCGAGAATTGGGAGAAGGAAGAAACGGCAAGGATAGGCCCAGGTCGGTGCTGGGATCACTGTGGGGGGCAGGTGCAGAACCCAGTTTGCAGCCCCCTTCCAACAACCCCATCCCAAGTCCCCCGTCCTCCATTTTGGTGACTGCAGAAGCCTGGGGATGGATCTGTAGGAAAATGGTGGGTTTGGGGGGAGGTAGGACAGAGAAGTGGGGAGGGGGAAGGAGGGGTCCGGACTTGGAGGCCCCCTAGAGGACACACAAAGCTTTTCAGTTAGGAAAATGAAATTTTAAAAACCGCTAGATGAGTAGTAAGGCCTCTGTCCTCGGTGCTGACCTGTCCACCCAAAACTCACCCCTTCTTTTGTCTTTTGTCTTCTAGGAGCAATGGCGTCCAAAGAGAAACAAGCAGTAAAAAATCTCGACATGGAAAATACCGACCAGGAAAATGAAAAAAAGGATGAAAAAGAGCAAATTGCTAATAAAGGAGAGCCCTTGGCCCTCTCTTTGGACACTGGTGAATATTGTGTGCCTAGAGTAAATCGTAGGCGGTTCCGTGTTAGGCAGCCCATCCAACAGTATAGATGGGACATAATTCAGAGGCTTGGAGAACCACAGGGAAGGATGAGAGAGGAGAATATGGAAAGGATTGGGGAGGAAATGAAACAACTCATGCAAAAGCTGAAGGAAAAGCAGTTCAGTCATAGTTTGCGGGCAGTTAGCACTGACCCCCCTCACCATGACCATCGTGATGAGTTTTGCCTTATGCCTTGAATCCTGATGTTTTCCCTGAAGTTAATAGGGAGACATCTGCTTTCTAAACTTATGTGTTCATGATATACCTTTGTTGTAAACCTTTTGATGTCACTCATTTCTGGTGCGTCTATTACTACTTCAAGTTGAATGTTGTGTTTTTGATCCAATCTGTAAGATTTTGTTAGCAGGAGAACTTTATCTATTGCATGGAAAGATGGCCATTATATATTGTAAAACCAATAAAGCAGTCTAAAAAGAGAAACTTCTGTATTTTTACTTCAAATCTTACATTTATGTATATGGTACACGAAGAGAAAAATGCCAAAATTAAATACACCAAAGGATTAATTCAGGGACTCATTTCTGTGAAATGAGTTGATGTGTTTTCTTTTTAAGATTTTTTTTAATTTATTTATTAGAGAGAGAGACTGAGAATGAGAGGAGAGAAGGTCAGAGGGAGAAGCAGACCTCCCGCAGAGCCGGGAGTCCGATATGGGACTCGATCCCGGGACTCCGGGATCATGACCTGAGCCGAAGGCAGTCGCTTAACCAACTGAGCCACCCAGGCACCCCTGATGTGTTTTTTTAAATATTTTTTGTAGTTTTAGAAGAGATGGAAACTATTTTTAATGACCTTGTGAAAGTAGAAGTGTCACTTAACGAATACTTGGTCATGAAATTTGGATATTTTACCCAGATGAATAAACCCAAGAATTCTTTATAAATTGGGGACTGTGTTTGTTTCACATAACTGTGAAACAAGATCAGGTGTGTGTGATCTATGATTACCTATTTTTGTCCTCATCCCCCCTATTGGGCAAGATCCCTTATCCTCAGATTTTCCATTCAGATATTTAGCAGAGTTTCTAAAAATAGGTCTTACCAGTCCAGCACCCCTCCTCTGCTGGTCAAACTGAATTCTGCCTGGCAAAAAGTAAGCCCTTAACAGAATACAATTAATAATGATTGAATCAGGAGCTCTCAGTTCTTGTTTCAGTTCAGTCCCTGAATAAAATAAAATTGGATATGCAGTTTCACTTCTCTAAAATAGATTACTTGCAATTCTTAAAGGAACAATGAATTCATTTAATAATGTCTTAACGTTTCTAGGAATATGCTAATCTGCCATGTATGTGAGAATCATCTGAGGACTTTCTTGAAAATGCAGACTCTTGGGGTGCCTGGGTAGCTCAGTTGGTTAAGCTTCGACTCTTGATTTCAACTCAGGTTATGATCGTAGAGTGGTGAGATTAAGCCCCCCATCAGGCTCTGTGCTTAGTGGAGAGTCTGCTTTAGATTTTCTCTCTCCTGCTTTCCCCCACCCACACTCCCATGCGCTCGTTGGCTTTTGCTCTGTCTCTCAAATAAATAAATAAATCTTAAAAAAAAAAGAAAGAAAATGTAGACTCTTGGTCCTATTGTAAATTTACTGAATGAGGATCCAGAACTTTAATTTTTAGCAAGCATTCCTGGTAATTCTGAAGCACATTAACATCTAAAGAGTTCCTATGTGTTTACATTTATTGTCTCAATTCTTAAATAGGAACCGTAGTGAAGAACATAAAGGTGAATATCTGAATTCAGTGGAGAGAAGCATTAAAATGCAAAGAGTGAGAAAATTAAAAAGGCCTTTAGATTTACTACTTAAAAATTAAAATTTAAAGTATGTACACTAAAAAAAATTAGTGGCTATCTCTTGTAAGGTATTAGGTGATTTTTCTTCTTTGTACTCAACTACATTTTTCTTAAAGAGTATGGATTACTTGTGGTAAAAAGAAATAATAAGTCGATAATAGGTCCACATCCAATGAACAATTCAATGAGCTTATAAATGAAGTGCAATGGAGGCACTTAAAAATTCTCATTGACAGAATTTAAGTATTACAGATTTCAAATTTTTCTTGGATATAGTATTCATGGCTTGGCATAATTGTTCCTTCTATTGAGTGGGCAAAATCACTAGACCTTATTCTAATCAATAGACTATAATAAAAGCGATGTGATGCCACTTCTGTGATTGTGTTACAGAAGATTGTGGCTTTGGTCTTCAAGACTTCCTCTTCCTCCTTCCCCTCCCTTTTGCTGGCTTTGATGAAACAAACTGCCATGTTGGAGAGGCTCATATGGCAAAGAATTGGCAGTCTCTCTCAGCCAACAACCAGTGAGGAACTGGGGCCCTCGATCCAATAACCTTTGAGGAAGTGAATTCTGCTAAACAACATAGGTAAGTTTGGAAGCAGATCCTTGCCCTCTCAAGCCTTTAGGTAAGACCTTATCCCTGACCAAAATATTGATATGCACAATTAGCTGTCCTGGGCCAGTAAGAGCCAGCTTCAAGTACACCACTTACTCAGAGCCCTCTCTTGTATAGGTAGTTAAAACAGGGACATTAGCAGGCAAGGAACATGAAAGATGAGAATGAAAAAAGGAAATGTCTTTTGCAAAGGAGATGGATGAGCACAAAGGAGAGAAAGATAAGAGAAAAAGAGACAGAGGCAGATAGAGTGTATGCAGTATACTTATGACTAAGAGGGACTACAGGATTGTGCAGGGTGGGGTGTTACTTTTTGTACCCAGCTTTTCTTATTCAGATTACCTATTTATCATCCTGGTACTTCAATTTATGGTCCCTAATTCATATCAACTGCATTTCAAAAGCAATTTGAAGCAATGGTTCAGCAAATAATTGCAATTTGGCCCAATTTGGGACTCAAGACATTTTTATGTTCCAAATATGCAATGTACAATATGGTAAGAATGAGCCAATGTGGTTATTAAGAACTTGAAATGTGACCAACACAACATGAGATGTGCAAAAATGTAAAGCACACACAAAGTTTTAAACACATAGTACAAAAAAAGTACCAAAAAAAGCATGTGGTTATTAAGAACTTGAAATGTGACTAACACAATATGAGATGTACAAAAGTCTAAAGCATACACAAGATTTTAAACATATGGTATAAAAAAGAATAAGATATTAATAAGTTTTTTATTAACTATATGTTGAGATGATAACATTTTGGATATACTATGTTAAATAAAATGTTATTAAAATTAACTTCACCACTTTTTACTTTTAAAGAATGTGTTTACCAGAAAAATTAAAATTAGATATATGGTTTATATTATATTTCTGTTGAACATCACCATTCCAAATCATTTTTAAGATATACAATGTTTTCTAAACTAAAATATTTTAGAAATTTCTGATAATAAAGATGATACACATTCCTTTCAGAAAGCACAAAGATTATATATAAAGAAGAAAATTATTAAAAAACATTTTAGTCCTACTAAACATTATTAAATATTTGGTGTTTTTTTAGTCTCTTTTCTACACAAAATATCTTAAAATGGAACCTTCTCTAAAAATTGGATCATATTGTATATACTATTTTGTGTGTTTCTTTTTCACTTAACATTTTAAGATAATCGTTTTCAATTATCCTTAAGAATTATTTGAGACAGGGGGCGCCTGGGTGGCTCGGTGGGTTGAGGCCTCTGCCTTTGGCTCAGGTCATGATCTCAGGGTCCTGGGATTGAGTCCCGCATCTGGCTCTCTGCTTGGCAGGGAGCCTGCTTCTCCCTCTCTCTCTCTGCCTACTTGTGATCTCTCTCTCTCTCTGTCAAATAAATAAATAAAAAATATTAAAAAAAAGAATTATTTGAGACAGAGTTGTTATTTAAATGTATTAACAAATTTAATATAATAATAACAGAACAGGGAGAAAATATAGATGATTATTTAACTTAAGCACACTAAAGGCATTTCTCAACATATAACTCAAGGCAGAAACTATACAGAAAATAACTGATTTTATTACATAAGAAATAAACTTTTATATGGCGCAAGTGTAATTTAAAAAGGCAAATGAAATATTGGAAAAACAATACATAAGCAAGACAAAAAGTTGGTATTATAACTGTATAGTAAATTGGTTTAAATCATTCAAAGAAGGGCAAACACAGAGACATCAAAATGAAAAAAAGTAAAAGCTAAACAATTTTACAGCTGAATAACAGATAGATGGAAAAAATGATCAGTTACATTTGTAATCAAAGATATGCAAATGAGAACAAGAAAACATTTTTAAGTAACAGTTTGGTAAATAATTTTAATAACAGCCAACATTTTTTGACCATTATAACCTAAATATTTTGCATGCGTTATTCAATTTCCCTAACCACATGAATTGCATGCAGATACTACTGTTAGACCATTTTGTAATTAAGGAGAATGAACCACATGCCCAAAGCCACATGAATGTTAAGTTGTGGAGCTGGAATTTGAACACAGTGTGACTTTTGAATACACGCCATTATTAGTGATTTCATACAGTGACAATATAAAAGAGCATGGGCAATTTCATATAGTTCTGGTGAGAATAATAAATGGTAACTGGTTCAACTTTTCTGAAAGACAGTGTGAAAATGTGTATCAAAAGTCTTAAAACATTTCTATAGTCTTTAATCAGAAATTCTATGCTGATGAGTACATTCTAGGTGAGAAATCATACAAATGATCTGTATCTGAGCTGTGAAAACATCCAAATGATCAAGTATGTAAATAGAGATGACCCTTGAACAATGAAGGGTTAGAGGTGCTGACATCCTGCACAGTCGAAATTCCACATACAGCTTTTTTTTTTTTTTTTCCACATACAGCTTTTGACATCTAAAAACCTAGTTTCTAATAGCCTACTGTTGACTGGAAGCCTTACCAAAAACATAAAATCAATTAACACATATTCTTTATGCTATATAGATATATAATATGATATATTAGTATAAAAAAATATATAGTATTCTTATAATATAGTAAGCTAGAGAAAAGAAAATGTTATTAAGAAACTCATAAAGAAGTGCCTGGGGGGGGCGCCTGGGGGTCTCGGTGGGTTGGGGCCTCTGCTTTTGGCTCAGGTCATGATCTCGGGGTCCTGGGATTGAGCCCCACATCGGGCTCTCTGCTCAGCAGGGAGCCTGCTTCCCCCCCTCTCTCTGCCTGCCTCTCTGCCTACTTGTGATCTCACTCTCTCTCTGTCAAATAAATAAATAAAATCTTTAAAAAAAAAAAATAGAAGTGCCTGGGTAGCTCAGTTGGTTAGGTATCTGCCTTCTGCTGGGGTCATGATCCTGGAGTCCTGGGATGGAGTTCTGCACCAGGCTCCCTGCCTGCTTCTCCCCGTCCCCTGCTTGTATTCTCTCTCTCTCTCTCTTGCTCTCTCTCTCTCAAATAAATAAATAAAATCTTTTTTTAAAAAAAGGAAAATCATAAGGAAGAGAAAAATATATTTACAGTACTGTACTGCAAAAAAATCCATCTATAAGTGGCCCCACACAGTTCAATCCGATGTTCTTCAAGGGTCAGTTGTATATGCAATAGCAGGATGTTTATTTTAGCAGTTTTGAAACACCAAAAAAACTAGATATGACCTTAATACTAATAAATAAGGGAAAGATAAATACATAACATGCATTCATATTTTGGAAAGCTATGCAGCCATTATAAAGAATGGAGTAGTTCTGAGTAGAAAGAAATGGAAAATTCTCTAATATTGTAATTTTAATTATATTGGGTAAGGAATAGCTGTAGGTAAAGAATAATTGACTAAATCTTGCTTAAATATTAAGGAAGTTTATGATCTTATATGATAGCAGAAAGAGCAGAACTAGGTATAACAGGCTTCAGGCTGATTGACTCAGGCTGTCACCAAGGACCCAGGTTTCTTCCATCTCTGGTTAACTTCTACCATGGTTAGTGTCAGCTTCATCCTAAGACTGGTGGTCACCCCTAATGCAACCATATCGCTGTTGTGGTGATTGAGGATACATTTTTCCCGGTTTTGTCCCTCAGGAGAGAAAGGAAAACCTCTCTCCCAAACATGGAATATAAGTCTTTCTCTTCAATCTAACTGGGCCATTTTAAGATCATTAGTCAACTTCATCCAGTAACAATCCTCAAAGAAATTCCAAATCCTGAAAGGTTCAGAATTATCAAGGCCTGCCTCTTGAAAGTATCAGTAAGGAGAGGTGGGGTGTACATTTAGATGTTCCGAGTTTTGTTAAGGGAAGAAAGGAGAACCTGATGTTGGGTAAGCATATACTATACTGGGAGCCTCAGAAACAGGAATGGCCGAAGATATTCTCTGTACTTGCATTAGGCTCTGAGTGGCAGATCAACAGCAGCAATATGTTTGGAATAACCTTTGGAAGGACAGGCAGGGCATTAAGGAAAAAAAAACTAAACTAAAGTAGTCCAGAAAACGCAGAGGGAAGAGAGAGTGAGGATGAGAACGAGAGCAAGAACAATGGATATGACTTGCAAAAGCTCCCCAATTTTTAGAAACCTGAGGGATTCCTGGAGCCCTGGGATTAAAAATCAAAAGAAAGGGCAGTTTCTCCAGAGTTTAGTCAGACCACTCACTAATGTTAAGTGGAAGTCATGTGGGTCTGTGCCCAAAGATGCCCAAAAAACCAGTTAATGAGGAACAGAACCATGTGAAGAGAATCCAGGAAAATAATTTTTAACAAAATTTCCACTTTTGTCACATTAATAACACCTCCCTTCACACATTCTTGCCCTGCTTCATGGACCAGTGTCCGATGTATGGGGCACATCCCTTCACCCAAAAGTGGACTGAAAGTCAGCCTTGGATGTTATTGAATAACATCTCTGAAAAGAAAACACTTTTGTTTTAGCATTGAATCGACTGGGGTTTGTGGAGACTTCAGCGGGGCACTGTTTGGTCACCTAGCGGGCTCATGGCCTCTACCCCAGCCAAGTTACTCTCTCTCCCTCATCAGCCCTTTCCAGAACTTCTCTTCATCCTCCTCATATTTCAGAGCTCAACCTAGATCCTTCTTCCTCATGACAGCTTCCCTGGTTCTATGAGTACCACCTTTTTCTTAGTCCTATTAGGCTGACAGAACTTCAGAGTTTTTAAATTGTTTTTTTCCCAGAAGTTGATATATGCAACAATGGACCTTCCCAGGCACCATATGTTCTGCTTCCCCGTGATGTCTTGGATTATGTTTTATAACTGTTTTGTATGTTTCACAGATTGACTGAGTGATCAGTGAACTGGTCTCTTTGTTTCTCCTCTTGCCCTTTTCCAATCCAGTCTCCACCTAGCAATCTAAGTGTGTTATTATTTTTTTTAATTTTAAGATTTATTTTTTATTTATGTGAGGGCGGGAACGAGGGAGAAGGAGAGATAGAATCCCCAAGCAGACTCCCCTCACTGAGTATGGAGCCCAACACTCGGTTCAATCCCATGAACCTCAGATCACGACCTGAGTCAAAAGCAAGAGTCTGACGCTTAACCAATGGAGCCACCCAGATGTCTCAATCCAAGTAGTATTTTTTAAATTTTTTCATTATGTTTAGTTAGCCAACATACAGTACATCATGTTTTTGTTGTAGTGTTCAGTGATTCATTAGTTGCGCATTACACCCAGTGCTCATCTCACGTATGATTTCTTTAATATCAAGTAGTATTTTAAAGGAGAATTAAAACATGCTCTTCCCCCCAATTATATCCCTGAAATGCCTCCGTTGCATTTATGTTTTTAATAAATAAATGTTGGCCTAGATCCCAGGACCCTGAGATCATGACCTGAGCCTAAGGCAGGGGCTTTAACCCACTGAGCCACTCAGGCGCCCCCTTCCATTGCATTTAAAACTTAAAACAAAACAAATCTTTACCATGGCTCTCAGGCTTTCCAAGACTGAGCTCTTTAACACTTCTCCCACTCAGCAAAGCTACTCTCCCCCTCTACTGATAAGCTCCTCCACACTGCCTTCCTTTGGTTCTAAATGGGTCAAGGACCTTCCTGCTCTAGAGCTTGTGCACATGCTGCTTCTACTTCTGGAAGGCTAACCACTCCCCCTGGCTAACTCTTATTTACCCTTTAGGACTCCACTTCATACCATGGTTTCTGAGAGTCCCTCTCTGATCCCTTGATCTAGCCCCTCATGCTATCTCTCACAGAACCTTGTTCTCTATCACAACTTAGGATTATGTTTTTTATAAGATTTCTCTTCCCCCACCGGACTGTACCTTTCATGCTTAGAGGGACCATGTCTACCTTACTCATCAGGACATATTCAGCACCTAGCCCTGTGCCTGACACATAGTAAGTCCCAAGAGATAGTAGGTTGACCTCTGTTAAATTGACACTTTTTAAGGTTAAAACCAGGCATATATTGGGACGCCTGGGTGGCTCACTTGGTTGAGCATATGACTCTTGGTTTCAGCTCAGGTGATCTCAGGGTCGTGAGATCGAGCCCCACATCAGGCTCCATGCTGTGTGGAGTCCTCTTGAGAGTCTCTCTCTCCCTCTCCCCCCTGCCGTGCTCTCTCTAGCTCTCAAAATAAATAAATAAATAAATAAATAAATAATCCTTAAAAAAAACAGGACTATGTCAGCAACCTCACAAGGTTTAATCTAATACTTTTTGAACAAATGTAAAATGAGGCAGGCGAATTATTGAGCAAAGAGCATGAGAAAGTAGTCTGGGGAATATGTTTTGCTTCCATTTTACTATTCAACTTGCTTTAGGCTACACTAAGGAATCTGGTCAAGTTGCTGATCCTGAGACCTTCCCCCTAAAGGAAGGAGCACCTCTAATCCTTGTCATGTGTGTCTCTCCAGTGAAGTCCTTTAAGTCCATGCCTTGTATCCCTAGACCCTTGTGCCCTTGCTTATGCTCTGTCTCCTCCCATGACCTTTCATGTTTCCTTCCCCTTTCACAACTCTAGGGACTTCTATATGATGTGTTTTTCCTCCAGGCAATGTTCCTGCCAAGGAAGAAGGGTTTTAGCACAAAATGTAAATAGAGCAAGTAGGCCAACATACTCCATAAGAATCAGAAGGTCTATAAGAGAGAAACCATATACTTCTTATTCTTTTTTCTCTTTTAAAAAAAAAAAAAGCTGTGGGGCACCCGGGTGGCTCATTGGCTTAAAGCCTCTGCCTTCAGCTCAGGTCATGATCCCAGGGTCCTGGGATCAAGCCCCACATCGGGTTCTCTGCTCAACAGGGAGCCCGCTTCCCCCTCTCTCTCTGCCTGCCTCTCTGCCCACTTGTGATCTCTCTCTCTCTCTCTCTGTCAAATAAATAAATAAAATCTTTTTTAAAAAGTCCCCATTACATATAAAATTAAAATAAAATTTGGCTTACAGAACACCCAGTGATGACGTGGGAGGGCAGTCTTGCTGCTGATATAAAGAGAATGGATGACAAAAAAGGGGTCACAAAAGCACATGAAACAAAAGGAAATGGGTGATGATCTTGATCCTTAACCCAAAGCTTCACTGGGTGCCTAGAAGAAAAACATCTGAGCAGGACCCTTGTAAGGCAAAAAACATCAGAGCTAAGATGGCAGGTTCCCATCCAGCAGGTGTCCCAGCAGACGCCAGGCTGGGAACCTAGGGATTGCTTTTGCCTTTCCTATGCTGAGTAATTTCCTGTGGCCTCAGACCTGCCCAATTTTGATCGAGTAGTTATGTGTTTTATAAACAGGATGGAGAATAAGAATTGCAATAGACACGGAAGTAATGAGAGGAACATTTCTGTTCTCAACCATAGACAACAGCAACCTAGAGGCTTCCCAGGAGGCGCAGGTCTGAAGGGCTATTTACTTACCTGCTCATGAAGGCACACGAGGCCTGCCCCTACATCTGAACCCCCTCCTTCCACTATGCTCCTAGGCCTCAAGGGACGGTCCACTTGTGAACACCTTCCAGAACTGACTCTGAGGGACCGTCCTCATACCAATAATTCCCCATCTCCTCTAGGCCCCAATAGATCCCTTACACACCAAAGGGGGGGATCTCTGACCGAAAGGAAAAAAACAATCTTGTCTCTAAGAGGTTATGTCTTTTCCAAATATTTTCACCTGACACACGTACTTTTATAATTAATGAGTTTTCTACATATCATATACAGTATAGCAACACAGACAGATACAAACACACACACACACACACACACACGCATGCACACACACACACACACACACACACACACACACACACACTGTATTTTCCTGGAAGCAAAAGTCTTTAGCTTTCTTTTCTCATTTAGTATCTTATCTCAATGTTTGCAAGTGTGTTTTTATTATTATTCGGTTTGAATAGACTTTCTGGGCATTACTATTTCTTTTAATAAGAATTTTAGGTTGATCTCAGTTATCGGATCACTCTACTGATTTTGCTTTTATGTGTCAAGGATATTTATATCAGTTATACATGAGGATAATATTTATCCAAAGATTTTCAAGTGCTTTCTACTTTTTTTTTTAACATTTTATTTATTTATTTGACAGAGAGAGATCACAAGCAGGCAGAGGGGCAGGCAGAGAGAGGGAGGGAAGCGGGCTCCCTGCTGAGCAGAGAGCCCGATGCAGGACTTGATCCCAGGACCCCGAGATCATGACCTGAGCCGAAGGCAGAGGCTTTAACCCTCTGAGGCACCCAGGCGCCCCTTCATGTGCTTTTTAATGCTGCGTTTCTTCAAACAGGTTGCTTTTCAATAGATAGCTATGGCTACAAAAGTAATACGATTCTACATATAAAAATATCTGACTAGAACCCTGGGGACAGAGACCAACAGCCCCCAGGTCAGCTTTATTTTCTCACTTAGTACCTCGTCTAAACATTTGCAGTTGTGTTTTTGCAGGTTATTATGGTTGGACGGATTTCATACGTATCTTGAGTATTCCTATTGATTTTATCTTTTTCTACTTTAATTCTGTTTATTAATTCAGCAATAACTTCACCCCAAACCCTATTGATTTTGATAACAATTCTTTTTTTTTTAAGATTTTATTTATTCATTTGAGATAGAGACTAGAGACAGTGAGAGAGAGCATGCGAGGGGAAAAGGACAGAGGGAGAAGCAGACTCCCCGTGGAGCTGGGAGCCCGATGTGGGACTCGATCCCAGGACTCCGGGATCACGACCTGAGCCGAAGGCAGTTGCTCAACCAACTGAGCCACCCAGGCGCCCCTTGATAACAATTCTTGATTGACATGTGTTTCCCTTTTTCTAGGGATCCCTTTCTATGTCAAGGATATCGATACAATATAAGCCATATGTGAGGGCAATTTATTCTCCCCAGGTTCTCTTGTGCCCTTTAATGCTGTTTTCCCCGAAATGGATTGCTTTTAAATTTGAATAGATTTGTATGGCTAAGAAAGAATACTGTTCTCTGCCTAAAAATATGTGACCAATACACTCGGGGCACAGAACACTATCCCCAGGTATAACAGAATAAGAGAACGTCCCCCACCCTGGTAGCCACACAGCCACGGGGCCCACACACAGCCTGGGCTTTAAAGAGAGGTCGAGTATTCGAGTCTCTACCCGACCGCTCTCCAAGAGTCACTGACTCTCTTTGGCCCTCCTTTTCTTTCTCTGTAGACCAGTGATCAAAATGCAGGCCTCAGACGGATTTTGCAGAGATTCAACATAACATGCAACGCCACTCTTTATTAAGAAGAGAATCAGGGATCCCGAGTGGGAAAATACACAATTGGTCTTTGAGCACATTAGCATCAGTTAAACGTTGGCTTCCCAGCTCCCAGCAAACCTCCCACTCGGTCAGAGATTAACTCGGATTAAAGAAAAAGATAACAAAGATGATGAAGATGACGACAAAACCAGTTTCTTGTCAGGGCTGTGTTCTCGGGATCCTGGAGGAGTGTGGGTGCGGGTCTCCTCTGGGATCACGTGCTGGGCCCGGAGGAAGTGAAGAGAGGGAGCTGGGAGATCGGCAGAGCCAGGAGCCCCGAGTCTCCTCCCCAGGCCACCCAGTTTCGGCTCATTTGGCCCGAATTCCTGAACCTCACCTTGGGCCACGTGAGAACCAATGTAGTCCCACTGGCTGTCACGAAGTCACCTAGTGCGGAGAAAGCGCAAGCGACACCCATTAAACCTAAAGAGAGGCAATCCGGAGACAATCTGACTGCACAGTGCCATCTCCCAATCTCTGCAAAGGGAACACGCCGCCGCATGTATCGCAACTCGGGCAACGGAATGAGCCCCGTGGCACCGAGAGTACTGGGAAAACTCCTGCAACCGAAATGTCTGTCAATGAGGGTACAGGTCCATGGATTTAGGAAAGTAATGAACAACTGTTTAAAAACATGGGCTCGCTACAAGTAAGTAAGTAAATAAGCCAATAATTTTAAAACCCTGCTTAGCTTCCGAGTACTGAGGGAACTAAATGAGCAAAACAAATTCCCTGCAGGTTGACAGGATTCACTCTCGGCTCCTCCCAGCTCCCGCCTATCCCCATGCACCCCCAGCACTCACTTCTGAGGCCACTGGAGTTTCATCCCAGACTGGGTGGAGAAAGCCGGCCCCGTTTCCTGCTGCTTCTGGCACCGGGTGGGCCAGGAGCTGCAGGAGGGTGTGGGCACTGGGACAGAGGGTGTGCTCGGGGTCTGCTTGGGGCCGGCGTCCCTCACGAACAGGTCATCATTCACGATGGACAGACTGAAGGGGGGAAAACGGGACCTTAGAAGCTGGACAGATAGTCAACCCCACACCCCAACAACCATCCTGCTCCCACTGCCACTCAGCAACCAGGTTCTTTCCATACCCCTCCTGTGCCCGCCACCCGGGTTCCTTGGCTGGTACCTCTCTTTTCCTCCACGCTTCACAGAGCCAACCTTTGGAGAGACCGCCTAACCAACGTCACTACGTTTATAGGCTGATCCCCAAACCCCAGACTATTTTACACCCATATTTACACTGCCAAAGAGTGGACAGTCAATACCCGTTTTCAGAGGAAGTCACTGTGTCACATGGAGGTCATGTGACTTGACAAAGGTCACAAAGCTAGTGAGTGTCGGGATCAGGGAAAGAACAGGGAGAGAATCAGAGTCGATTCCAGAGTCGCTGCTCTTAATCACTAGGAGACACGATTCCTCAGTTGTACCTGTTGGCTTTTCACAACACCGAGAACACCCCGAAGACTGTCCCTCCCCATTCGCATAGCCCAGAACTCATACTGACCTGGGTGTTCCGCCCACAAGCAAGCACTCACCTGTAATTGCTGACAGGGGTAGCGATGAAGGTCCGAGTGAAGGCACGAACAGAATCCCGAGACATGCCTTCCACTTCAACAGCGAGCAACAAACAACAACACCCCCTTAGCATTCCACATGCTTTCCATACTCACACAGCATTCCCCAGTCGGGGTCCGACTTGATATTCAGGCTGAAGGGGACACTTGTTCTCTGGGGGGGTCAGGGTGCTCTGAATGGGGAAGGCAATCTGTCCCCAGGAACAGGGACCCCACCGTGTGCTGGGACCAGGGAAAACCACTTCAAAAGGGAATGCGATGCATTTTTCACAGCTGCTCAAGAGATGGGCATCGTCAGTTCCGTTAACATTTAAGGAAACTCATAGGTTCCGTGCCCAAGGTCACACCGTAAGGATCTAGGGTGAGAGCTGTCCAACTCCACAGACTGTGTGTCCCTAACGCCCAAGCTGTGTGGGGCAGACAGGCATAGACCTAGTTCAGACCAGGATGATTTGAGGGCAGAGTGGGGAGGGGAGAACACGGCGGGAACAGGAAGAGAAGGGAAGGGATCAGGGAAGCCAGGAGAGTTCTGAGAGGGAGCCCAGCCGGCCGGGAGGGAGCAGTGGGGCATCCGGGGGGTGGGGGGGGGTGCTCTGTGCACACTCACCCTCCTTGAACACCCCGTTAACAGAGAAGCAGAGCATCTTCTCCTGAAAGGGAAGAGCCCAGGTGCTAAGTCCACCTGAACTTCCTACCCGCCGGTGGCTTTCTGGGACTGCCCTTGGGGGGAAGCCGGTGCTCACCGTCCGGAACCACATGTCCACCACGAAGGAGCTGAGGTCGTGCTGAGTTTTGGGCAGCACACAGAGGGAGCGCATGACGTCACATTTTGTGTGCTTCAGCTGCTGAACACGCAGGGCTGGCGGGGAGCAGGAGCAAGCACAGGTCAGGGGCGGCCACACCCTGGGCCCTCGAATTACCCCGCACACCCCCGTTCCCTGCCCAGTCTTCCCATCCCACACGCACAGGGGTCCTTGAGCTTCCTCATGTTCCTGCTTTCCTTGAAGTACTCGCACAAGCTGCTCCTAGCAGAGAAAGAGGAGCAGGAGGTGGTGGTGTGGCCGGGCTGGGTGTTTCCAGAAGCTGCCGTGTGTCTGCTGGGGAGGCACAGGGCCCAGGGGCAGAGTCTGCGCTTTGCTACTCACGGGGCTGGCTCCTGGGGGTTGAAGGGAATGGCCAGGGAGAAGCAGGCCTCTTCGTGGTAGGCACCGAGGAGACCACGACGGTCTCTAGAGTCGTAGATCAAGTAGTACCTGGGGGAGAGCGATGAGGACAGTCTGGCTCTGCGGTCTGGACCCCAAATGAGATTTCAGGACCCGGTCGGCAGTCGTGAGCGTGGGTGGCCTCAGCCATCCCAGCCCTCCCCTTCCCCAGACTCCCAGGAGCACTCACTGATGCAGGAACTGCAGGACTAGACGCTTCAGTGCATCAGATCCAAAGAAGCTTCCCTGAAATCACAACGGTCCTCAGGGCCACGGCTGAGACCCACTCCTCACGCCACCACCCCAAGCCTGCTTGATCCGCCCTCCTCACCTTGCAGGTTGGCAAACACTTGCGGGCCTCAATACCCACGCTGGTTGGTGACGGTGACTCCTGGTTGTCCTGGGGAAAGGAAGAGGGACTGGGCAGTGTAGACCAGGAGCTGGTGCTGGACAGGTGGGGAAAGGCTGGGCCTCGGAGAGGGTGAGGGGCGGAGGCCAGCTGCAAAAGGGCCCTGGAAATTACACGGGCAACACTCCATTTGGGATCACTGCCTTGGGGGCCCTGATGCCCCTGGAGAACGTGGTTGAAGGAGATGTGGAGCCCTCGTGGGGTTCCCGCATGGATCTGGACCTCCATGATGTTTAAGGGTCATGAAAATTGTAACCTCTGCAAGACCTGAATGGCTTCGGGGCTGCGTTTGGGGCAGCATCGGGGCCAGTGGCGAAGTCAATGGTCAAGGAATACACCTACCAGGCATAATAACTTGGGGAACAATTCCAGGATGGAGCTGCAGAAATCCAGACAAAACAGAAAAGTCAGTGAGACGCTGCAGGTGTCCTCCATCGTGGGAGCAAGCACGCTTACACCTCACACACGGCCCCATATGGCCCACCTACACAGCAGTGTCCCCGCCTTCCAGCGCCTTTGGCTCCCCCCTTGTGGATGGACCTAGTGGGAAAGCGCACACTCTCTTCCCCTCCTCTCTCTGATTCCATTCCTCGGCCCCACCCCTTCCTCCCTCACCCCCTGGGTGGATCCCGCCTAGACTGTCCTGACGCCCATCTCCAGGGCCACCGGAAGCAGCACTTGCAGCCCAGGCTTCGGGGCTGCCTTCCCCTTCCTTGCTCCCTTCCTTCCTTCAGGTCCCCACCAAAGGCTCCAGGGAGAAGAGGGAATGGGGTGGGAGACCAGGGCTCTGCTACCTCACTAGGGGTCCAGCATTCTGCAGGGCCCTAACACCCCCCAGGGGTGGCCGGGATGCTGGGGCAGGGAGGTGGCTGAGGCAAAACCCAGGAGGCAGGGAGGGAGAGGGAGGGGGGATGAAGACAGAAGAGAGGTTGAAGGTAAGAAAGGAGAGATGCGGGAGACAGAGGGGTGTAGAGACAAAGGAGGCAGAGAAAGCAAAGCAAAGAGAAGGGGGAAAAGCTCTACCCTGGTGGTGGGGGTCGGGGGGAAGAGAGGGGAAGGGGGAAATGGCTCCCTGACTGCAGTCTTTTCCTTCATCTGCCCTGGCTGGCCCTGGCACCCAAGGTGAGAACGGAAAACGGGCAGGTGTTGGGCTGGGGGCCCACTGCATGCTGCATGCAACTCTGTCACCTGCGTGAGTTCAGTCCGAGCTGGGCATGGGGAGCGAGGCAGCCACGGGGGCAGGAGACCTGCCCCAGAAAGAGTAGAGGGTCCAGCCCCGGGCCAGCATGGAGCTGAGGGTCTGTGGTCCCCTCTTATGGTCACCGCCTTCCCTCCTGTTGGCCCCAGTGCACCTGGGCCTGTCCCAGTTGGTTCTTCGCCTGCGGGATTATACCCTCGGAGTGTCGGGCTACCCAGGGCTGCTCTGAAGGACCTCTGAAGGACCAGTCAGGATGATGTGCCTTGTGGAGGGCGGGGAGGGGGCAGTGCCTCTGAGAAGCCTGTCTTTCTGTCCTTCTCCAGCACCTCTGCCCTCGGCCTTCCACTCCTGCCTCAGGAAGCCCTCTGCTCACTGGCAGTCACCCACTTCTGGCCCTCGGGTTCAGGGAACCCCGGTTTCTCCCAAGGAGGGCCCAACTCCCGGCATTGAGTCAGAGGAATGGAGGTCATGATGGCCCAACCCCGGGAGCTCGGCCCTCAGCATGGGGCAGGAGAGCCCCCAAGGCAGCCTGGAATTGGAGGGGGGTACCCTTGGTTCAGGAAAAGGAGGGTCCCTCTCAGAACCCGGGAGGGAAGCCCTGTCTGGGCAGGGAGGCCTGTGTCAGCATGAGGCCCTGGGTGGGACGGCCCCTGTCAGTCCAGGTCACGGCATGTGGTTCAAGGTGGCCACCCTGGTCCCAGTGAGGAAGGGGAGGCCTGCTCCGTGGATCACGCTTTGGGGAGGGCACGCTGGGGAAGGCTGGGTGCCGACCACCTGCCAACAGACCTCAGACCAGACAAACTGGCAGGCAGGTCCGACGAAGGCAGGAGACGGCTCAGCACGGGGGAGGGACACAGAGAGCACAGGGACTCTGGTCTCCCCCAAAGGAACAGAGCTGCCGCCTCCTCCAAACAGGCATAGCTCAGAGAGTCCCACGGGGTGACACAGTGCACCACTGACCTTATGTTGGTCGACTTCTCAGGGTGATTTGTCACGGTGCCCAGGGGGCTTCTGTCGGCACTCATCTCCTCGGGCTGCAGACTTTTGTCCTCGTCCGGCTCCTCTGAAGACATCACCTATAATTATGGGGAGGAAACACGTGGCGCAGAGAAAGACGGCCAGCACGACCCTGCGCCCCCAGCCCTTCCCTTCTCCAACAAATCCACTTCCCTGACTCTTGTCTCCATCCCATGAGCGCGCCCACCTTCCTTTCAAAGAAGATTCTGGGATGGGAGGGCGATCTGGCGGCGACATCTGTCGCCCCATTGATCGCCGGGGTTGATTCGGCTGATCTGGCCGGCTAGGCGGGGGTCCCCTTCCTCCCTCACCGCTCCATGCTCCATGTGCATCCCTCCCGAAGCTGCGCGCTCGGTCGAAGAGGACGACCTTCCCCGATAGAGGAGAGGACCGTTCCTCGGGCAAGGGTATACGAGTAGCTGCGCTCCCCTGCTAGCACCTCCAAACCAGCTCTCAAAGAAGGTTCTGGGTACCAGACCTCACCTCACTGGTGGAGAGGTTCACGTTCTTCATGCTGGCGGCCTTCTGCACAGTGTCCACCAGGCCATCCGGCGGGCAGGGCATCCTGTTGCTCGGGTTCGAGGGCAAAGGCTGTGACGAGGAAAAGGTTAGAATGAAGACCCCAACAGGGAGTATCTGAGACCAATCTGCCTCTTCTACCTCATCACCGGCAGTCTCAGCACTGGGCCTGCGTCCGCACCTCGGCCATGTTCCTTTCATGGGTCTGCAGGGAGGCAGCCATGCTGTTTCTAGGCTTTGGTCCCATTTCAATATCATGGGTGATCAAGTCTCCCAGGAGCCAAGAGGAGGGAATCAGAGGGCTGCGAGAGGCCCGGCTGGTACAGCGCCAGCACCAACCCCTCCCCACGTTACCATCCCTCGGTCCCCTTCCCAGACAGGCTCGTCTGCCCTCACTTGCCCTAGATCCACTGCCGTAGACGTACCAGGGGCAAAGCAGACCCTCTGGGTGGTAAGAGATTGATGGGAGCCTACATAGCGTTTGCCCGTGGTCAGCTGCAGACTTAGAGCTGGGGTCAGTGGCTCGGAGTTGGAGGTGGAGGTGGGGGGCCACAGCTGTGGGAAGAAGATGCCGGCCCGGATGCGGAGGCACAGCCAGTCTTGAGTCTGCATTACCTTTGTCTGCTGCACCTTTACTGACTTCGGCTCCTTCTGCACAGACTGGGGTGTGTCAGACGGGTAGATAAAGATAGAGATCTGTAGGGACCCAAGAGGGGCTGGGTAAGCACCGGGAAATCTGACACAAGACCCCTCCCCTGCCCTCTTGCCCCCTAACAAGCCCCGGTCGCGCCCTTGCCACGCACCCTTTCGTTCGCCTCATCCCAGATCTTGCCACTGACGCTCTTCAACGCAAAGGCAACGCTGGCATCCTCAACAAAGAATTGGGCCTGCATTCTCTCATAGTGAAACTACAGGGACGATGGCAAGGGAAGACGAATATGAGACCCAAGCCACTGCTCATCTGGCCTGTTTCTTCTCATCTGCTTCACTGTTCTCTCCTACCTCGACTGGGGTGAAGGGGACACTGCATTGTCCCTGAATCAGATCCAGCAGCCACTTCTCATCATATTTGATGCCGAATGGAATCTAGGATCCAGAGATGGAAGAAAAGTTGGGAGAACAGATGACACGATGGAATCCGAGGTTCAGAGAAGACCCAACCACGTCTTCCTTTCGCACCTTTTTTTGTGAGGGGGGCTATAAAATAATTTCTTATGATAGGACGTTATCCAGCATTGCGAGCTTTTGTAGCAGACACGGATTTCCTAAATAACCTTTCCTTCCATTCAAACCCCTTTCTTCAAATAATCAACTTAAGAGGTTTAACACGTACTTCCTTTTATAAAGCTCCAAGTGATCCTAGCGCAAGGCAGGATGCCTTCGCCTGCTTCTCCAACAGGGACCCCAGAGACTCCTCCTTCTTCAGCAGGGACCCCAGAGACTCAACCTCCTCGCACACTCAGCCGGAGCTGAGCGGAGCCTTCCAGCGTGGAGTTGCTCCAGCTCCTTGGCTGTAGTTTCCTCCGCTCTCAGACAACGTACCTGATTCTCCCTGCAGTCAGTCTGTTCCCTTTATACTGCTCTCCCGAGTCTGCCCTTACTCCATCTATGGTGTTAACTAGGATGTCAACATATGTGATGGAGCAAATGTCACGATGCCAGTAATCCCAAATACAGAGTACCCGCTCCTCTGCCCCCAGAAAAGTACCTAGTCTCTCTCTCCACGAGTCCAACACAATGCCCTCTGTTCACCTTCTTCTACACATTCGGTCCATTTTGCCAGGATACTCACAATGATCTTGAACCATTTCCCTGCGGTCTCAGCCCGCTTCTCCTGTTCCATTCTTCTCTCTGGACGCTTTTGCTCTCCCTCCATGTGAGTCTGGGTTTGGTCTTGTTTCTGGAAATTGCCTCTCCGATGACATGGTGGAATGGCATAAGGAGCGCTGTGGGGAAGTGGAGAGAAGGGAGTAGTCCACACGGGCTCAGAAAGTCTTCCAGTACACGTTTGTCCCCTGGTAGCAGGGTGCAATAAAGTTTGCTCAACCACTAACTGATTCTGTCATTCTTCACTCTTCCAGGCTGGAGAAGAGAATGACACATTCGACTACGGGCCTATGCATTCCACCGGCCGGTCCGTTGCAGCTATGCTGACAGGTCACTTACTATCTCACTCGGGTGCTCACGGGAGCGCCATTGGTTGCTGGATCTCCACCTTGTTGCTGGTGGGATGAAGGATGAACGCCAGAACTGATTTGTCCAGACCAGTTGTATCTCCTTCGGTAAATACCCCAGCATCTTGTTCTTCTTTGTAAGGGGTTCCCGACATCATTATGCCCTGAAATTGGGAACAACACATCAGTGGTCCCCATCCCACAAACGGGTTCTGGGCAAATATCATGGCTAACGGAGACACATCACCGACTTTATCATCTAAAATGAAACCGAGCCCGGTGCCGGAAAGGTTGAAAAACTTCACTGTGGCTCCATCTCCTGGGAGACGAGAGGCGGGGAGCACTCGCAGCCAAGAAGAACACAAGCACGGAGGAAGGACTTTGGGCCTAGGGTTTCATCTGGGACATTAGCCCTTGCTCTGCCCTTTTCAGGCCGGGTGACCTGGGACAAGTTGCCTCTCACGTCTAATTCACAGTTCCCTCCTCTGCCCTAGGGGGATCACAAAATCCACCCTGAAAGTTTGGGGTTATGGTTCCAGGGTCAAAGGTGAGTTCCTGCCCAAAGAAAGAATTAGAGAAGTGAAAGTTAGATCCGATGACAACGTCCAGAAAAGCCTGGAGAGACATAATATGGAGAGCACCAAAAGAGAGAGGGAGAGAATGAAGGGAGATGTACAGAGCATAACTAACCCGTGCTACATTCGAGTCCTGCAATGAAGGAGAGGGAACCGTGGACAAGTGGCATTTGAAGCGATCTTCCTTGAGAACTTTCCCAAAGTAGCAGGATAATCAAGTCCGGATAACAGTATTAATAAGACACAAAGGAAAAATGCTTTAAGGAAAAACATTCCTAAAGAAAAGATGTACATTTCACAGTGACGTTCATGTAGCAAAACTGGGGAGATTTGTGACCAGAAGACTCAAACTAAAAGAAACATTAAAGGTTCTTCTTCAGGCAGAAGAAGGACGACCCCAGATGGAGGCACAAAGATGCAGGAAAGAAAGACTAATGGCATTTGTGAGTACTGTTGGCCAGTCTAAATGCGTATGGACTATGTAGCCCCAGGACGCCAATTGCTTCTAGGAGTTTAAATATACATAGGATGAAAATTCATGGCCAAACCCTGGGAGGGTGTGAGTGGAATCCAAGTGTTCCAAAAAAGTTCCTTCACTGTCCGAGAGCTTTAAAGAAGTAATTTACAGAAGACCATGAAAAGGCCAAAAAAAAAAAAAAAAAAAAAGGTACATTGTAGCTTAAGGGTAAACCCTACAAGAATGGCGAAAGAATGTTTAACTGCCCAGCCAAATGAGGGAATTTCACACTAAAATATATATTTTATATATTTGGGGCTTAGTCAGTTAAGTGTCCAACTTTTTTTTTTAAAGATTTTATTTATCTATTTGAGAGAGAGAAAGAGAGAGAGAGAGAGAGAGAGAGAGAGAGAGACGAGGCATGGGGCAGTGTGGGAAGAGGAGGGAGATAATCTGGAGCCGACTCCACGCTGAGCAAGGAGCCCAACTCCCGGTTCCTTCTCACAATCCCAGGGTCATGACCCTGAGATCATGACCTGAGCCAAAAGCAAGAGTTGCCATTTAACTGACTGAGCCACCCAGGCACCCCAAGGGTCCGACTCTTGATTTCAGCTCAGGTCATGATCTCAGGGTTGTGA
Organism: Nasua narica; assembly: GCA_028533885.1. NCBI lineage: Eukaryota > Metazoa > Chordata > Mammalia > Carnivora > Procyonidae > Nasua > Nasua narica. The sequence continues at coordinate 64,178,891 of CM052801.1, read as the reverse complement.
GAACAAGCCATTCTCTCTCTCCGTCTCCCCCGCCCCTCCCCACCCCCTCTCCCTCTAAAAGAAAATGTTAAATCATTTCAAGGAAAGGAGAGGAATAGGGCCTTACCACAGGCAGAAATAAATATGCAGTTAATATGGTACACAGAAACCACGTTATATCTATATTCACGTCAAAAGTTTCAGACCGGATATTCCAAATAGAAAGACAGATATTACGAGATTAGAAAGAAAACATTCCATTGAATGCTCCCTAAGGGAGCCACATGCAAAAGTTAATGATTTAGAAAATTTGAAAATAAAAATAAAACTTGGCAAAATGTAAACCACTTACACACTAACCTACTGAAAGCTGCTATACCTATATTACTAAAGGGAAAGGTGTTCTTTCAAGGAAAAAAAAAAAAAAAACATTACCGGAGAAAAGAGGGAGATTTTGTTGTGAAGAAAGGTTCAATGCAAAAAGAAGCCACTAATACAGAATTCTAAATTTGTGTGCATGTCTTCACACAGAGCCAAAACATGCAAAGCAAACATGACCGTAAAAGCAGAAATGGATAACTTCACGATTACAGTGGGAACACACCTCCTTGAGTGACACATAAAATGGCAGACATAAATTCCACTAGGTGGAGGTTTTAAAATGAGAATTAAGTACATTAACAAATTTACTTAATTGCCATGGAACAGTGCACATAACCACTACACATGGAACATTCCAGAATTGGTCATATGCTGGGCTGTAAGGCAAACCTCAGGAAATGTCTGTGGAGGTAATCCAATTTTCCCTGAATAGTCGATGTAAGAGTCAAGGGTCATGGTGGGTTCTCTGTCCCTCCCCAACCTCCAATAGGCACCCAAAGAATGTTAATTTACACCCAACCCCTCTGCCTCCCACCCAGCCAACCCAGAAGACCCTCCCCACTCTCCAAACTCTGGACCTGTGAGGGCCACATAAGTCAGGTCTATCCCCTCAACCAGTGAAAAAAATTCACCTCAGCCATGACCACCTCCGTAGCAGAGGAGGTTTTCCATGTGGAAGCAGCATGGGGTTGTCAGGGCCCACTTGGCCCATTTCCTCAAGGGAGTGGAGAATAGTCAGCCTGGGCCCTCTCCACCCCTCCTCTAAATGGGGGTTGGCTGGGTGTCCGGTGGGGTGCGGTGGGGGAAGGGACCCAGAACCCCTCATCCCCTCTGGGGACCTGAGACCAAGGCCTCCTGCTGACCGACTCACCCATGGTGTGGACTGAAGGCAGTGACCCGTCACCAGGGTCCTCCCAGGTTGCTTGGGAAGAGAATCCGTGGGGTGTGGAGCTGGAGGTTTGCAGCTGATCGGGAACAGCTGCTGAGGAAGGTGAGAGCAGGCCACAAACCACTTTGTCAGCGTCACACAAACAAGAGGGAATCCTTACGGGGAGTCCCTTCCTCAAAGGCATGGAGAAGAGAGCCCTGGCTGCCAGAGGAGACCTCACTTCGTATAATAACTGCCCCCTGGATTCGTTACCAGCCTACCAGGGAACTGTTTCCAACTGAACCAGCCCTGCAGAAAAGGCCAACCGGAATCAAGAGGGGTGGGACCCAGGTATTTGCAGCTACAAACACAGGGAACTCTATGCCAGGCTCTGTATCCACTGCAATACATCTTGTTCCCTCATTCAGCAAACCCAGAGAACTCCGAGTGCCAGCTATAGGGCAGCCTCTGGATTTGCTACATTGCATCTGCTCTGACACAGATTCTGCACGAGGGGACTCTAGTATCAGCTCTGCAAGTTTGCTGGGGCTTAATGAGGTGCCAGAGCTTGCTTGGAGTCATCCGGATGCTACCTAGAGAAACAGAGACTACAACTGACCTCCACGGAATGGCGCTGACATGTCCATGCATATGCAGCCTATTGCTGCAATATGTGGGGTTTTTTTTTTAATTAGAGCAAAATAACAGAATGTTCCGAAAATAATCACATGGCTGACATTATCTCCAGCTCCTTCCAGAGAGATAACAGCAAACAAACTTACCTTCCCCCACCACACACACACACACACACACACACACACACACAGCAGAAGACCTGGAAACTGAAATGGAAATAGCAAACAGAGTTTGGTGAGTCACTGTAATGAGAGTAGAATGAAACAAATCATGCCTTTTCCTTTACCAAAAAATATAGTCAGTATAGGTAGACGCCCCTTGTGGTCAGAGACAGAACTGTAGCTCTGAGAGTCTCAGACCAGAAGGCTTTGCAAGGCAGAAAGAAGGAGGGAGGCACCTGGGTTCCAGTGCATTAGGCAGAATTTCTGGAATTTTCCACTACTTTTTGGAATTTTCTACTCTTTGCCTACAACCCTTCCTGGATCTTCATGCCCTGAGAGAGAAAATTCAGTCCCTGAGAGAGGTGAGGAAAACTGAACATTTGGGGTAAGACAGAAACACACATACAGGAGAGGAGGGAAAAGAAAAAGAAAAGACAGAAACACACACACACACACACACACACACATATAAACTGTCAAATCAAAAGCTGAAGTTCGGGGACGCCTGGGTGGCTCAGTCGGTTTAGTGGCTGCCTTCGGCTCGGGTCATGATCTCGGGGTCCTGGGATCGAGTCCCGAATCGGGCTCCTTGCTCGGTGGGGAGCCTGCTTCTCCCTCTGCCTGCTATGCCTGCCTCTCCCCCTGCTTGTACTTTCTCTCTCTCTGTCAAATAAATAAATAATCTAAAAATTAAAAAAAAACTTACACCGGTTAGAATGGCCAAAATCAGCAAGACAGTTAATAACAAATGCTGGAGAGGATGTGGAGAAAGGGGAACCCTCCTCCACTGTTGGTGGGAATGCAAGTTGGTGCAGCCACTTTGGAAAACAGTATGGAGATTCCTCAGGAAATTAAAAATAGAGCTCCCCTATGACCCTGCAATTGCACTACTGGGTATTTACCCCAAAGAAGCAGATGCAGTACAAAGAAGGGCCACATGGACCCCAATGTTCAGAGCAGCAATGGCCCAGGCATTGAGTCCCAGGAAGACCTCCTGACCCGCATTCCAGTGTCCCTCCCAGTAGATCCCCAGTCACCTCTTCTGGGCGTCAAGATCTTCCCAGATGCCCAGGTCCTGTGCAGTCCTGATGCAAACGTGGAGGGTACCAACTGAGGAGAGGAAAAGCAGATTCGTGGAATGGGATGAGGACTTTGCCCCCGGGCAGCCCCCTTACACTGCTCGTCACAGAGATGGCACTGAAATACCTGCGTTAAACAGATGAGTATGCATGTTTCCCTTCTTCTTTCGTTGGCAAATGCTCACTAAAATGTGTTGATGCGGTTGAGGTAAGAAAGCTCATCCCTGTCAAAGACTGGAGCAGTTGGGATGGGAAGGCAGCAAACCCTGGCACCGTGGGTGATGCACCAATTATCACGCTGGGATCCTTAGGGTGGTTTCCCCCTGAACTCTGCACAACGTTCCCTTCAGGTGGTCAGGAGTCAGGATTTCCACTGACACACCACAAAGGTGAGGCTCAAGGAGGTTAAGTATGTTTCTAGGTTCACACAGCTACTGAGAAATAGAGCCAGTATCACCTGGCCTGTCTGACTCCAAGGCCCATGTTTAGAACCAGGAACACAACCTCCCCCTTGAGATGCATGATTTGGGGAGGGGGAACTGACAGGTGCCCCTGGTGAGCGTACAAGCACTCTGGAGAGCATTACGACAACATCTAGAAAGTATGTAGTGAAGCTGAAAGTGACTAGCCTGCAATATGGAGCACATATGTACTAACCAACAAAGAGATGGACACAGGGCTGCTACAGAGAACTCACTGAAAAAGTGACGCACACAACAACATTTTTAAAGGCCAAAACCGCAACAACCAGTGAAATGCATGTAATAACCAAGATGAATAACACTAAATCGGAAAACAAGCTAAAGATGTGTGTGTATAATGTAATTATGAATCTGAAAAATATGTGAATGGGAATATATGTTTGTTTATCTGTAAATACAAGTTCATTCTCTACCTATAGAAAACCGCCTCTGCAGAAGATGCGCCAATCTATTGACAGAGGCCCCTTTTGTTCGGAGAGTGAGGATCAGAAAACGACAGAAACCAAGTAACATTAGTTTCTAAATATACATTCACTTACCGTTTGAAATGTTACATCAGGACAACCATCAAGGTAGTAATTTGGAGAGAAGGAATTTGTAAGGGGATTGACAAAAACGGACACATAGACTCACTGTTTTTGAAATATGTATGAAATAGACCACTCTTGGGGGCCGGGGGAGAAGCAATTTCAAAACTAACTGCTTAGACGTGGTAGGGGTGTCTGTGTGTGTGTGTGTGTGTGTGTCTGTGTGTGTGTGTGTGTGTGTTTCTATGGCTGAAACACAACCTTCTGTGTGTCTGTGTTTTGATGTCTCAAGCTCTATCATTCCATACACACGCTCAAAGTGCAGGTTTCTCTCCATCTCCGACAGGGGTGGGCTTTCTGTCTTGGGACTTACAGACGCTGAAAAGGACTGGATGCCGAGGGACTTCTGCCAGTGGGTAGAAACTTCCAGAAGGCTCTTTCTGGTCCCTTCAAGCCCAGGTCATTTTCTTCCTCCTTCCCACCACTCTGACTGTGTCCCATCCAAGATTTTTAGCCCTGCAATTCTCCATGTGACCAGCAAAGGGGCATCTATCCCCACTGTGCTTTCTGTTTTCTTTACTATTAAAATTCCTGATTTTTGAAATGGAAAAAAAAAAAAAACCACACGTGTTATTTGTTAGAATAATTCATGAAACAGTATGGAGAGTGTGTCACCCCTTCCGTTCGGAAAAGTCCTGTGCATGTGGAAAGACTGAACCTGAGCTTTATTTGGCTTTGACCCCGTATCTGTACTTGGCTCATTGATCCATCCCTTTCACTCTCTGTCTTCCCTCATCAGTGTTCCCTGATGTGTTCACACCGTGGAGTGGGCCCCTCTGAGAGCAGGCTGCTCCAGAACCCAGGACCACAGCCCTGGAAAGGTTTCCTAGACTTCCTCCCACCCCCTCCCCATCTTCCCCTCTCCAGGACTCTGTGCACACAGCTGTCCCCGCGTCCTGCTGTGACCTCAGAGGCAGACTGTTGCATAGCAGCAGAGGCTGAGAGCCACATATATCCCCTGGAAAGAAGAGCAGTGCCTGTTCATGCTGGCGCTAGGAGGAAAGTGGATAAAGACAATCATTCCTCCCAAACACCCTCAAAGGCAGCCCACCTCTTCTTCCTTCCAAGGCCCCACATCCTGTGGATCCAGCCCGTATTTCTAACCCTGTGTGCCAAGCCCTGTGTGCCCTGGGCGAACTGCACCACTGGCGGATCCCCCTATATTCCAGTCACCCCAGTGTCTCAACAGGAAGTGGTTATATTTCTACAGGCCTAGTTTTATGCACACGCAGGATGGCACTACCTCTTCAGAACCACCCAGTAAGGGAGTGGTGACAATCCCCCCTTTCTGGTGAGGAAACTGTGTCTTCAAACCAGTAAGAACCAGGACTGGCCTTTATATCTTTTTTTTTTTAATTTCTTTATATTTGATACATTAAAAACTATATGTATTGAGGGTGTGAAACCTGCCGTTTTGGTACATGCATGCACTGTGAAATGATTACCGCAATAAAACTAGTTAACCTATCCATCTACTCCCACACTTACCACTTTTTCTGTGTGTTTGGTGATTTCACCTGAGATCTAGTCTCTTAGTAAATTTCAAGTATACAATACACTATTGTTAATTATAGTTGCCATGTTGTACATTAAAACTCCAGAACATATTCATCTTGTAATTGAAAGTTTGTACCCTTGGATCAGTATCTCCCCTTTCCTCCCATTTCCAGACCCTGGTAATCTCCATTCTACTCCCTGTTACTAGGAGTTGGACTTTTTCAAAGAGTTTCCACATATAAGTGAGCATGTATGAGTATTTGTATGTGTGTACGTATCTGTATGCATACACAACACACACACACACACACACACACACACACACACACACACACACTGGAATACTATTCAGCCTTAAGAAAAGAAGGAAATCTTGGAAATTTTGCCTGTCCTTTGATGGGCAGCTCTGCAGTATTTCGTGAGGGGAGCACAGAGCTGGGAATCAGCAATCCTGAGCTCTAGTTCAAGTTTATGAAATATGTAAAAGTGCTCAGAAATTCTCAGGCCAACTCTTCACTCAGCCAGAGTTGATGATCCTGGTTCTCATTTTACCAGTGGTTGCTTCTTTCTCTAAAAGACACCTACCAAACAATACGAATAATCCTACAGCTATACGAAAGCAGTATTTTCTTAAGCTATATTTTGTTTTCTACACTCGGAATAGGAGTAGGATATTATCCTATCATTTTCGTATCTCTGAAATTAATTGTGTGACTTTGGCCTCTTATAGAATTATATATTAGATTTTTCTTTATTTTCATTAGTGTATAGGACATGCCCAGATTAGATTAACGCATTGAGGGGTATTACTACATGAATATGCAAGTCTAATTCGAAAGAGATGAGCAATAAACATTAGTTGTCCTTAGGGAAAAGAGAGAGAGAGAGACACGTTTGCCCACCCACCTTTCTCTCCTGTCCTTCTCTCAGCTGGAAGAGGCTATCCTGTCCCCAGGCAGTGGGGTCTCAAAAAGAGTTGGGACCATCTGTGTCCTGCAGAGGACTCCACCTCCCAACAACGCCTCTACCGCACCACTGAGGACATACCAGGAACTGCCTTCAGAATTAGGTTCCAAGTCACACAAAGACAGAAGTGTCATCCTCACACAGAGATTTCCCATGCCTCTGAGAAGGGAGCATGGGCCACCTTTATTATTAGGCATCACATTCAGAGCTGGCCAAGCTGATTTAGGGCCCTGATTTTCGCTCATTTCGTACATCAGCGTCCCCTATGTGCAGGGCTTCCCTAAGAGTCGGCGCCTCCCTAGCATAGCTCCCTCTCCCTACTGCCCAGAATCACATGCCCTCAGAGCCTCACAGAACACATGTTCATCCACACAAAATAACTCAGGGAGTGAGAGAGGTAGAGGCGGCCCCTGGCGCCCATGCTGGAGTCACCATCCCCAGTCGATGGCATCTCTTTACAAGTAGGGCATCATCCGTCATTTGCCATCTCTTCGGATCTGTGAAGTTTGGGATCACGGATTAAAATCAACACCCCATTTCCACTTCAGTAAGGTAGTTTGTGTGCTCTCATTTTACCTGCCGCTTAACATCACAGAAGCATGTTTTCTCTTTGAGCTCTTGGAGATACTGCAGAGGAACAAGAGCTGCGAATCTGTAAGTTTAACGACCAGCTCAGAGGACCCCCATGAGGCACATCCAGGGAATATGAGCAGATGGGATGGGCAATAAAGACAAAAGCTGGCCATACCTGGAATGAAGGGGAAAGGGCGCTCCCGTACGCTGTTGGTGCCAAATGGTGCTTTGTTTGTTCTCTGGAGCCCATCTGGCTATGGCTTATAACCCAGATGGCCTTCCATACAAAAGTCCTATTTCCACCTTTTAAGGAGTTTCAGACCAGGGTTAAGAAAGGAATCAGCAGAGTGATTCTGAAGCATCCAGGTTAAGGGGCCCTGGCTGAGAGGGCAAGACAAGTGGCCACAGGAGTTCCCAGCCCCAGGAAGGACAGCTACTCTTTATGACGGAAAACGCCTACAAGGGGTCCAAATCCTGTTTTCCATCCAGTGGCTGGATTGAATCTCAGGGTACTCCTGGGAGTGAGCGTTGGCTAGCCTCTCTTTGTGTGTGTGTGTGACTCCAGAGCGCATGCCCCTGAGCACAGACACACGTGGCAAAGAGCTCTCGCCGCTTTCTCTAGACCTCCACAAAGATGGATTTGACGACATTATTAATAGTAATCCCTAATGTTATATCATCTCGTGAGAATGTTAGGATGCTCTTCATTTTTCCTCATCTCGCTTCTCTCTTAATGACATCTTTTTCACACACGTTTCTAAATGGTGAGCTAATGGTTCCATTGTATGCTTCGCAATATGTCCTACACTAATTCCAGAGTTTGAAAAGCAAACCTGCTCAGTGAGTTTCCCTTCAATGCAGCATCCTGTTTAAATGGAAATTGGTGGGGATGGGGCAATGAGAACTCCATATACCGATGGACAAGAACTTATTTGATACAACCTCGCTGCGGAGACAGTAGGCGACAACTATCAGAGAGGAAAGTGGGGTTGTGCCAGAGGCCCCATTCTTACTTCTGGCCTGCAGAGAACTTCAGAACCTGTGCCCCAGGAAGCACATGTAAGAATGGCCGTGGCAACATGGCTGGTCATACAAAACAGCCCCACAGTCACCGTATGAGAGAAATCTCAGAAACACTGTTTTCGGAGAAAAGAGGTTGTCAAGGGGCCCTTACACTATGATACCGCTTGTATGTTTATAGCTGAAACAAACAGAATTACACACATGCATTATTCTCTCTCACTGCATCTGTGTGAGGATGGCATATTTCTGCCCATTCGACAAAAGACAAACTCAGACTCATCACAACGGAAAATCCCTCTTCCAGAGTCATCTAGGCGGGAACAGGAATGAGACTGTACCTCTTACACTCCCCAAAGGGCAAGCAAAGTTCTCCTTGATAGACGACAACCTTCTACGACTGGAAAACTTGCAGTTTTGCACATTTCTGGTATTGTGCCCATGTGGGTATACAACTCCCCAATCCTTCTGTTTGAAGAAGCTGATGGTACAGATGAAATTCCTGTGCATGGTCCTGAAGGGTAATGGGTCTGGTGTCAGGGTCAAGGGCCTGTGATTCCTGCCTCTTCTTTAGCTGCACTCTCTCTTCATTTGGGGGCTCAATGGCAAACTGCTTTTCCAATATTGATCTAGAAGATCAACAAAGAAACAGGAGAGGACAAACAATTAAAGGACATGATTTCATGATCCTCTTTTCTCACCCCAAATCCCTCAGCAAAGACATCCTGCAACACAGAAATGGCCCCAAAGCTTCCTTCATTATGAGAACAGGGGCCACTTCTTACTGCCACATTTCTGGGTGGTCTCTGCGGTAGTTATGTTGTTTGGTTGTAGGTAACAGTCATCACTCTCTGGGAAGGAGGGGTAAGATGGGCCAGGACTCACATTTCTTGAAGTCTTCCTATGTGCCGTGCACTCTGTACTGGGTTTCCCCTTTACTCCACCCTACAGTTCTGTAAGGAAGGTGTCGTGGGTCCCCTTTTACAGATAACCAAGGGTAAGCTAGCAGATCCCAAGGAAGAGTTCCACATATCATACTCCACATAATCAGGTTCCAAGTTTTGTGCTCATCACAATATTCGATGTATTCTTAACCGACATTACCCCTAAATGGGCTAAAAATGAGTTGTTGAGGGGAAGGAATTGGTAACTATTACATTACAATGGTTGGTAGCCATTCAAAGAACCACAGTACATAAACACAACATTTCAGCTGTGGTACTAAAATTTTATGTTCCAAGGAAAAAAGGATTGATAAAGGGAAAAGTCTAAAAACCCTCTGGGGGGGAGGGGGTGAAATGAAAGAAGGGTCAGGAATATTTCATATACCCAGCAATCTCATATGTCGACGATGGGCTACCAGGGATTTATGACTGGTCATTTTACATTCCCCTATCGGTGTTCACTCAACAAGCACTCTTGGAGGTAATGATAATGATGATGACGACAATAATGGTGGTCCAAGTGAAATTCTGTCCTTGGGGCCAAGAGACCTGGGAATCGGAACCATGCAAAATCGACTATTTTCTTAAGGCGGTAGACAGAGAGGGAGGAGTCAGAGGAACAGGAATTTCCTCCAGGAAAGATGATTTGGAAGGTGGGGAAATCAAATTGTCAAAGCTGATGTAAGCAAATAGTACTCACATTCTATCTCCTTTCATCCAAATTTTTATTCAGGCAAACTACTATTCAATCCATACTTTAGGTCAGGGTATCGGAAGTTAAGAAAGGCTAAAGAATTTGGAGAAACTGCTTTGTGAATGTCTGCTCAGTCATGAAACCTAGAGTTGCTCTTATTTCCTCACTGTGTCCTGAAGCCTCCAGGGCTCCAGTTGCCCTAACTTTATTGGGGCACTGACATTTAACGCTTCCCAAGCCAGTGGTTAATTTTTTTTAGAGTGACCTGTAGGACTTACATTGTTTTAATTTGAATATAGTTGACACACAATGTTACATTAGTTTCGGGTGTAAGACAAAGTGATTCAATAACTCTATATCTTATGCTATGCTCACAACACATGTAGCTACCATCTACACCATACAACACTCTTACAGTGCCATTGACTATATTGCCTATGCTGTGCCTTTTATTCCTATGCCTTAGTGACCTGGAGTACTATTAAATTATGGTGGGTTATTGACATTTTTAAAGCCATGTGAATGGCAATTTCTTATTCTTACTGCTGGTGCCCCCAATTGGAACTTGAAGGCTGTAGGAAGTAGGTGGCTCTCAGGATAGAGGTGAATGCATCTTTGAAAGTGTTGGGAATGTTGGAGACCCACAGCTCTAGAAGACCACTCCTTCTGCAGCCCTGAAACAGCCCTAACCTTCTTCCCCAATGAAAACCATTAGTATTGAGCTATTGCAGGGGTCTCTAGGGGTTGAATCAAGGAAATAGAACCATAGTTTCTGCTGAGGAGAAAGAAGGATGTGGGGTATGCAGGGACAGAAACTGTGTGTGAGAAGGTAGCATCTTAAGGACTGGGAAACATTCAGCGGAATGGGAAGCTTTCCCTCTTCAGCCATGACCAAGACCTATTGTAATTAAATTTGCAAAACACGGCGATAAAGAAAAATCTCAAAAGCAGCAAGACAAAAGAAAATCTTAAATTACAAGGGAAAAACCCATAAGGCTAGCTGCAGATTTCTCAGCAGAAACTTGTCAAACCAGAAGAGAGTGGCGTGATATATTCAAAGTGCTGAATGGGAAAAATCTGGAGCCAAAAATACACTATCCAGCAAGGCTATCTTTCAGAACAGAAGGAGAGACAAAGCATTTCCCGGAGAAACAAAAACTAAAGGAGTTCCTGACCTCTAAACCAGCCCTGCAAGAAATACTGAAGGGGACTCTTCGAGTGGAAAGGAGAGACCAAAAGTGACAAACACAAGAAAAGATCAGAGAAGATCTCCGGAAACAATGACAAAACAAGTAACAAAATGGCACTAAATACCTATCTATGGATAATTACTTTGAATGTAAATGGACTAAATGCTCCAACCAAAAGACATAGGGTGTCAGAATGGTTCAAAAAACAGGACCCAGAGGGGAAGGAGGCAAGATGGTAGAAGAGTAGGGGACCTTGTTTCATCTGGTCCCTCAAATGTAGCTGGTATCTATCAAGTCATTCTGAACTGACCCACGAATGCAGCCTGAGATGTAGGAATATATGTCTGGAACTCTACAAGCACAAAAACAACTGCTTTTTGCAAGGTAGGAAGTATGGAGTTGTGAAACTGCAGGGAAATATCAGAAGATAATGGAGGTGGGAGGGAGCCTCCATAACCTGGCTACCAGAAAGTGATATAACCCTGGAAGGCAAAATTGGAACCCTTAGAAATCTGCTCCAGTGAGAGACATCTCTTTCTGAAAGGGGCTCAGAGGATGAAAAGGGCAGAATTCTAGTTGGGTCATTGCGGTCCCAGGATTCCAGGAGACACAGAAAGAATAGGGGTGCCTGAACCTATAGAGTGCCCAAGTAGTGGAGCGGGGAAACTGGTTATGGTCGGGGAGCCCAGGAGGGGGGGAACTGGTCTTGGTCGGGGAGTCCAGGAGGGACTCATAGCTCAGGTCACCAGAAACCACAAGCTAGGCCAGTAGGAAGACCACTCTTTGCCCAAGCACCCCAAAAAGGACCAGAGCATGTGGGTCATTTATCATCTCCTGGGAGAGAGAAACGACTGCATCACGACTGGAAAACAGCTCTCAGGGCAGTGGTGGCTCCAGAAAGGACAATAGGGTGGCACCCAGCCACAACCTGGAAGTAGCAGAGCGAGATGTGCATGTGAGCCCAAAACAACTCACGGTTGCAAAGACACAAAGCACAGGGACACTCCTGGGTCCCTCAGACTCAGCCTGGGAGAGCTGCAGTGGGCACGAACCACGGGAGTCTGCAGAGTTTGGTGCACACAGAAGTGGACACAGTTTGATCCAGGGGTTTGTCGAAGAGGGGGGACTGGGAACTTGTGGCTCCGGGACAGAGATGTGGGCACGGCTGTTTTTGCTCTGACTCTCTGAAGAGGTGCAGAAAGACACCAGGGAACAGAAGCCACACAGATGACCAGCTCCCAGTGAGCCCATCCCCTTCACAAGAGCTGGGGCAACTCCACCCTCGCAAAGACACCTGAGAAGCAGAAGAGCAGGCCCAGCCCCCCAGAAGACAGACTGGAAGAACAGGTGAATGACAAGCTTATGGATCCCAGGAGACTATAAAACTCCAGCGCCAGAGGAAAAGAGTATATTGAGCTCCATTAGTGGTCATTCCTAAATTGGGTAGTTTTGGTTTTCCATTGACTTGAATCAGCAGGGTGTGATAGTACTGAGAGACACCTTAAGGGAGCTCCCGTATTCCAAACACTCCTTTACCACCATTGTGGAGGTGGTAAAATTAAAAGGGATAAAATTCCCCTCCTTTTAATTGGAATCAATCACCCTATCCTGTATAGGGAATCCCTTCTTGGCCTGTTGATTAAGAGGCGCAAGGAGCCCATAGTGACTGGATGGCGGTCTTAACTTTCAGTTCAATGGAATCATTGTGTCTCTTGGTGGAAGCATTCCTTCATTTGGAACGAAGACCTCTAGACCAGCAGAGCAAAGGCGGCAGGAACAGAAAGCAAAAATTTTGCTGGTGGACTGCTAGAGGTAATAGTGGGTGGTGCCACACCCATTTCCAACCCATGATCCCTAGACCCATGAATCCTAGCCATGGGAGGGTGTATATGGGATGCTGATGTAGAACACAAACACATTCCCAAAGCACCTTGCCACATGCCTGCAGTGTATTGCCACCTAGCTGGCACTGGAACTGAGTCGTCAAAAAGCCATTCCACCATTCTATCAAGCCAGCTACTGCACGATGGTGGAGAACATGGTAAGACCAGTGAATTTCATGAACATAGGTCCATTGCCCCACTTCATGTGCTGTGAAGTGCGTTCCTTGGTCAGAAGCAATGCTACAGGGAACACCGTGGCAGGCAGATAAGGTACTCTGCAAGTCCAAGGATGATAGTTTTGGCAGAAGCGCTGCCTACAGGGAAGGGAAATCCAAATCCAGAGTATTTCAGTAACAACATACTCCAGCAAGAACATAATACTGCCCCTTCCATGGTGGAAGTGACCCACTCTAATCAACTGCCCCCAGTTAGCTGGTTGTTTGACCTCCTCCGCTTACCTGAGCCAAGTATAACCTCCTTCCCTGCCATCCCGACACCCATGTTTTTCATGAGCTCATCAGGCAATGACAGCAGGGACTGGAAAAGAAGCTGACTGATATCCAGATAAGGAGCCATTCTATCCCTTCGTCAAGTAAAATTTCCTCCTCTGATGATGTCACCCCTTGCTAATCCTCTGCATTCACATGGAACAAAAATAGTGGCATGTTTTTCACCCATTTAGAGTCTATCCCCCCTCTCTGTTCCCCAGACTTCCTGGCCACCAACTTTCTTTCTTCTTTTTTTCAAGATTTTATTTATTTATTTGTCAGACTGAGAGAGATCACAAGTAGGCAGAGAGGCAGGCAGCGAGAGAGAGGGAAGCAGGCTCCCTGCTCAGCAGAGAGCCCGATGCGGGGCTGGATCCCAGGACCCTGAGATCATGACCTGAGCCGAAGGCAGAGGCTTAACCCACTGAGCCACACAGGCGCCCCATTGCCACCAACTTTCTAATTATGTTCCTTGCATGTCCTTGAACTTCCCACCAAACCATTGCCTGTAGCCCAAGACGTCCACTCACCAAGGCCGACCTGGTTAGAGTCACTGTTGAGTACCCAATCTGCCAGCATCTGAGGCCAACAATGAGTCCCTGGATATGGCCCCATTCCCTCAGGGAGAACAGCTAGTTGCCTGATGGCAGGATGACTACACTAGGTCACTTCTTTCATGGAAGAGGCAGCATTTTGTTCTCAATGGAATGTGCTTTTACTGGAATACTCTGCATGTGGGTTTGACTTTCCCACACACATAGCTACTGCCCAAATTACCATCCCTGGATGCAGAGAATGCCTTATCCACTATCATGGTATTCCACACAGCACTTACTTCTTTGGGGAAAAAAATGAACTCAATTCACAGCAGATGAAGTGCAACAATGAATGAGTCTATGCTCCTGGAATGTACCAGTCTCCCTGTCTTCCTCACTATCATACAGAGGTTAGTTTGATAGAACAACGCCTGAACAGGGGATTGGATGTTGTCTAGTAAAATTACTTAGGTATTTACTCTTGGAACCAGCAGACTCTCTTCCAAGAATCTAGCCACAAGAACTGAAGGAAAAATGACTAAAAGGCATAAGCATAAGGCCATCCCACATGGAGCCTTCCTAGTAGCAGAAGACCAGAGACAAGACTAATGAACTCCAAACGGTAGGTAGTTGAACAATCTATTGTGCTTCCATGCCAGAGAGTACTAGGTCACTATAAAAGCAACAGGGACTCCCTCTCTTTACTGCTGTGGAGTGTTCTCCAGGATATGTTGTTAAGTGAAGAGAGGAAGGTACAGAAATGTGTGTAGAGCTGCTGCATGCCAATAGGGTGTCTACTAGTCATGCATGGCTGTGTGTAGTTAAATTTATTAAATTTAAAACAGATCCAAAATTCAGTTACACCAGGGCTGCAGGAACAGCAAGGATGGAAGATGATGATGTATATTTTCTGAAAATAGAATACATATTTACTGGCTCCATGAACCGAGGAGGCAAGAGACAGTGATCAATCCAGTAGTACTGAGCAATTCTAGTACCCGAATTGATCCCTCTAAAATCACTTCCCACTGAAAGGAAGCCAGGATTCCTTGTGGAAATAGTGGGTTCCAGGTCTGGTGTAGGATTTGTTACAGGATAGTCTGGACCAAACTATCATTCCCGGAAGCATGTCAAAAACATTCAGAGGCCAGGGGCGCCTGGGTGGCTCGGTCAGTCAAATAATGACTACAATGGATCAAAACACATCACACATACACGTATCTATGAACTCCAGGTGACAGTCTAAAAGCAAAGCAAAGCAAAACAAAAGAACAAGGCAAAATGAGCCCACTGCTCATCTTCGGAGGCTCCTAGAGAAACCACTCATTATTTTGAAAAGTAGACATGTTGCCAGAGAAATAAGCAGTCATCCTACCCTTCCCATGCATACCATATTCAGTGTAATCTAATAGCTGACGAAAGGAAGTTTCTTGTACATACGGATTCCAGCTAATAAATGAAGAAGTATTTACAGAATTAGAATAGCGGCCTTTTGCAACCTTTGATGAAATGCAGTTCTGGCAACTATCTTCGGACTGCACAAAACATGAGATGAAGAGCAGACAGAAATTTTATACCGGATGGATCAGGCTGAGAACACTCTAACCTGGCAATCAACTTTAAGGTCAGAGAAGAGACAAGACACAATGAACCTCCTGGTGGAACTCCTTAGGCAGTACAAGTTCACTGCCAGAGGGCAAGAACTGCAGAGTACTTCCCTGGGTCTCTGTGTACTGATAATGCTCTCATAGTGTTTCTTCTGTTTCTTTTTTCCAAGTTTTATTGAGATATGATTGACATACCACACTGCATAGGTTTGAGGCATGCAGCATAGTGACTTGATGTACATATACACTATGAAATGACCATCACAATAAGTTAACATTCATCGACTCATATAGTTACAAAAAATGTTTTTCCTTGCGATGAGAACTTTTAGGATTTATTCTCTTAGTAACTTCCCAATATACCACACAGCATTGTAAACTATAGTCACCACGCTATGCATTACAGCGCAAGACTTCTTTGTTTTACAGCTGGAAATTTGTAGTTTTTGACCATCTTCATCCAATTCCTTCCGCCCATGCCCCACCCCCCACTGCTTCTGTTAACTACTAATCTGTTCTTTGTATTTGCAAGTTCAGGCTTTGGTTTTTTGGGTTTTGTGTTTGTTTTAGATGCCACATATAAGCGAAATCATATGGTATTTGTCTCTGACTTATTTCATTTAGCACAGCAAACTGTCTCTTTTTAAAGCACACACTATCCTTGACAACGGGGATATGTCTTGTTTCAGAACACTGAGCGCAGTTCTGCCGATTGCCCGGGTCCAAATCCAGTGCCTCTAGTATGCTTTCTCAGGCAGTGGTCTAAAGGGCCAGGATGTTTTGTTTCTGGCAAATCGTTAGGGACCTGGGGCAATGCCGAGGTACGTCTGACGCAGAGGACAAGCCAAGGCATTACGGTTGCCATAGAAAGCTAATGTTATGACGGTGAACATGATGGCTTTTTATCAGGACTTTGCAGAGAGACAGGGCCGGGGAGAAGAGCAGTAACTATTTGCCTTCAGTTATTTGGGTCTCGTCAGAAAGCGCATCTCTTACTATGGTGGCTGAGTCAACCTGGGCTGTGGGGACACAAAGGCATCCCAAGTCCATTCACCTCTTTCCTGCTTGAGACTCAGTGTCCCAGCTGTCTCTTAGAGAGATGGGTGGGCTTTCGGGATCTCACCTGGCCCTAGTGAGTGCGGTGTCGTGTTCCAGGGGTGTCCTGGAGCTACTTTCTTTTAAAAAGCCGGGCTGACTGACTCCTTCTGATCCTCAGATTCTCCTTCCACAAAACAGGGATGAGAACGCTTCACCCACAGAGTCGCTGAGAAGGGTCAGTGATACACATGAGCAAGCCCGGAGACCTGTGGTTATTGCAGGATTACGAACGCCTGCCTGAATTCAGGCCACTTCTTATTCCTCTTCACCTTTGTTGTTAGGAGATAAACAGGCAAAGGAGAAGAAAAAGGTCCTGTGAGAAATCCATGATAACGTGGCTGATATGTTGTATCAGTGTCATTGTCCCTAGCCCAGTGCCTCCCATGGCTCCCAGCACAAAGTTACATCGGTAAAGCATGGTGATTGCTGGATCTGTCACTGCCAGTGCAGCTCTTCGTGCCGGTGGCCAAGATCATATCAAGAACCCAGAGGAGGCAGGTCTGGGGTTCTGTGTCCCGATGGCTGCCCAAGTTTCTACTCCAGATCCAAGGGCAGCAGTGCTAAGGAGACGCCAACGCCTCACATGTTTATTGGGATGTGATGCCCAGCTCAAGTGAGTTCATAGATCTGAAAAAAAGCATGTTGTGGGATAGCTCCTGTGAGGCTCACACACAAGCCTAAAAGCAGAGAAGCTACTTTGATCTCATCGTGGGAGAAGAGGTTTAGCAGGTGGAATTCCAACCACCAGCAGCTACAGGCTCTGTGGTTGCCCTTGAGCCCCATCTTAGAGGCGCCATTTTTGATGAAAGCAATGAATTGTCCTGCTTGAAGAAGGAACTTGATCTTCAATATACATTTGGAATCCATATACCTGAATTGTTCTCACTTTATAAACGTTATTCAGAGATTCCCATGTTTCTCTCAGATGGATGTAGATACATGCAGTTGGTTAGAAGTTCTTCCTGGCAATTTGAGATTTTAGCATGGCAGCCACATTTTATCCATTTTACAATCAGTTTTTTAAATCCAGAAATTTTGCAAGTGTTATTTAGTGTTTTGCAAGTGTTATTTCCTACCCCCACACCCTTTTAAGGGTCCAAACTTGAGTCCTGTTATGGCTCAATGAGTACTTTGGATTTGGCACAGACTGAGCATGCATTCGTGATTCTTTCATGAATCACTTATTCCTGTGGTAATTGTTGAATGCTTCTTTTATTATTTGGCATTTGACCGTAGGGTAGAGCTTTACCTTCTCTTTTATTTAATTATGTAGGTAGGTAGGTAGGTAGGTAGGTATTTATCAATATCACATGACCCATTGATTCCTAGTTTGCTCTAGAGGTTACCATCTTGACTCTCATTTATTTTGATGCTCTAATTGTCTCAAAAATGGCCAGGGGAAGCCCATTCACGTTGGCCTCTGTGTCTGTTTTAAACCTTCTTAGACTCCTACGAGCACTTGCTTTCTTCTCTGAGCCTCATCTCCTGAAAGGAAGGAATGAAGCCCACCTCATAGCAACATTTGATGATTTTAAGCAAGAAGGCTGAAAATAACAACGTGTGGCATGTGGTGCCTAGTAGCCCCTCAGCCAATGTTAGTTTCCCATTCCGACTTTCCCACCTTTATTCTACCAATGCAATGCCTTTGACTTTAATAAATAGCATTCCTACCAGAAGGACTACTCGGAAAAATAACATCAAGCAGGAGTAAGTTCACATTCACATGACATGTGACCTTCCATGTCACTAGAGTATGCAGGGAGGGATTTGGGAATAGCGCTGGAGATGAGAACAAGCTTCATTGCACAGTTTCCAGTTATCTGAGTAGGATAAGTGAGGCCATCTTGACCACTCTCCCTTGTTGTTTCCTGTGCTTTCCCGACCTCTTACTTTCCTTTCGACTTCATGTACGTTCTTATCCTCATATACATACTCTTGGTGCAACATCAGAGAAAGATGTGGATTCCGTGCCCCAGGAACAGAGAACGATAAAGAAAAAGCAAGCGTGGTGTTGAGTTTGCTAGACATGTTACTGAAGCAAGAATGAAGAGATCAGGGTGTCATCATCAAAACATGTTAGGTAAGTCACTACCCTTCCGCCTGTTTTCTTTAAAATGTTGGTTTTACTTCACTCAGCAGAATCTCCTCCAGTCCCATCCATGTTGATGCAAGAGTTGGATGTTCATCTTTTCTGATGACTAAGTAGTATTCCATTGTATATCTGGACTACATATTCTTTTTCCATTCGTCTGTTGAAGGGCATCTCGTCAAGCAGAGAAAGTCAATTATCATATGGTTTCACGTACTTGTGGAACGTAAGGAATGACATGGAGGACATTAGCAGAAGGAAAGGAAAAGTGAATCGGGGGAAATTGGAGGTATTGCTGTTAGATTTGCAACAGAGACGTAATATTTTTTGAATCCCCTGATATCTGATTTTGTCTTCAATTATTCCTGCCACTCAACTTTAAATGCCTATCTGCTCCAGTGTGTCAAATAGATAACAATTCCTTCCTTTAAGTAATATTTTACTAATGACTTATGTGTGGCTGAGGACACAGCACAGAGAACGCAACAGGCAGAGTCCTTGGAGTTTTCGTTCAAATTTGGGCAAGCTGGCAGTTGGTAGCCAAAGAAATTAATAAGCAGATTAATTTCATATGAGGAATCGTGCTTTGCAGAGAATATATACGTAGGTAGGGTAGAAAATGACTGGAACGGAGATTATGGTAGATGGGGTTCTCAGTGAAGCTCTTTTTCAGGCAGTGATATGCGAGCTGAGTCCTGAAGAGCAAGAGGAAGCCAGGTACAGGCAGGCCCCCTTAACTGGGGGAGGAATCCTTACATGTGGCAGAAACTTGATGTCATCTCAGATGGACCCTTTCGTGGACTACATGGGAGAAACCACCCTCCTAGGAATAAAGCAGACAGGTACACAGTTCAGAAACCTACCACTTTGAATAACAAAGGGGTAAATGGGGAAAGTAAAACCTCTAGTTCAGGCCCACGAGAAGAGCCAAGAGTGAAACCACACAATGGTTGCCTTGTCCTTCACTCTCTATTAAGAGAGATCTCGCCAGGAAAAGGCAATATTCTGTTAGCTCTCTGCAAGAGAACAAATGTTTGCGTTACAAGTTGCCTCAGTTTCCCAACTTTGCAACTTCTCCCAACTCAGTTGTGTCATTTCCCATTTTGATGCTGGGATGGATTCCAGGAGTCAAGGTCAAGCTGGGACTAGACTTGTTTGGAATGGAGTCCATTTGAGGTCATACTTCACTATCCCATGGGGTGGGTGGGTGCTAACATCCATCTCGCTCCCTGTGAACATTTCCGGTTATGCAGGTCTAAAGATCAAGAGAGGGGAGGCTGGCATGCAGATAAGGAATGGACAACAGTACAACAGTACAATGGACAACAAGACACATTAACAAAATAAGGAGATATAGACGCAGGAGTAAGCAGGAAACAAAACTAAGTATCTGTTCTCTCAAACTTTCCGTAAACGTGTGATTCTTCCAAGAGAGTTGGGACCTGAGTGTACTTACTGTTTCACACCTTACCTTGAAGGAAATATTTTGTTTCTGTTTCTAAAAAAATTATGCCTTTTCAGTGGGACAAAGATAACCCTGAGAAAATGGAGATAGATGTCACCAAACGATCATGGGGGATGTAGGGGGAGTGGGGGAAACGCACTGATTCCATTGTATAGGCCAAAGCTTTCTGGACTCTTCCACACAGAGGCATTTATCCTTCCTTGGGATAAGTGGGATGTCCATCTTGGGATCTTCAGGCTCTGGGGCTGAAGTCCAGCCTCTAAGTGAACGGAAGAGAATGCTGCATGCGTTAATGTGTACAATTCCTGTGAACAAGTTGTAGACATAGAGACATGCGTACAATCACATGCGCACTGACGCACACACACACACACACACACACACACGCAAAAGCTTATCAGATAGATTGTTCTAATCTGTGCCTTTACGCATGAAACCTATACTAGGATGACATTTCCAAAGCAATGGATATAAAAGCATCATATTTATTATCAGTGCACGATCATCTTATATTTCCAAGCTCTTATTCCGTACAGTTTTCATAAGTTAAACACTATAGATATTGAAACTTAAAAATATCTTCTACTCCTCACCAGCATGCACACATCGAATTATTTAAATTATTTTCAAAGAAATCTTTTAATGTGCTATTTTTTGCCACAGTATATGAACATATGTCCAAGTCAGTAAGTGTATTCCTGCACTACCACTTTGTGACTCAATTTACAGATGTTCCCATTTTACTAAACTTTACGTCATTCACATCGGCAGATTACCAATTAATACCTCTCACTGTTTATCGAGTATGAAACTACGTATAAATGTTTATTTAGAAATTGAAGTTATTCGGTCCTTCCCTACTCTCCCACCTTCTGCTCACCACGATCCAAAGACAGTCTCTGTTAATTTATTGGTGCCTGTTTCCCAGCTTTTTTCTCTGTGTGTAATGCACCTACTTACAATCACACACATACTTGTACACTCATGTTGCTATACATTCGTTCGCAGAGTACAATCATATTCTACAAAACCCTTCACCTCTGTTTTGCTTAATATGATTCATTTTCATTTCCTTTCCTTTGTTTCTTGGGGCATATTTACAGGTGTTTATTGGAGAATTATATTGCTTTATATGTACGTTCTCCCTTGATAATATTGTCCCATCTCTGCTGTTGAAGAGTATGTCATACACTGAGGCTATATCGCAGTATCTCAATATAAGTTGTCAATAATTTCTCACTGCTTTGCACATGCATTCTGATGTTTAATTTTTTGCTACACAGATGGCATTCTGCACTTTATAATGCGTTTTAACATTTAAAGATTACTGTAGCACATTGTTTTAAAAGAACAACTGAAGAGTGATGCTTTGAGGTATATCAAATGTCAGCTTCCAGGACAGAGTAGCAAAAAACTTAGTCCTCGCTATTCCAGGTTTTGAGTTCTGGAGCCATAATTTGTAAGGTGGTTTCTTAGGTCACGTTACTTACTCTTTTAATATTAGTTCCACTGTCTGAGTAACAAGGATAATTGTTGCCCTTGAATGGAGCTATTAGGATTACATGAGATCGAACAGAGAAAAAAAAACAAACGTGCATATGAGAGTTTCGTACTTGGTTTTGTTTGTTTGTTTGTTTGTTTTTTGCCAGTTTAGGTCATTTTTTTTTTTCGTACCTGTTAATATCCTACCATTCAGGTTCCCTTTCCAAAGGGCAACACTTTGTGCTGCTTCCTTGGGTCCAGTTCAACATCTCAGGAATCAGCCAGTCTATGTGTCCCCATGCCAAGGCCCGTTGGCCCACGGGGCAGGATTTTGTGCCCACCATCATCTTCGTGCCCAATGTCATGCCAGGACATAGTGATGGTGTCATGGAATGACACCACCCAGTTTCCATTTCAAGGGATTTCCCACTAGGGGGACTTAAGCCCTGGAAATTCATCATCTAAATGGGAGCCTGCCAGTTGGCTTGTTTGCCTGAGGAACATTCACAAAGCTCTGTGAGTCTGAGATTGGTCATCTCTAAAATGGGATTAAGGATGCCTTCTTCACAGATTTGTTGTAAGGAAAAAGTGGAGAAACTCCCCAAGAACGTCTGGTACCTAATAGGGCTTTGATAAGTGTTACTCCAGGCACACCCTGCCTCTTCTGTCCCAGAAGATAGAAGATTTGAAACGAGACCATCAAATGTGGGATCAGAAATGACCAGGATTTGACCCTGGAAATCATTACTCACTGGTCGTATGACGTTAACCAAGAGTTTCATCTGTTAGTCTACTATGTGCTCTATAATATTGGTGTCTTTTGTGATAGCTCATTCTTATTATTCCTACCACCCAGAGAAAGGGTGACTAAGCTGGGGTGGGGACCTTTTTGCCGAGTGTTCTTTCCCAAGAATTTCCCAAGAATCTATGGTTTTATAACTGTTGGATAAAGTAGTTGGTGTACAATATAAAAGAACTCTAGAAAGCTCATGAACAGACTCATTATTTAATTTAACATTATTTAATATTGATGAATTTGGCATTTCTGATCAAATTCAGTGCTCAAGAGTTGGACCTCAGTCACCTAAGTGTTCACTAATAAGTACACTTAGATCACCTCTTATACACTGTCATTTGATTAGAACTTTTTTTTTTTTGAAATAGCATCAGGAGAATAGGTTATTCATTTACATGTGAAGCATAAGGAAAAACATGGAGGACATTGGGAGAAGGAAAGGAGGGTGAATGGGGGGAAATCGGAGGGGGAGATGAAATATGAGAGACTGTGGACCCTGAGAAACAAACTGAGGGTTTTAGAGGGGAGGGGAGTCGGGGGTTGGGTGAGCCTGGTGGTGGGTATTGAGGAGGGTAAGTATTGCATGGAGCACTGGGTGTGGTGCATGAACAATGAATCTTGGAACACTGAAAAAGTTAAATTGAATTAAAAAAAAAGAAAAAGAAAGGCCCAAGGGGAGTAGGGGAGAAGAATAGGTATTAATTCTTTAAATGTTTGGTAGAATTCCCCCTGGGAAGTCATGCAACCCTGGACTCTTGTTTGTTGGGAGATTTTTTTTTTTCAAAATACTACAAATTTAGTTATAATATATGCTTCAAAAATGTGAAACAGTTTTCTGGCATCAAACTTAATTTGACTTCTTAAAAAAAAAATTATGCTTGCCTTGAAAAGAAAGCCTGGGGACCTGAGTGGCTGGGTCTGCCTCTAGCTCAGGTCATGATCCCAGGTTCCTGGGATCAGGAGATTTGTGATTACTGCTCCAATTTGCTTGCTGGTTATGGGTCCGTGCAGGTTCTCTACATCTCTCTTTCTGACTTCAGCTGAGATGGCTGATTAAATCCATAAGTAATCTCTTCCTGGAGTGATTTCCCAGCCATACCCTTGGTATTCTCTCTTGAACACGCTTTCTTGCTTTTTATAACATAGATAGGCTCAGAATGTTCCAAATCTTCAAGGCACATTTTTTTTTTCCTTAACAGTTCATTGGATTTCTCTTCTCCCACATTTTATTACAAGCAGTAAGAAGAAATCAGTGCACACTTCAACACTTTGCCTAGAACTTTCCTCTGCTAAATACCCAAGGTGGTTACCCACAAGTAAAAACACTACTGGTGCATTCCGGTATGATGATAATCATAAGAATAGTTAATATTATTACTGGCTCCCTCTGCTCCCCACCGTGTTGCATGTGCTAAACCTATACTTACTCATTTCATCCTCAGCAGAGCCCATGGGGATGTTGTTGTTGCCTGATTTTAAACTTTGGGAGACTGAGGTACAGCGAGGGCAGACTAGCAAGTCAGAAGACAGAGATTTGAACAGATTCAGTGGGACTGCTGAACCCCACATCTCTTCAGTGTACACTACTGCTTCTCATCTGATAAGACCCTCAAACTCACTGCTTCTTAAGGCGCAGCAAAAAAAAAAAAATCAACTGAAGTACAACTCCCCCTCATCCCCAATGAATAGGCAGCAATTTAAAATATTGATAACAACCACTGTGGTTTAACGTTTGAAAGGAAATTATCTTGCTATATTGAGAAAGGGGCTTCCCTGACATTTTGTCTTCCTTACTGTCCCTTAGGACAGTCCCATTTTGAAGGTTTGATTTTTTTTTTTTAGTAAAGTGATAACATTTATTAAGCAAGGACACAGAAAAAGCTTCCAGGAGTGAGAGGGGTCCCGACAGGGTTGCCAACAACAAGGGCCTTCACGGTTGGTCACTCCATCAAAAACTAATGGTGTACCATATGGTGACAATGTAACACAATTAAAAAAATAAAGAAGAAGAAAGAGAGAGGAAAGAAAGAAAGAAAAAGAAAGAAAGAAAGAAAGAAAGAAAGAAAGAAAGGTAATCAGGGAACTTAAATCCATATGTACAATGGAATATTAGCCATCAAGAAGGATGAATACCCAACTTTTGTATCAACATGGACAGCACTGGAAAAGATTATGCTGAGTGAAATAAGTCAAGCAGAGAAAGTCAATTATCATATGGTTTCACTTACTTGTGGAGCATAAGGAATAACATTGAGGACATTAGAAGAAGGAAAGGAAAAGTGAATTGGGGGAAATCAGAGGGGGAGATGAAGCATGAGAGACTGTGAACTCTAAGAAACAAACCGAAGGTTTGGCAGGGGTTTGGAGAGTTTGGAGGGTAAGGGGATGGGTGAGCCTGGTGGTGGGTATGGAGAAGGGCACGTATTGCATGGAGCACTGGGTGTGGTGCATAAACAATGAATCTGGGAACACTGAAAAAATAAAATTAAATTAAGATGTTAAAAAAGTCTCTATTGATAATACCTTCAAAGACTTCATTCTTAGGGTCTGTTTTTTTCTTCTTGGTCACAGGTGATTATCATAAAGACACCCAGCCCACAGAGCCACCCTACACGCCCATGGCAGGGGGATCCTCCACCCCACACACCTAGGGCACGGTGGTTGTTCTGAAGGTTTTCGTGTGGGTGGGCTAAGAATGCACTTGTTTCCCTCGTTTTATTTTTTTTTTAATATGTAGTTGCAAGAGCAATTGGTATTTATTTTAGGTAAAATAGATAATATAAAAGAGGGGAGAAAACATTACCCCAAAACATACAACTCAAAGACAGTCCCTGAATGCTCTAGTGGGCATTATATTCTTCAGGAATGCATGGTAGTCTTTCTTACACAGGTGTGTATGTGTTTGTGCATGTATGCGTGTATTTGCATAGTTATATACAAAAGGTAAGATCTCAAGTTAGTTGTTTCAACCTGCACATCACTGTAGTGGATTGATGTATGTCCCGAACCAGATATGTCCAAACCCCGACCCCTGAACTTACGGTGAGACCTTATTTGGATACAGGGTCTGTGCAGGTATAGTTAAAGGATCTTGAGATGAAATTATCTTGGATTTAGAGTGGTCCCTAAATCCAATGACTGCTGTCCTTAGAAACAAGAGAGAGCGTTCACACAGAGCGAAGAAGGCCAGGTGAAGAAGGTCTGCTGCCCCAGACCACGGGAAGCCAGGAGTCAGCAGACGCTCGGAAAAGTCAGGAATGAATTTGCCCTAGAGCTTTCGGAGGGAGCATGGCCCTGCCTGACACCTCGACTTTGGGCTTCTGGGCTTCAGAACTATGAGAGGATACATTTTTGATATCTCAAACCACAGAATCTGTGGAGATTTCTTATGGGGTCCTAGGCAACTAATACACTCACTACACCGTACCCAAAAAGTCATTGGGAATAACCCTCAGACGATAGCCCATTTTTTCTTCATGCCTTCGGATATAGTGGTGTCCAAAAGATACGTGAAATGAAACAAATACAGCTAGACTGTCTTATTAGCAAGATCTTCTTAATGTATTGTCAAATCCAGTGCTCACAGCACCATTACCAGGAGGTCAGTAAAATCAGTATTCAGTATGTTAATATATTTATACGGGAATCTGGGCCTAGTGAGGATCAGGTGGCTCGTGGCCTTGGTGAGAGCACATCATTGCAATCGTGAGGACAGAAGCAGTCAGATAAGAATTCAGTGGAGAGTAAAGAATGGGTTACCGGGGAATGTAAAAATCTCTTTCTGGAACCTTGATTTTGCAGGGGGAGAGAGAGATTTTGCAGGGGGAGAGAGAGACAGAGAGACAGAGAGACAGAGAGATGGAGAGACAGAGTGAGAGGCTTATACCTGCGTGCGAATTAGGAGTCAGAGGAGGGATTATATTTCAATCTTCATTGCCCTGAAGTTTGAGCAAGCTTAAAAGTTAAGGTGAAGGACTTATTTTGTCTCGAATTTAATCCTGGAATTTTCCAGACTTACCCTCCTTCCTTCTTACCCTCTCAATGACACTATAAAATCAGTGAAAAGCTTTGGATGGACAGTGTGGTTTGAAGCCCAAATACACATGTAGTTATTGGTGAACGAAAGAACAGACAACTGTATGTTGAAGAAATGTTAGTAAATCTCGGTTTTCTCCCTCTCGGGGAGACAGCTGTTGGCTGAAATTCGGATGTGACATGCTTGGGTAATGCGTGATCTGAGACTCCCGCGGTGGTGACTCCAGGACCCACTAGAACACCCCTGCAGAATGTATTCACATACGGAGCAGTCCGGGAGCAGCGGTGAGGCAAACACCACACCTTGCTGCCCTGATGTGCTCTATCACTGAGGTCTCCAGGTGAGTCGAAAACAGGCCCGACTTACTGCATCACTAATTGTAACAGGCAAGATATGGAAGCAACCCAAGTGTCCATCGATAGGTAAATGGATAAAGAAGGCGTGGCGTTTGTGTGTGTGTATTACATGTATTGTGTACACACACACACACACACACACACTGGAATATTACTCAGCCATAAAAAGGAATGAAATCTTGCCATTCGCAATAACATAGATGGACTTGGAGGGCATTCTGCTGAGTAAAACAAGTCAGGCAAGCAGACAGATGCCCTACGATCTCACTTATATTTGGAATCTAAAAAATGAAAACAAAGGAACAAAGCAAAACAGAAACAGACTCATAAATACAGAGAAAAATCTGGTGGTTGCCAGAGGGGAGGCATGGGAAGATGGGCAAAATACATGAAGAGGATTAAGAGATACAAATTTGCCGTTATAAAATAAATAAGTCGTGAGGATGGAAAGTATCGCGTGGGGAATAGAGTCAATGATACTGGAATAACTTTGGATGGTGACAGATGGTGACTACGCTTGCAGTACTGAGCATTTTGTAATGTATGTAATTGTTGAATCACTACGTTGCACGCCTGCAACTACTACGATATTGTGTGTCGCCTGCACTTCAATGAAAATCAAGCAAAGGAACAAACGAATGAGCAGGCCCGTCTTCCCGTCCTGGAGAAATGGTTTAGGGTCTGCTGAGGAACTTGACGTTGAGCACGGCTTATAATCTTCTGATCCACCCAAGAAGCTGGGGTCCTCCTGTCTCTAAAACTTTGAGCTCAAGGCATATCAGAGAAATATTTGCTTCCTTCCTAAAGATATCTACATTTTCATTCGGAGAAACAATGAGAAATACCTCTTCACCATGCCCGCCTTAGCCCTGAAGCTCGGCCAGCCCCTACTGCTACGTCTCAACTTCTAAAGGGCCCTTGAAGTCCCACTACTTGCCATATAACTCGGAGCAGGTTCTCTCATTTTTCCCCTTGGGACATCTGGGTGACAAATGTCTCCTGAGTCCCACTTCTCAGATGGCAAAGCTCAGGCTCATAGAACCTACATACCTCACCTCTCCAGATAAATGGCAGGATGGGAATGAGTTCCCATCCTTCACCCTCTCTAGGGGACACAGAGCAGGACTGCTTTTAGAAGATGGGTTTCCAGGGCTTGAGAATTGGGCATTTTATACTCCCCTGGTATTGTGGCCCCATGGGTATTCACCCAAAAGTCCCTTTCGACAATGAAGACAATTGTGCACATGTACGTGCACATACCTTCTCCACTTCATAAGCACTCATTATATTCAATTTTATTGGAGAACGAAGTCGATTTCAAAATTGAATCGACTCTGTGTGTGTGTGTGTGTGTGTGTGTGTGTGTGTGTGTGTTTCTATGCCTCCTCTGGCTCAATCACCCCACCTCGCAAGTGTAGCTCTATACTCGGTTCACACAGGGGATAGATTCTGATCTCAGATTTAGATACCCCAGAAGATGATGCACCCCAAGGAATTACTGCCATGAAGCGAAAAATTCCCGAAAACTCTGGCTGAAACCACTCAACCAAGATCACAAACTTCATCTTTCCCTCCTCCTCGCTGAGATCCCCTGGTCCATGCCTCGGAGCTGCAATCCCACCTCCGACCACCAAGCGGCATCCATCTCCATTTTTCTTTCTCAGGTGAACCCAGCCAGCACAGTGTGCAAAGAATGAGAAAATTCTTGGAATCGCTTGTTTACTGAGATACATAGATTCTGTCGGGAAAATTCACATGTGCATTAAAGCAGTTCCATGGGCCGTGGGCCCAAAATCCATGTCACGTTCATCGATGTATTTCTTCCCTCCTCAGTGCCGGTTGAGGAGTCCACACTGTGGGGAGTCCCTCGCAGAGATCAGGGCTTTCACCCTCCACCACCCCACTCCTGCGGGCTGCCCAGACACCTCCCACCTGCCCTGCCCTGCCCTTAGCCCACCTGCCACCTACTGCCACGGTGCACTACTGTCACTTGTGTTTCATCTCCTGCATGTCCTGCGGTATAGGTGTTTTTTGTCTTGTTTTGTTTCTTACAGTCTTCTTTCACACCCAGCGGTTCTACCAGACAGAGTTTTAAGTATTCTATTCATTGGTTTTACACCCATCGGTTCTATCAGGCAGAATTTAAAATTTCTACTCATTGGTTCACAGGCTGGGTCTTAAAGGAAGGTGTTGTATTTTCTTGCTCCTTGAAGAAACAAACCTCTTTGCAGAGAAATTGACGGTGGAAATACGTTGGTGCCACCTCGTGACAAAAGCCTAAACTGCAGCTGGAACATCGCTGAGCAGGAAGATGGGAGGGAGGGGCTGTGGAGAAAACCCACCAGACACCTTTCAGGACATCTGAGTGGAAAGGGGGAAGAAATGAGAGAGCGAGACAAACCATGAGACACTCTGGACTCTGAGAAACAAACTGAGGGTTACAGAGGGGAGGGGGCTGGGCGATGGGGTAACCGGGTGATGGGTATTAAGGAGGGCACGTGTTGTGATGAGCACTGGGTGTTATACACACTTAATGAATCGTTAACACTACACCAAAAACTAAATGACGCGGTATATGCCGGGTAACTGAACATATTAAAAAAATTAAAAACTAAAAAGTTCAAAAAAAGGAAACGGGGCATTCCCAAGGGTGCCTGTCTGAGGTATCCAGAAAGAAAGTGCAGCCTCTTTCTATGAAGAATAAAAAGCTCTAGATGACTGGAACAAGAAGATCATTTTCATTTTTATGCTTTTCATTTTTATGAGACCTCTGGATAAATTGGTCTATGCCTATATAAGCCAAAAAAAATTGGATCTGTGCCCTTTATGGTCCTTGTAACCTGTTTTTGCCCCTATGGTTACCATCTTTCTATGTAAACACATTTCTACAATAACATTTTCAATTACTTTACAATGAAAATTCACTTTTTCTTTTTTATAAAGGCCCGTTGTGGCATCGTACGATGGCCCAACTTTTATTGCTCCAGTACTAGTGATATATAGTTTTTTTGCCAGGTTTTCTATTACAAACAACAGTATAATAACGTTCTCTTTTCGTCATTTTAAATCCAGTACAGTTAACGTGCAGTGTTCTCTTGGTTTCAGGGGTACAATACAGTGATTCGACAATTCCATACATTACTCAGTGCTCATTGTTATGCCCAGATTTTGAGATCCCCAAAGACCACCAGGGAGCCCAGTCCGATGCAAAAGCAAAAGAGCCCTTTATTCAAGCTAGCTTGAGCTCAGTCTCCCACACTCACCGACACAGCCGCGTGATGTAGAGAAAGAGAGCGAGTTTCAAAAAGCGCAACAGTTTTAGAGGGGCCAGTGGCCAATGAGATTGTAACACACAGAAAGTTGCTTAGTAACTGTTTGAACTAGCCTATCACCCTGGCCAGAATTGGCACGCAAGTTTGGCGGGAGAAAAGGCGGGGTTTATATTCTCTCCTGGTCAGGGGTTCCGCATTCCTATTGGCTAACCCAAACCCAACCCACAGGCGGTCTGGGCCAATTAGCTCAAGGGAGGGCTGAACCACACCGACCCTCCCAGAGGCAGGTTCTGTGGGGGCCACACACAAGAAGGCAGGTGTAAGCAAAAGGGGCCAGCCCTGCTCTGCTCCTTCACTCATCGTGATAAGTGTACTCTTAATCCCCTTCACCTGCTTCACCCACCTCCCTTCTGGTAACCTGGCGCAGACCAAGCTACTCACACTGTCTGACAAAGTCCAGGTATGAGGGACAATTCTGAAAAGTCAGGAGAATCCAAAGCTGGTCCCTGCTACTTCCTCTCATTTTGTTTATGGCATTTCTTATAATTGTGGGCTTAATCTATGGGCTTAAGGGAAATCATCTTTATGCTAACATCAATGACGACTCTTCCAGAAGAATGAACCATGAGCCCAAGCACCCCTCCCATACCTTACACAAGCATTTATGATCACGCAGGTGTTGGTGCTGTGGTCATAGAGAAATGGTTTAAGAGTCATGGAAAAATGGTCAGAGCATTTTCTGTGTCCCTCTGGGAAAGAATACAGAGAAGGTCACCGCCTTGGAGCCTTATTCCCAGGAGAGCTCGCTTAGAGGAAATCAAGCGTTAGAATAATACTCTACAAGAATCAAATGTTATTATTGCATGCGATAAGAGGCTGATTATTAATCTTCAGGAAAAATAGTTGAGTAGTTGGTATTAGGTTAAACTTTAATCGGATTGTTTAAGGATCGTGTAAAACCACCAACCCTCTCTTTGTCTAACACCTCATATACTTTATACTTTATGTTCCTGTTATAACTTTGTCTATCACCTCTTACACCACTTGTACCCATTAGTGAGCACAAAAGGAAACTTATAAAGGTCAAACTATTGAATGCAGAGAAGAAACTGAAAGGAAAAGATCTATATCCATAATTGGTATGTTCTAAGTAAGACTCATTCAGTTGTAAACAAAGAACATATGGGAAACAATGTAAAATCTTAAGGTATAAATAAGGAGCCCCTGAGATCCTCAGGAGGAGATGCTTGCCCCTTGACTGTGTGTCTGCGTCTCCTCACTCGCCGACGCAGCCCTTTCCTTCGTGAGACCCACCCCAGCTGGAGCTGGACCCCGGAAAACTGTCTGTTTTCCATAACTAAGAGTCTGTTTCTCTTGGTTTGTCTCTCCTCTCTCTCGCTCTCTCTCTCTTGCTCTCACTCTCTCTTTCCCTTCGCTAATTTGTTTTGTTTCTTAAATTCCACATAGGAGTGAAATCGTACAGCATTCGTCTTTTTCTGACTGACTTATTTTGCTTGGCATTATATTCTCTAGATGCATCTATGCCGCTGCAAATGGCAAGATTTCATTCATTTTTATGGCTGAGTAATATCCCAGTGTCTCTCTGTGTGTGTGTGTGTAACTTCTTTTTTATCCATTCATCTACCGATGGACACATGGGCTGCTGCCATAATTTGGCTATTGTAAATAATGCTTCAATAAGCACAGGGGTGCATGAATCTTTTTAAATGAGTGTTTTTGTATTCTTTGAGGCAAATACCCAGCAGTGGAATCACTGGGTCATATGGTAGTTCTATTTTTATTTTACTTATTTATTTATTTTTTACGAACCTCCATACTGTCTTCCACATTGGCTGCACCGGTCTGCATTCCCACCAGCAGTGCAGAGGGGTTCCTTTTTCTCCACATCCTTGCCAACACTTGTTGTTTCTTGTGTTTTCTTATTTTCACCATTCTGACAGGTGTGAGGTACTCTCTCACTGTGGTTTTGATTTGCGTTTCCCTGATGATGAGTGATGTTGAGCAACTTTTCATGTGTCCGTTGGTCCTCTGTATGTCTTCTTTGGAGAAATGTCTGTTTGTGTCTTCTGCTCATTTTTAATTGGATTATTTGTCTTTTGGGTGTTGAGTTATATGAGTTCTTTATATATTTTGGATACTAAGTCTTTACCAGATATATCATTCAGAAATACCTTCTCCCATTCAGTAGGTTGTCTTTTAGTTTGGTTGACTGTTTCCTTTGTCATGTAGAAACTTTGTGTTTTGATGTAAGTCTCAATAGTTCATTTAGGCTTTTGTTTCCCTTGCCTCAAGAGACATATCTGGGGGGTGGGGGGGAAGAGAAGAAAAAAGTTGTTACAGCTGGTGTCAGAGAAATTATCGTCTGTGCTCTGTTCTAAGGTTTTTACAGCTTCAGGTCTCACATTTAGCTCCTCAATCCGTTTTGAGTTTGTCATCGTGTAGGACATAAGATTGTGGTCTGGTTTTATTCTTTTGCATGTAGCTGTCCAGTTTTCTCACACCATTTGTGGGGGAAACAAATTTTTCCCCCACTGGATGTTTCCCACTGCCTATTTTCCCACTGGATACTCTTGCCATGAAGAGAGGGCAGTGATACTTTACCACCAAGGTTGTCTTGAGGATTAAATCCGGCCACTAACACGAAGAATGTTCCAGCGGGTTTGGCGACGCCGTCTGTTCCATAAGCATTAGCTCTATTTCCTCTGTGGCGCAAGTCCTGTATAAGGCACCTCACTTGCCCCTTCGGCCCGGGCCCCCTTAGGCACATGATAGGTCAGAATCAACCTGGTATCGTTTTCTAAAGTCTCACCTGAAATTCCCTTCTTTTTTTTTTTTTTTTTTTTTTGAAATTCCCTTCTTGGTGGAAATAGGGCATCTGTATCAAAGGCCATTCCAGTTATTAAGCCATAATAATACGGGCCTGGGAAAATAGATGTGCCCATTTGGTGACTATGCCAGTGTCTGTTTCCCCTTTATGCCACCAATGCCAGCTATTACCAGCTTTGTCTTCATTGCCAAGCTGAGCTCATTTTCCCCAGACCTACCCTGCTGGGAGTATCACCTCCAAGGATCATTTAACTCACAGATTCTTTCCCTGGGCGTTTTCCGATTTGACAAGGAAAAATAAAGGACGCCAAATTGAATTTCAATTCCAGATAAACGGTGACATTGCATGTGACATACTTAGACTAAAAATCATCTGCTAGTTCTCTGGAATTCAAACATGACTGCCTATCTTGATTTTCTTGGGCAACCCTCTCCAGGGAGAGTTCTGTAAAGGAGAACCAGGGTGCTCTGGGGAACAGCCCCGGCTGAGAGCCCTGGCAACAGGCAGCACCAACCATGCACGCGAGTGAGCTCTCTTGGATGGCACTGCCGCTCAGCCCCAGGTGACAGAAACCACCTGAAGCAGAAGGACGCCCAGCTGAGCACGGTCGACACACTGACTGACTTCGGAGAGCTAATAACGGACCATTGCTTGGGGGACTTTGTTACGTAGCAATGGATAGCCAAGACATGTGTTTTGGGTGTAGTTTTCGTCTTTCTTTGTGGTCTGGAATCACTGGATAAGATAGGGATTTGCTGATCACTGAAGGCTTGGTAGAACTTTGTTTTAGTTTTGGCTACAGTGTGCAGGTGGGTTTATGTGTGGGTATCGTTTTCTGAACATCTCTTCAATTCCTTCCTGAGGGGATTCCCAGAGGAGATTTTCGTGATGTATTCATTTTGACCCTACTCTTGGAAGTTTGAACCTCTTTCCAATCCCCCTTCGTAAGATGAGTTTCCACTGCAATCTCCTGTGTTGAGGAACCGAGAGGCTGTTGCTACAAATGGCCCCATGAACCACACGGAATGCCACATCTTTGGAACGTTGCTCAGTGAGTATGCGATCAGGACGAGGGCTTTTTATTCACTTTGAAATGTGATTCTCAAGGATTGTTTCCTGGTACACTCTCCTGTCACAGGGATAACCTTTGGCAAGGAAGGTACCTTCTTCAAGCACATATAGACAAGGCTCCTTCACCAGCGGGCAGGGAGCTCTGCATTGCAGTCTTTGGCCTTGGTGACTACCTCATGCGGTGCTGCGTATAGGAGATAGGTGGCCAAGGCAGTATAACTCGGGGGTTCATGAAAAGGAAGCCCAATTACCTGCCTACCTAAGCCACAGTCTGCAATATCATCTTTATACGCAGTAGAGTCAATATATTGTTCTCTTCATTCTTTTGTCCTACTTCTTAGTTGGTTCAGAGTCAGATGGGGAGAAGAAGTGTGCTTTGCGAGACCCTTAAAGGCAAAAGAATCTTTTAAATCTTGTTTTAAGTTCTTATTTTAATTCCAGTACAGTGAACCTACAGTGCTATATTAGTTTCAGGTGTGCAGTGTAGCGATTCAACAATTCCATAGGTCGCCCAGTGAGCATCACTGACAAGTGCACCCCTTAATCCACACCACTTATCTCACCCAGCCCCCCACCCACCTGCCCTCGGGTAGTCATCAGTTTGTTCTCTATAGTTAAGAAGCTGTTTCTTGGTTAAGACGAAAGCATTTTGAAACAGACCATAAGTATAGTTGAGGAGTCGGCAAGACACAGAAAACAGAAGAGCTGTGGTTCTATTACCCACCCCTGAGGGCAGAGCAAACCTGTGCTCTGTAAAGACAGCTTGCCACAAGAATTTTGAAGGGAAAGGGCCTGGGGTGTGTGTTTCCCACTCCACAGTCACAAATGAGGTAAGTGATTCCCACAATAGAGAAGAAATGGATTATAGAGAAGGTAGAACTTCTTTGATCATGGATGTCCCTCCACATGGAAGAAAATATCAGGAATGGAGGATGAGAATTTCCACAACAGGGGCGCCTGGGTGGCTCAGAGGTTAAAGGCCTCTGCCTTCCGCTCAGGTCATGATCTAAGGGTCCTGGGATCGAACCCCGCATCGGGCTCTCTGCTCAGCAGGGAGCTTGCTTCCCCCTCTCTCTCTGCCTGCCTCTCTGCCTACTTGTGATCTCCTTCTCTCTCTCTGTCAAATAAATAAGTAAAATCTTAAAAAAAAAAAAAAAAAAAGAATTTCCACAACAGAAACTGTTGTATGGTTCAAAAAATCAGTTTCTGCCTATTGAAGGATTGGATTATTCTAGGGCTGCTGCTGCCCCGAAGCACCTCTGAATGTTTCTTTAAATGACATTTTCTGCTTTCCTAGATCATTCCGGCAGGTGATTATAAACAACCTCTTGGTTTTCTGCCACAGAAACTGCTTAGCATGGCTTTGATTTCACATGCTCACCCTCAGAGGGCTAGCTCATCTCCAAAAACCCCTGGGGCACCTCCCTGGGTCTCTGCATACTTAAAATACTCCCCTCCTGTCTCATTGTAAACAAAATTTCTGAAGACAGGGGCATTCTTTGTTCCATCAATCCGTGCAGATTTCCAACAATTGCCCAGGCCCCGGGCTAGAGCCTCTAATTACCCTGCTTTCTCACTTGGTGGCCTGGAGAGCTATGGTGTTTTCCTTTCAAGAGGAAAGTCAGAGGGAGGTGGGATGAGAGGGTAAAGGAGACTTGTGAATGCATTTCTGTTGTAAAGGACCTGCGGGCATCGCGGTTGCCATAGAAATCCAACCTCAGTGTGCTGACCCCTGAAGACTTTTCAGTAGAGGCAGACACAGCCTTTCCAGAAGAGCAGGACCCACCCTTCAGGTGTTTGGGACTCAGCTGAGGGCCTTGGTCCCGCGGGGGCGGTGGGGGGTTGGGGGGACGCTTTGAAGGGCCCTGCGGTGTGGGAAGGCAAAGGTATCCAGGTCCAAGTCACCTCTTTCCCGCTTTGGGGCTTGGTGACTTGGCTGTCTTGTAGGTAAAGCCGCTGGGGTCCCCCACCGACTCCAGTGAGTGTGGGTCCTGCCCCAGGGGTGCCCTGGAGCTACTTTCCTTCTAAAGGCAGGGGGACTAGAGGTATTACAGCTAAGGACCCCCTCTGAGCCCGAGCTTCCTTCTCTGTACCCTGGGGATGAGAAAGCACCGGCCACAGGATGGCCGAGAACAGTCAGTGATACACCTGAGCTAGCCCCCTGCCCTGTGCTTACTGCAGAATCATGAAGGCTGTATGAATTCAGGCCACTTGTTACTGTTCTCAACTTTGCTGTCGGAGGAGGGAGGAAGAAAGAAAGGAGAAGTGAAAGGTCCTGTGAGAAGTCCATTATATCATGAGTTTGCCATGATCAGGACCCAATTGGGTCAGTGTCATTGTCAATAACCTAGTGCCTACCATGGTGCCGGGCACAGAGCTACTGACACCAGTAAAGCACAGTGACTGCTGCATCGAACTCTCCCCGCGCAGCTCTGCCTGCTGGTGGCCGCGCTTACCTCAGGCACCCCAAGGAGGCGGGTTCTGAGGGTCTGCGTGCTGATGGCTGCAGAACCATCTGCTCCAGATTCAAGGGCGGCGGTCCTCGGGAGACCCCCACGCTTCACATCCCTGGTGGGATCTGACGCCTGGCTCACGTGAATTCGGAGATCTGAATACAAGCATGATGTGGAGTAGCTCCTGGGAGGTTCACAAGCTAGCCCAAAAGTAGAGATGCTGCTTTGATCTCGTCATGGGAGAAGAGTTTTGCAGGTAGAATTTCTCTCCATCAGCAACTACAGGCTATGTAGTAACCCTGATGCCCATCAAAGAAATGCCCTGTTTGTGCAAAAGCGACGCGTTCTATAGCTTGAGGAAAGAAAGTGTTTAATATGCCTTTGCCATAAATTTACACTTATTTTACTGGATGTACAAATAATAACCAGTGAGTCCCATGTATCTCTCACATAGGTCTTGAAATAAGCATTTGGATAGATTGTTTTTCTAGCAATTTGTGACTGTAACATGAATTCTTTCCTGCTCACCACCTTTATATCTATTGCATAATGAAACATTTTAAATGCCAGTTTCCAAGTGTTAGTTGAAAATGTCAGTTACAAGGATCAGTATATTCAAAAATAATAATTACTCTAGAGCTTGCCCTATTATAATGATACTCAGCCATGTTCCCTAAAATAACCAGGTATTCTAAAATATCGTAATGATTTTCCAAGAAACAATCATTTTTTGTTCTGTATGAACATTACTGCACAAATCTTTACATGAACACATGCTTTCTTTCTGTAGGGTAAATACTTAGGGGCTCAATGGGCTCAATATGATCATATGGCAGATGTAAGATGAACAACGTAAGGAACTACCAAACTAGTTCCAAAGCGGTTGTATCATTTTTCATTCCCACCAGCAGGGTATGAAGGTCCCATCCACCACAATGCTTAGTATGGTCAGTATTTTTCCTGTCAGCCATTCTCACAGGGGTGTGGTAAGAGTTAATTGTAGCTTTAATTTACACTTCCTTACTAACTAATGATGTTGATCATCTTTTCCTGTGCCTATTTGCCATGTGTACAATTTCTTGGATGGAGTGTTTGTTCAAATTGCTTGCCCATTTATTTATTGGAGTGTCTCTTACTGATTTTTGAGGGATTTTCCATATTTTGGATTCAGGTCCTTTATCAGATAAATAAATGATTTGCAAATATTTTTCTCCCAGTCAGTGGCTTGTCTCTTCATCCCCTCAACAGTGCCTTGAAAAGAGTAGAGTTTTTTCGTTGGTGCGGCTGTTTTGTGGGTGTTTTTTTTTTTTTCACTGTGAGGCAGTCCAATTTATCAATTTCTCCCTTTATGTATTATGCTTTTGGTGTGGCATCTAATAAATCTTCACCCAAGCCAAGGTCACAAGGATTTTCTCCCATGTTTTCCTCTTCTGTTTTTCTCTCCTATGTTTTGATAGCTTTAGGTCTTATACTGAGATCTTGAATCCATTTTCAGTAGACTTCTGAATATGGTGTGATCGTATGGATCACGGTTTCCATTTGTCTTTATAGTCTATGTCTTTTTGCCTTTTGTGCATGAATTTTAGATTCAGCTGTTAATTTTCAAAAAAAAAAAAAAACTGATAAAGTCCAGTAGGATTTTGATTTGGATTGTATTGAATCTATAGATGAGTGTGGGGATTTTTCATCTTAACAATTTTCCTCTTAACAATACTGAGCTTTCCAACCAGAGGATATGGAAAAAGGTCCCAGAGACATTCTTTAGGTCATCTACAGAAAAATCAGTTACTAAAAGAAAGTAGTTATGGTACTTTCCGCTTGACAGGTGTGATTAGAATTGAGTTTGTTGAATTGTGGATGTTCTCTTCATTACCTTTCTGTAAATCCACTTCAGTGAATACCTGGAAACTTGGATAGTGAAAAAGAGAGTGGGATAGAACATGTACGTATTTGGATCTGTATGCACGTTTGTAAGCATGGTTTTTGGGTTTTTTTTTTTTTTTTGCATGTACACATGTGTCAGTCGATAAAACTGCCAGGAGTATCTGTTTTGAAAAATAGGTAGGGTGAATCACGGCACATCGTGTCTGTACTATACAGATCCCAGTACATATTAGGAATGAAAACAAGTGCCGGTGGCTTATTGTTTTTCCCGTGTTCCTGAGCGGGCATGGCTGCCATGGTGACTGTGCCTGCTGTGGGATTTGGTGCTGAATGAGCTTCCGTTCAGTCCTCTGGCCTGAGTCACTTGTTACTATGATGGTGGTCAAATGTTGCTTTTCTAATTCCATCATTCCCTCTAGATTTATCAGTTGGCTCTTGACTGTACGGTAGACTTTCCCTTCTCCTCTAAGGCTTATTGAATTGTGTGTTTATTCAAGTATTTATTCAGGTCAGCATGACCCAGCGTTTCCTATGTGTCCCAACGTGTTAGCATCTGTCGTTCTAATTATTTATTTTGATGCTCAAATTGGGCAGCGTTAGCCCTTCAAGTTGGCCTCTGTGTCCATTCGACACCTGCCTAGACTTCTTTGACTGTGTACTGTGCTCTCTGAGCCTGCCCGTTTTCTCCATGTGTAGAAAGGAAGTAATGATGCTACCTCAGAGGATTACGTTGAGCATCTGAAGTGATACAGTCTGAAAAATAACAGCCTGCAACGTGTGGCATCTAGAAAGCCCTCAGCGAATGTTAGCATTAGTTGCCCCTCCCAGGCCTGGCTCCTTCATTCTGTCAGTGTGACGCCTCTGATACGAACATCCTACTATGACTGCTAGAGAGAATACCCGGACATGGGAGAGCAAGCAGGGATGAGCCCCCATCTCCAGGATGTGAGAGCCTCGGTGCCGCTGCTGTGTGCGCGAGGGGGCTCTGGGATGGAGCTGGGGGAGAGGCAGAGTGTCACTGCACAGCTTCCAGTGACCTGAGTGGGGACAGGCAAGCACATCCTCGCCCCTTTCCCCTGCCCTTCATGAGCTCTCCCTTCCTCTCTCCTCTCTCTTCCATGTGCTCTCTGATGCCCTGCCTCTCCCTTCTAGTGGAACAGCAGAGCAGCGTGTGGACTCTGAGCCCCAGAAACAGGAAGCAATAGAGAAGAACCAGGTGTGATGCCCAGGGTACCAGGCATGTTGCTGGAGCAAGAGCGAGGAGATCAGTGTCCCATCGTTGGGGCACTTCGGTGAAGTCATGACCCCTCCACCAGCCTCATCTACCCAACAGCATAACAACACCCAACGCTCCAACCACTCAGGCACATCGTGGACCTTAAGTGTGATCCCACGTGGGAAAGGAGTCTGTGGTCATGGGTGGGAGGGAAAGACCGCTGCCCTTTTGAGTAATTATATTAACAGACACTCCCCAGGTAGCACAGAACTCTGCGTGGTAGCCATCACATTAGTGCTAATCAAATGTCAGCTGTTTAGGTCAGGATTTCTCCCAGTGTGGTCCTCAGACCACTTCATTAATCACCAGAGACTGTTAAATGGCCAGATTCCTGGGCCCACCCCAAGTCCGCTGAATCAAAAACAGGGAGGTGGAATGGGAAGTGTCCACATTTGGAGTGGTATCTACAGTTGTTCCTGATGCCCATCCAAGTTGCAAATGTACTGCTGTGGATTTACAACAAACACTCATTAAAAATTTGAATTCTTGGATGTTTAATTTCCTCGTCGACTTCTCCTGCCATTCAGTTCTAAACACCTGTGTTTTCTCCAGTGTGTCCCATAGAGATCAATTCCTTCTTGTAAGTGGTATATATTCAGGGCTTTACATGTGAGGTACTGAACAAGAAGCAAGGGACACAGCACGGAGAACAAGGTAGGAAAGGTCCAAGGAGCTTTCATTCCAGTTTGGGAACACTGGCAATAAGCAGAGAAATCAAGAAGTAGGGATATTCCCTATGGGGATTTGTGCCTTAAGAAAAATGGACACATGAATAAAGTAGAAAATGACTGGTCAGGGATGACTATAAGTGGGGTTGTCAGTGAAGGTCTTTCTCAGGAAGTGCCTCTGAGCTGAGTCCTGAACAACCAGAAAAAGCCAGGCCCAGGCAGGCCTTTCTGTGTATACACGAGCATTGTGTGTGAGTACCAGTTGTTCCAGGAGCTTGGCAGGCACCGTGCAGATGGTAGGAGATGAAGTCAAATGGGAAGACAGGAGCTAATCCAGTGACTGTAAAGAGAAGTAAGGTATTCACACTGACACAGTTTGTAGGTGGCAGAACTAGGGTTTAGACCTAGTCTACCCTCAGAGCCCACATTCCTAACCAGTACAATTTAGCGAGAAGAAAAAGACATATGTTGAACTATGTCAACCCATGGTGGTTCATTTTAGGCCAAGCTCTCCTGGCATGCTAAAAAAAAAAAACAACCAAAATCAATGCACAGAAATCAGTTGCACTTCTATACACTAACAACAAGACAGAAGGAAGCAAATTTAAGGAGTCAATCCCATTTACAATTGCATCCCAAACCATAAGATACCTGTGAATAAATCTAACCAAAGAGGCAACGAATATGTACTCAGAAAACTATGGAATACTCATGAAAGAAATTGAGGAAGACACAAAGAAATGGAAAAACATTCCATGCACATGGATTGGAAGAAAAAATATTGTGAAGATATTTATGTTACCTAGAGCAATCTACACATTTAATGCAATTCCTATCAAAATACCATCTACGTTTTTCAAAGAAATGGAACAAATAATCCTAAAATTTATATGGAACCAGAAAGACCACGAATAGCCAGAGGAATGTTGAAAAAGAAAGCCTAAGTGGGCGGGATCACAATTCCAGACTTCAAGCTCTATTACAAAGCTGTAATCATCAAGACAGTGTGGTACTGGCCCAAAAGCAGACACATAGATCAATGGAACAGAATAGAGAGCCCGGAAATGGACCCCCAACTCTATGGTCAACCAATCTTCGACAAGGCAGGAAAGAATATCCAATGGAAAAAAGACAGTCTCTTCAACAAATGGTGTTGGGAAAGCTGGACAGCGACATGCAGAAGAATGAAACTAGACCGTTTCCTTTCACCACACACAAAAATAGACTCAAAATTGATTAAACACCTCAATGTGAGACAGGACTCCATCAAAATCTTTGAGGAGAACACAGGCAGCAACCTCTTCAACCTCAGCCGCAGTAACTTCTTCCTAGAAACATCACCAAAGGCAAGGGAAGCAAGGGCAAAAATGAACTATTGGGATTTCATCAAGATCAAAAGCTCTTGTACAGCAAAGGAAACAGTCAACAAAACCAAAAGACAACTGACAGAATGGGAGAAGATATTTGCAAATGACATAACAGATAAAGGGCTAGTATCCAAAATCTATAAAGAACTTCTCAAACTCAACACCCAAAGAACCAATAATTTAATCAAGAAATGGGCAGAAGATATGAACAGACATTTCAGTAAAGAGGACATCCAAATGGCCAACAGACACATGAAAAAGTGCTCAACATCACTCGGCATTAGAGAAATACAAATCAAACCCGCAGTGAGATACCACCTCACCCCAGTCAGAATGGCTGAAATTAGCAAGTCAGGGAACGACAGATATTGGCAAGGATGTGGAGAAAGGGGAACCCTCCTACACTGTTGGTGGGAATGCAAGCTGGTTCCCACTCTGGAAAACAGTATGGAAGTTCCTCAAAAAGTTGAAAATAGAGCTACTCTATGACCCAGCAATTGCACTACTGGGTATTTACACTGAAGATACAAATGTAGTGATCCAAAGGGGCACGTGCATCCGAATGTTTATAGCAGCAATGTCCACAATAGCCAAACTGTGGAAAGAACCTAGATGTCCATCAACAGATGAATGGATAAGGAAGAAGTGGTATATATATACTATGGAATACTATGCAGCCCTCAAGAGAGATGAAATCTTGCCATTCGCAACGATGTGGATGGAACTAGAGGGTATTAAGCTAAGCGAAATAAGTCAGTCAGAGAAAGACAATTATCCTATGATCTCTCTGATATGAAGAATTTGAGAGTCAGGGCGGGGGGTCGTGGGGGGTGGGGGAGGGAAATGAAACAAGATGGGATCAGGAAGGAGACAAACCATAAGAGACTCCTAAACTCACAAAACAAACTGAGGGTGGCTGGGGGGTAGGGGAGGGTAGGGATAGGGTGGCTGGGTTGTGGACATTGGGGAGGGTATGTGCTATAGGAAGTGCTGTGAAAGGTGTAAGCCTGCTGATTCACACACATGTACCCCGGGGCAAATAATACATTATATGTTAATAAATTAAAAAAAATAAAACAAGTAAAAAAAAAAAA
>CM052801.1:64116044-64135565 GCA_028533885.1 Nasua narica | reverse complement strand
CATTTCTAGACGTTTGTTATCCTTTGCAAAACATACTCCTTTTCCTACAAAGAAAAATGGAGATGGATGCCACCCGGTAGCCAGATTCAGGATGTCAGCTCTAAGTCTTAGACCTGGGGGCTCAGCAAGGGAAGGGACAGGTGGAAGTTTGGATCTTGGCTCCATGGCACCACCCAGAGACAGATGGACTTTGCTTCATTTAAGTTCTAGTTAGTTAACATACAGTGCGGGACTGGTTTCAGGAGTGAAATCAATTTCATCACTCACATACGACACACAGTGCTCATCCCAGCAAGTGCTCTCCTTAATGCTCATCACCCATTTATCCCACCAACCTCCCCTCCAGCAACCCCTCAGCTTGTT
The DNA here is from genome assembly GCA_028533885.1 of Nasua narica. NCBI lineage: Eukaryota > Metazoa > Chordata > Mammalia > Carnivora > Procyonidae > Nasua > Nasua narica. Next base: position 64,135,202 of record CM052801.1, on the reverse strand, counting down.
CTCTACAGTTAAGAGTCTCTTATGGTTTGCCTCCCTCCCTGTTTCTATCTTATTTTTCCTTCCCTTCCCCTGTGTTCATTTGTTTTGTTTCTTAAATTCCACACTAAGTGATATTTATATTTTTTGTATTTTTCTGACTGACTTATTTACCTTAGAATAATACACTCTAGTTCCATCCATGTGTTGCACATGGCAAGATATCATTCTTTTTGATGAGTGAGCAATATTCCAGTCTGTGTGTGTGTGTGTGTGTGTGTGTGTGTGTGTGTGTGTGTGTATACCATCTCTTCTTTATCCATTCGTCATTCGATAGATATTTGGGCTCTTTCCATAACTTGGCTATTGTTGAAAAGCTGCTATAAACATGGGGTGCATGTGCCCCTTCAAATAAGCATTTTTGTATCCTTTGGATTAATACCTACTAGTGCAATTGCTGGGTTGTAGGATAGTTCTGTTTTCAACTTTTTGAGGAACCTACATACTATTTTCCAGAGTGGCTGCACCAGTTTGCATTCCCACCAACACTTCACGAGAGTTCCCCTTTCTCTACATCCTCGCCAACACCTATTGTTTTCTGAGTTAATTTTAGCCATTCTGACAGATGTGAGGTGGTATCTCATTGTGGTTTTGACCTGTATTTCCCTGATAAGAGATGGTGAGCATCTTTTCATGTGTCTGATAGCCATCTGGATATCTACTTTGGAAAAGTGTCTATTCACCCCTTCTGTCCATTTCTTTTTTTTTTTTTAAGATTGTATTTATTTATTTATTTAAGATAGAGACAGTGAGAGAGAGCATGAGAGGGGAGAAGGTCAGAGGGAGAAGCAGACTCCCCGCGGAGCTGGGAGCCCGACGTGGGACTCGATCCCAGGACTCCGGGATCATGACCTGAGCCAAAGGCAGTTGCTTAACCAACTGAGCCACCCAGGCGCCCCTACTTCTGTCCATTTCTTAACTGGATTATTTGTTTCTTGTGTGTTGAGTTTGATAAATTCTTTGTAAATTTTGGATACTAGCCCTTTATCCAATATGTAATTTGCAAATATCTTTTCCCATTCCCTCTGTCGCTTTTTAGTTTTGTTGATTTCCTTCATTGTGTAGAAGCTTTTTATCTTGATGAGGTTCCAATAGTTCATTTATGTTTCCCTTGCTTCTAGAAATGTTTCTAGTAAGAAGTGGCTGTGCCCAAGGTCAAAGAGGTTGCTGCCTGTGTTCTCCTCTAGGATTCTGATGGTTTCTTGTCCTTTTATTTAGGTCTTTCATCCATTTTGAGTTTATTTTTGTGTATGATGTAAGAAAGTGGCCCAGTGTCATGCTTCTGTACGTGGCTTTCCAATTTTCCCTACACCAGTTGTTGAAAAGACTGTTTTTTTTTTTTTCCATTAAGCAATCATCCCTGCTTTGTTGAAGATTAGTTGACTATCCAGTTGTGGGTCCATTTCTAGATTCTTTATTCTGTGTCTGTTTTTGTGCCAGTGTCATACTGTCTTGATGATTAGAGCTTTGTAATACAGCTTAAAGTCCGGAATTGTGATGCTTCCCACTTTGCTTTTCTTTTTCAACATTATGTTGGCTATTCAGGGTATTTACTGGTTCCATATGAATTTTAGAGCAATTTGATCTCGCTCTGTGAAAAATGCTAGTGTTATTTTGAAAGGGACTGCATTGAATATATAGATTGCTTTGGGTAGTATAGACATTTTAACAATATTTGTTATTCCAGTCCATGAGCATGGAATGTTTTTCCATTTCTTTGTGTATTCTTCAATTTCTTTCATAAGTGTTCTGTAGTTTCAGCATACAGATCTTTTACCTCTTTGGTTAGGTTTATGCCTAGGTATTTTACAGGTTTTTGTGCAATTAGAAATGTGATCAATTGCTTAATTTCTCTTTCTTCTCCAAGTACTTGAGTTTCTTCCAAATTTCTTGTGATTGAGTTATAGTTTCAAAACATTGAAAATATTCAGGAATAACCTCAGTGTTTTGGTACTGGTTTAGACCTGATTTGTGACACACTATGTGATCATTCTGGAGCATGTTCCAAGTGTACTCGAGAAGAATGTGTATTCTGTTGCTTTAGGATGGAATGCTCTGTATATATCTGTGAAGTCCATCTGATTCAGTGTGTCATTCAAAGCCCTTGTTCCCTCGTTGATTTTCTGCTTAGATGATCTGTCCATTGCTGTGGTTGGGGTGTTGAAGTCCTCTACTATTACTGTATTAGTATCAATGTGTTTCTTTAATTTTGTTATAAACTGGTTGATATAATTGGCTGCTCCCAAGTTAGGATCATAAATATTTATAATTGTTAGATCTTCTTCTTGGGTAGGCCATTTAAGTATGATATAGTGTCCCTCTTCATCCCTTACTACAGTCTTTGGTTTAAAATCGAATTTGTCTGATATGAAGATTGCTACCCCAGCTCTCTTTGGAGGTCCATTAGCATGACAAATTGTTCTCCATTCCCTCACTTTCAATCTGGAGGGGTCTTTAGGTCTAAAATGAATCTCTTGTAGACAGCATATGGATGGTTCTTGCTTTTTTATCCAATCTGATACCCTGTGCATTTTGATTAGAGTTTTAGCCCATTTACATTCAGAGTAGCTATTGAAAGATATGAATTTAGTGCCATTACAATCTCTCTATAGTCTCTGTTTCTGTAGATTGTGTTTCTTTCTGGTCTATGTTACTTTTGGGATGTCTCTTCACTTACAAGTTCCCTATAAATGTTTCTTGCAGGGCTGGTCCAGTGATCACATATTCTTTTAGTTTTCCTTTGTCCTGGAAGCTCTTTATTTCTCCTTCCATTCTATATGACAGCCTTGATGGATAAAGTATTCTTGGCTGCATGTTATTCTCATTTACTACCCTGAAATATCATGCCATCCTTTCTGGCCTGCCAGGTCTCTGTGGATAGATATGCTGACAGTCTAATGTTCCTACCCTTGTAGGTTAAGGAGTTCTTGTCTTGAGCTGCTTTCGGGATTTTCTCTTTATCTCTAAAATTTACAAGCTTCACTACTACATGTCGGGGTGTTGACCTATTTTTACTGATTTTGAGGGGGGTTCCCTCTACCTCCTGGACTTGAATACCTGTTTCCTTCCCCAGGTTAGGGAAGTTCTCAGCTATCATTTGCTCATATATACATTCTTTCCCTCTCTATCTTCTTCCCCTCACACCCCAATAATTCCAATATTGTTTCACTTTGTGGTATTGCTGATTTCTTGAAGCCTCCCCTCTATGTCCATTAGTTGTTTTTCTCTCTCTTCCTGAGCTTCCTTTCTTTTCATCATCTTGTCTTCTATGTCACTGACTCTCTCTTCTGCCTCATTTACCCTGGCTGTTACAGCATCCAATTTGGAGCACATCTCAGTTAAAGCATTTTTAATTTTGGCTTCATTAGATTTTATTTCTACACTAAGAGTTTCTCTAGCATCTTTTATGCTTTTTCAAGTCCAGCTAGTAACTTTATAATTGTTATTGGGAATTCCAGCTCTGATATTTTAGTTATATCCTTATCAGTTAGATCTGTGTCTAGAGACAATTATATCCATATCAATTAGATCTGTGTCTAGAGACAGAACCAGAGAGTATTACCTCTGGTTCTTTCTTTGGTTTTGAATTCTTCCTTTTAGTCATTTTGCCCAAAGAAGAATGGATGAACTAGTGAAAAAATAAAAAATATCAACAATGACCCAAGTGAAATACACATTAGACAAATCCAAAGAGATCAGAAACCAAAAAAGAAAAGAAAAAGAAAAAAAGGGGAGGGGAAAGGAGAGAATATAATCTCCCAAGTGGACAAAACAGGGTGATCCACTTGCTCCTGGATGTATTGTGATCTGTTTGTTAGAAGACACTAAATCTCGGGGCACCTGGGTGGCTCATTCAGTTAAGCACCTGACTTTGGTTCAGGTCATGATCTCAGGGTCCTGGGATTGAGCCCCACATTGGGCTCCCTGCCCTGCTCCCCCTGCTTCTGCTCTCTCTCTTTCTATCAAATAAATAAATAAATAAATAAATAAATAAATAAATAAATAAACAAACAAATAAATCTTTTAAAAAAAGAAGATACTAAATCTCAAAATTGTAAAGAAAACAAAACTTATATATATATATACAAAAATAAAATTGAATACAGTGAAAGGAAGGCAAAAATGAATATATCTATAAAATGTAAATGTAAAAATGAAAGTTAAAAAAAAACTTAAAAACAAAGAGTTGGTAAAATAAGAAACTAGTTCAAAAGGAAAATTTTAAACTGAAAGATAAAAGGGTCATGAGAAAAAAACCTCAAATTCTATATACTGTTTTCCCTTGGCGCTGGAGTTTTGCAGTTCTGTATGCTCAGTAAACTTAGTATTCACCTGATATTCCAGCTGGTCTGCAAGGGGGGCCTGCTGCACTGATTTTCAGGTGTCTTTGCCCCAGCAGAGTTGCATCACTAGCCTTACTAGGAGACTGGGCTCAGTGTAAGCTGCTTCACGTTGCTCCATAAGGCTTTCGTTCCCTGAAGGCTTTCAGCGCTGCTTTAGAGGATTAAAATAAAAATGGTGGCCCCTGATCTCCAGCTTCAAAGTTGAAAGATTGAGGTTCCCTCTCCTCAGTAACCCCTCGGGGAAAAGAAATTTTCACTTTTGTGTGCACCCAACTCTGCAGACTCCTGCAGTGCGCACTCATGCTGCTTCTCCTGGGGTCACAGTGAGCCTGCTCCTTGCAGGGTCCCTATATGGAGAATGGTCACCCAATCAGGCGGAGGCTTATGCTTTATGGCAAACTGAGCTGAGAACCCATTCCTGGGCTCACTGACCATAGCCAGTATCTCTGCTCCAATGCTTGGGGACTCTGCTTTCTCAGGCATCCCCATTTTTTCTATGACCCTGGGGATCCTGAGGCCACACTGTCCCACCTAGGATTCTGCCCTACTTCATCACCTGTGCACCTTTCAGGCACGGACGTCTCTCACTGGAGTGGACTTCTAAAACTTCTGATTTTGTGGTCATGGGCTATATTACTTTTTGGTAGCCAGCTTATAAAGTCTCCCTCCCTCTGCTGTTTATCTTCCAATATCTATCCCCTGATATTCATTTCTCTGCACCTCCTACCTTGCAAAAAGTGTTTGCTCTTCTATTTGCAGAATTCAGCAATTATTTTTTACATCTCAGGTTTAATTCATAGGTGTTCAGAATGATTTGATGGATATCTAGCTGAATTCAAGGGAGCAGATGAAACGAGGTTTCCTACTCCTCCGCCATCTTACCTCTCTTCATACCACATCTTCTTTATCCGTTCATCAGTCTATGGACATTTGAGCAGTTTTCATAATTTGGCTATTCTTAATTGACTTTCAAATCTGACTTTGCTCACCACATGGCATCTTTTTCCATTTTCTTTGGGTTCCTTTTTTCACAATGAGAAGACACTATATTTATAAACAGAAGCAATTTTTTTCTCAAAGAAAATTATGAAAAAAAAGTACTGAGTGATCACAACTCTTTCGAAAAATTCATGTTTATAAAAGAACTAAGAGTGTATGCATAGTTTCCTTTTCTGTTATTCCTGCATTTATATCTTATTAACATATTAATGTGTATTGAGTATTTACTGTATGCCTAACACTGTCAGTCCAATTCCATATCTGCATCCCACATCTTCTGTTTCTTGATCTCTAGAACTGCATAAGTTGAAATTCACACAGGGAACAACATTTATGTTAGTGCCCACCCATGATGAAACAGAACCCAATGCCATGCATATTTAGTTCAAGCTTCCCCTTGAGTCCTAGAGACCGAGAACCTAAACAGATAATGACACAGCTGAGTAGCAGGAAACTAAGGGACTGTAAGGAGCCTTATAACTCACACCTCCATCTTCTTGCATAGCACTAATGGGCTCATACCTGTTGCTAACCAAACCTCATAGAGAGGAAAGGACAAGGCAATCCTTGTGTGATTTTAGTCTTGGTTTTTCTCATGGGCGGAAAGTTAGAGGTTTTACGTTCTCCATTTTCCCTTCACTACATCAGAATGGTAAATTGTTTTATTTTTAAATATTTTATTTTTAAGTAATCTCTATGCCCAATGTAGGGCTCAAATTCCCAACCCTAAGATCAAGAGTTGCATGCTTCACCGACTGAGCCAGCCAGGAAGCCTCAGAATAGTAAATTTCTGAACTGATTTTGAGTCAGCCTTATTTCTAGGAGCGTGGTTCCTTTCATTTAATTATCTGAGAGGTCCTTCTGAAGTGACACAGAAACAACATTTATGTTATTTATGTTAGTGACACAGAGTTTCTGCTCTCTTCTGCTCCTCTGGGGGACTTGGACCCAGATCCAGAAGAGACAGAGAAGAGAGCTAGAGACCAAGTTCTCAAAGATAAGTTCTCAAAGATAAGCACAGTACGAGGACCACCAAACCAAACATTAACTCTCCTGATTTAGTGAAATGGTTTTCATGGATTTACCACATGATGATCACCTCCCCTCTGTATTCCTCTTAAATAATCTTTGAGGAAATAGCATTCTCACACGTTGCTTGAGGTAACATAAAAGTGGACAAAACCTGTGGAGGGGGTTGATACTACTTAATAAACTTAAATATGTATTTACCCTTGAAATCTTCTAAAAATCTATTCCAAAAGTACAATGCAAAAAGACATGAGCATAAGGCCATCCTGGAAGAAAAATTTTATTACAGCAAAAGACTAGAAACAAGACAGACGTTTATCATAGGGGACTGGTTGAATAATATAAGGTATACCTATATCCTAGAGTACTACGCAGGTATAAAACACGAGGACTCCCTCTCCATACTGCTATGGAGTGACTTCTGGGATATTTTAAATAAAAAATAAGAGGTACATAAAAATGTGTACCATTGTTGCTGTCCAATATGGTAGCCTCTAGCTACATGTGTCTATTTAAATTTAATAAATTATATACATTTATTTAAGTAAATTTAATTATTAAATAAATAAAACTTAAATAAAATTATAAACTTAGTTCCTCAGCAGCACTCACAGCTCAATACCCACAGGGAGCTAATTTGTCAGTGCACATACAGAACATTTCTATCAAAGCAGAAATTTCTTTGGACAGTAATGGCTACCCTATGACTCAACAATTGCACTACCAGGTGTTTACCCAAATGATACAAACATCCAGATTCGAAGGGGCACCTGCACCCCAATCTTTATAGCACCAATGTTCACAATAGCCAAACTACAGAAAAAGTCCAGATATCCATCGACAGATGAATGGATAAAGAAGATGTGGGGTGTGTGTGTGTGTGTGTGTGTGTGTAAAACGGAATACTACTCAAACATCCGAAAAAATAAAATATTGCCATTTGCAACAACATGGATGGAACTAGAGGGTATTATGCTAAGCGAAATAAGTCAATCAGAGAAAGACAATTATCATATGATCTCACTCATATGTGGAATTTAAGAAACAAAACAGGATCATGGGGGAAGAGAGGAATAAGTAAAACAAGACAAAATCAGAGACAGAGACAAACCATAAGAGACTCTTAATCATAGGAAACAAGCTGAGGGTTGCTAGAGGGGAGGGGGTGGAGGATGGGGTAACTAGGTGATGAACATTAAGGAGGGCATGTGATGTAATGAGGACTGGGTATTATATAAGATGGATGGATCACTGACCTCTACCTCTGAAACTAATAATGCATTGTATGTTAACTAATTGATTTTAAATTAAGTAAAAAAGAATATGCCACATTTTAATTGTGAATGGGGAGGGAATTAATATACATATTATATTCGCTTATATTTTTAAAAATTGGAAAGTTAAAAACTGATCATAGTGATCATAAGGGGCTGGAGAAGCAGCCCAGCGTGGAAGGAGATGAGGCATACCGTCATAAAAATTATAATACATACTTATTGGCTCTGTGCACTGAAAAAGATAAGAAACAATAAGCATTCCAGTAGCAATATACAACTTTCATTCCCAGACTGAATGCTCTAAAAATATTTCCCACTGAAAGGAATCGGGCTTCCTCAGGGAAGTGGCTGATTCTGAGGCAGGTAGGGACTGTACCAGATGAATCAGGACTGAACGCTCATACCTGATCACATGTGAATGATACAAAAATCAACATGAAGAGGCTTCCACAGGCCTAAGATAAAACAATTTGACACCCAATAAAATAATGAATATGATGAACTAAAACACATCAAATATACAAACATCTATGAATTTTGATGACATTCCAAAAGAAAAGCAAAACACAAAACAAACTCACTGCTCACTTTTGGAGGATCCTAGGGAAATAAATGATAGTTTGAAAAGTGCACATACTACAAAAAAAAAATCTAACACTCATCCTTCCCATCCTGTATGTGTCATACTTCAGGGAAGCCCAAAAGTTGGTAGGACAGGGGAGTTCCCTTTACAGAAAACTACCAGCCTGTAAGTGGAGAAGAAATTATAGAATTAGAACATCGCATCATTTTTTCAACTTTTAATGGAATGCAGATCTAAGTAATGGTCTTCAGAGGCTGAAAAAACTTCAGATGAAAAGCATATGAGAAATTTTATAATGGATAGATCAGACTAACAACACCTGAAGCTAGTGATCAATCTCCACATGAGAGAGGCAAACAGACACATTGAACCTCCTGGTATAATAACACTATAGGGAGTGTGTGTTTGCCACTGTATATGAGGTACTCCTGCAAAAAAAGCTGTATTAGATCAAGCCTTTAACCTTAATAGCCAGTTTAAAGTAAACAAGAAGGATCAGAGGAACATAAAGTACAACATCAATCAGGGATACAATCAGCAAAATCTAAAATGAAAACTCCAGCATAGGTCCATACCTTACGCAAATAAAATCAAATTTTAAATAAAAAGAAACTTCTTTAGATTAAAAGAAACAATGCTACAGAGAGTGTTTAATTAAAGAAAAAGTAAAACAGAAAGTAAAATTAAAACCACAATAAGATACTACCACATGCCCATCAGAATAAGAAATAAAAAGATGGAAAATACAACAAGTATGGGAGAGGATGAAGAGCAGTGGAACTTTTGCACACTGCTGGTGGAAATATAAATTGGAAGAACCACTTGGAAAAATGGATTTGCAGTATTTACAGAGCTGAACAAACATATACCTTATGACTCAGAAATGTCACCCCTTGGTTGATGGTAGTTACAGGCCCAAAAGAAATGTAAAGATTTATCTGGCCAAAAGATTATGTCCATGACATTCACAGCACCATAATTTATAAGACAAAGACTAGAGAATACCCAAATCCCGATAATGGATATATTTATTGAGAAATATCCAAACAGTAATACTATACACCAGTGAGAATGAATAATCTACAAGTATAGACAGCAATAATGTCTATAATAATATATGTGAGACAATAATAAGTCTCACGCACAACATGTTGACATAAAGGAGTCAAATACAAAAGAGGACATGTTGGATAATCCCAGGAAATTTTCCTTCTAATCTCTCAATACAGTTGGGGACTAGATAAGAAAATCAATATCCCATTTCCTTTGCCTTCTTATATTGCCTGGAGGGCAGGTAACCTCCAAGAATTATACATTTTCTGAGCCTTTGAAAAGGGATTTATTAAACATAGAACAGGTTAATGCTATATCTGATGAACAGGAAACTAGGTGCAAGACAGGAGACATACCTGGCCCCAGTGCCAGACCTAACTTTAGATGACTATGGGTAAGTCACCATACCTCATACGACCTCGCCTGCCAAAGATGGTCTGAAAGCCCTGCCTCCCAAACAATAAAGCCTAGGGCATTAGAAAATTGTGATTCCCATCCATAAAAGTACCTTGATTTCCTTATAGTGAAAAGAATTCACCCTGGAAGTCCAAGGAATTGTCTTAACAGCCAAGTTGTAGTATAATAACTGTGATGATTTTTACCTTTTTTCTTGTTTTTATAATTACGTGGCAAAATGCCTACTGAAGCCTAGTTTCCCCCCACAGTGATATGGCGCTGGCCTAAACTCAACCACCATGAGCTCAGATAGTTCAAGAAATGTATTTTTCTACTTCTTAAGTACACTGGTTAGGAGTATGGGCTCTGGAGAGAGACTGAGTCCAAATCCTAGTTCTACAAGCTCCAAAATGTGTGACTTTGAATACTAAAAGTATTCTTCACCAAAAAAACTTCATCTTATAATAACTTAGGTGTTTCATCTGTACAGCGAGGATTATGACCATAGAAGAAATAAGCTTTAAAAAAAATTCCTTCATGTTTTGGCTTTCAAAAAGATGGTTAGGAATCACATTATTTAAAAAAAAAATTAACTGTAGAAATGTTTGGATAGCTGGCTCTCTGACCTTGAAAGAAGGAAAAATTGTCCAATAACTCAGTTTCTTCTTCTGTAAAATTGAAAAAGCAAGCAGCCCTACTTCCGGGATTGCTGCTTTGTGAATTAATTGAGTTAATATATGAAAACCCTTAAAACGGTGCCCAGCATATTGTAATAGCTCAAAAAAGTGTTCTGCTTTTAATAAAAACTGTAAGTTCAGATTTTTACAATTTTGATAGTTTTACAAAAGGTTTTCATGTGTGTTTAATAAGGCTTAATAATCTTATGACTGAATCCTACCCATCAACTGATGCGTGTTTTAAATTACTAACTTTCACTATAATCACTATTGGGTATCTAACTAATTATCATGAAAACGTCTCAAAAGCACTTGGAACAACCAAATTCAGTAAACAGCACCATCATTTCTGCACTTGGCTGAACAAAAAGCCAAGGGCTCATCCAGGATTCTGCTTTATCCTCACATACCCCCACCCACGGCCATTGCAGGTCCTACCTGTCCTACCCAGAACACACCCTGTCTAGGGCTACTCCAGACCCCTGAACACTGCTCCAACACTGGGACAATCACCCTTGTCCCTCCTCTGGACTTTTGTGAGATTTTCCTTATAGTTATCTCCACCGCCATCTTGCTCCTGTCCAGTCGATTCTCTTCACCGAGGGAGAGCCACCTTGTGAGCACACGAATCAGATCATGTCACTATCACACTTCAAACACCCTCAGTACAACTCCAATCTCCTTAAAGCCCCTATGATGTGGCTATTATGTGCCTTTTAACCTAATCTCCTACCATCTGTACTTTATCTGCCAGGCTCCAGCCACTCAAACTCATCATCTGCTTCTGGAATAACTAGTGCCGCTGACTGAAACGTCTGCCCAGGCCTGGCTTCTTCTTGTCATTCAGGACTCAATTAAAATGCACTTCACAAGAAAGCTTCATTGAGAACCCCATCCATAATAATCCCTGTCTTCAGTTTTTAGTCTACTTATGCGTTCATTTTCTTCAAAGCACTCATATCCATATGGAATTGCCCCACTTATTGATGTGTTTACCTGCTTATTGCCAGTTTTTTCAAACTACAATGAAACTCCAACAATACCACTTGTCATTCTCTGTATCATGTCCCCAATGCTGATAAATCATTGATTTAATATCGTGTAAGTAAAGAAATTGATACCTGACATTCTAAAGAAGACACAGACATTTAAAGCTGAATAGCGAGAGAAATTAACCAAAAAATTAGATGTTAAAGTATTCAAAACTTTTAAAAAAAGATCTTTTTGATTTAATCTACAGCAGTGCTTTCCAACTTGGATGAATATCTCAGCCAACTGGAGAAGCGGTTAAAAATGTAGGCACCTCCCACCCCACTACTCTGGTTTTGATTCAGCAGACCTAAGATAGGCCTGTGAGCCTACAATTTTACAAGCATCTCCTGACAATGTTGATGAAGTGGTCCATGGACCACACTTGGAAAAATCCTGACCTAAACACTTGACATTTGTGTAGCATTAATTTAATGGCTACCATGCAGAGCTCTTCGGCATTTAGAGTGTCTCTACTAATATAATTACTCAAACGCACACTGGTCCTTCTCCCCAACCTATGAACACAGATTGTTTTCCCACATGGGATCACACTTAAACTCCAGAGTGTTTCTGTGTGGTGAGGAAGGTTTAGAACTATTTTCCTGTATATAGACAAGGCTGGTGGAAGACTAGTGACTTACCCAAAGTATCCCAATTATGCAACCCTGATCTCTTCATCTCGCTCCAGCAAATTATCTAACACATTGGGCAACACACTTGGTTCTTCTCTATCACTTCCTATTCTAGGGCTCAGAGTCCACATTTTCTCTATTGTTTCACAAGAAGGGAGAGGCAGGGGATCCCAGAGCACATGGAATAGAGAGGAAAGTAAGAGTAAAGAAGAATATGTGAAATTCAGTGGAAAAGGGTGAGGATGTGCTTGCCTGTCACCACCCAGGTCACTGGAAGCCCTGCAATGACACTGTGCCTCTTTCCCAGCCCCATTCCACACCACCCTCCCACACACGGCAGTGACACTGAAGCGTTCATATCTTGGAAAAGTGGAATCATCCTTGCTTGTTGTTAAATATCCAAGTATTCCTTCTAGTAGTTAGGTTATGATGTTAATGTTAGAGGAATCAAAAGAATGAAAGTTGCAACACTGGAATGGGGAGCTAACATTGCTGAGGGCCTACTACATGCCATACACTGTTGGTTGCTATTTTTTAATCTTCAATTCACAAAGCAATACTCTGAGGTAGGCATCATTAACTTTCTTTCTATAGATAGGGGATAGTCAAGCTCAGAAAAGAACATACATGTTCAAAAAAATCTTAGGGAGATGTTTAATGGACACAGAGGCCAACTTGACAGGTAAACCTTGGCCAATTCTGGGACAATTTGCATATCAAAATACATAATGGTACTAAACTCTGAACAAAAATAGGAATCAATTGTACTTACATAGTTGAAAACAATTTATTACTTAATCATATAGTTAATTCGTTATTGAAAGGGGAAAAGGAAAAGCTTGATCCTACACTCAAAAATTAACTAATAATTCTAGAAGGAATGACAAACCTGGGAAAGTAATACTTGACAGAAACGATAGTAACAAGTAACTCAGGCAAATCAAAATGGATACTCAGACTGCATCTAATAGAACCAGTCACTGAGTCACCATGGTAACCATGCTGGCCAAGTAAATAAAGGTGGTGAAGAAGAGACAATATCCACCCTGATTAGGTTCCAATATATGCTGGAAATTAAACAGAATTGACATAACACACAGTAATTAGCCTTAAGTATCCTTCACAATAAAGATTTCTGGCAGCTTTAGCAACATATGCATGCATGAATACATATCCACAAACATACATGCTCTCTTTCTCTCTCTCCCTCTCTACCCCCACCCTCTAATCTTTCTCACCAACCAAGATCCCAGGAATTCATTGAAGTGGATTCAGTGGCATGTAAAGAAGAAAACCCCCACAATTCAACAGATTCATTTCTGACCACACACATACATTTCAAACCTTAGTGACTATTTTAGTGATGCATTTATCTCGATATTGTAAACTACTGAATTGTCTCTGAGACATTTTTCTCCATAGTTTCAATAGATTGCCAATAGCGGAGGGGGGTGGGAGGGATGGGATGACTGGGTGATGGACATTGCAGAAGGTAATGTGTTGTGGTGAGCACTGTGTATTATGTAAGACTGATGAATCATAGACCTGTACCCCTGAAACAAGTAATACATTATATGTAAATAAAAAAAACCCCTAACCTGGAAATACAGGCAAATGCATATTATGGATCGAGTACTCTTTCCAGTCTAGAGTGGCCTGTAGTTTCAACCAAAAATATTCCTCAACAGCTTCTGTTGAACATTTAACTGCTGACATTTCAGAGAATATAAAATACATGATACCATATGAATTCACTCATATGTGGAATTTAAGAAACAAAACAAATGAGCAAAGGGGAAAAATGAGAGAGACAAATCAAGAAACAGACTCTTAACTATAGAGAACAAACTGATGGTTACCAGAGGGGAGGTGGGCAGGGGGATGGGTTAAATAGGTGATGGGGATTAAGGAGTGCACTTGTGATAAGGACCAGGTGTGGAATCACTCTATTTTACATCTGAAACTAATATTACACTGTACACTAACTGCAATTTTAATAAAAACTTAAAAAATTAAATACATGAAGATTTTAATTAAAAATACTGCCATTTACAAGAGTAGCAGAAAGTGTAAGTTACTTAGGAATAAGATGTCGATGGATGTGCAATGCTTGTACATTTAAAACTATAAGACATTGCTCAAAGAAATTAAATAAGACCTAAATAATAGAGGGATATGCCATCTTTGTGGTTTATAAGACTCAGTACTGTTAAAAAATCTATTCTCTCAAACTGATCTAGAGATTCAGTGCAATACCAGTATAAAGTCTAAAAATGTCTTTTTAAAGAAACAGACATAACACCCAATAATTAACCACAGAAACTAGCCAGTTCCATGAGGAAATGAAAGGACCTGGACTATGAAAAAAACTTTGAAAACAAGAGGGTTGGAAAATAAACATCACCTGATTTCAAAGCTCATTATAAATCTATAATCATCAAGACAGTGTTGTATTGGAGAGGGGGGCAAGACGGCAGAGAAGTAGGAGATTCTGTTGCAACCTGTCCCCTAAAGTGATCAGAACACACTAAACACCCATGAAATCAGCCTGAGGAGCAAGATTTTTCACTTCTGGATCTCTACAGGAGCAGAAGACAGCAGTGGAGAGGTAAAGCAAAGTGGGAACACTCGAACCTATATCGGAGGATTAAAAAAAGGGGAAGGGAGCCACCAGAAGAGATCCAAGGACAGTAATACCCCAAAGGAAAGTGCCCAGTGGTTGGGGACCAGCATTAACTTAGAATCTGGTTAAAAACACTTAAAAAGAGCAAAAGGTTCTGAGGAGGAACTAGTGGAAGTGTGTGGTCGCGGGCGCAGGCCTGGGCCCACATTCCCAGGAAGGACACCACTTGCCTCAAAGAGAGACTGGTGGGGGGGTCCAGTCCATAGTTCCTGAACCTGCAGCTTTCTGCTCCTTGCACCATTTTGTGGGTGGGGCGTGCTCCTGCTAGAGCCTTAGAGTCTGCTGTGGTCCAGGAGCAGGCAGCTTTTCGCTGTGTGCAACACTCTCTGGACTGAGTACACCCCCGACCACAAGGAATTCTCGGCCCACAGCAGGGTCTGGGTGCTCCCAGCCGGCCCCGGAGAGAACACAGGCGAGCAGCCTAATCTTGGGCAGGAATCTGAGCACACCCTGCATGGGCCTGGAGCCTGGAGAGCACTCGAGGAGCCACTGAACAGTGGCTGGGGGTGCACCACCTGTGACAGGCTTGGGGTGAGCAGAATTTGCAGAGGGGAGTGTGTGCTCTGGACCACCCAGAGGGGAGCAGACTGAAGCTTCTCTGTGACATAGAGGTCTGGGTACGGGCAGATTCCTTGCTCGGACTCTCCGAAAAGGTGAAAAAGCTACACAATGCCAAAAACCTTCAGAGAGCGAAAGATTGAGAAACCGGTTTCCATAGAGTGCAGCCCCTTGATTGGGGGGCAGGGTGACTCAACTCAAGCAAGATTGACTGGAAAACAACACGGGAGGCCCCTCTCCCAGAAGACAAGTCAAACACAAAAGGACAATAACCACAGGGTTCCCATAAAATTTAAATCCCCAACATCAGAGGAAATCAATATATTAAACTCCTGATAATACCCTAAAACCTGTATATTTCATAGATACAAGGTTTTTTTTCTTTCTTATTTTCTTTCTATTTTTTTATTCACTCATTTTCACATTTCTTGTTTTTTTTAATTTTTTTAAACTACTTAACATTACAACTAGAGGCTTAATACAACGATAAACCCAGGAACACCTGAAATAACCTTCCTCGCCCGTGGGGAGTTATAACCACCTTCCCATCTTATCCTTCCGCAGTGTTTCTATGTATTTGCTTTTGTTCTGGTAATAAATCTTATTCTTGGGGTTCATTCTGACTAGTTTCTTTTATTTCTTATCATTTACTTTTGTCGGTCTCTATGTTTGTTCATGTTTGTTTACATACCTTATAAATTTTATTTTTGGAGCCCATTCTGGCTGGGATTTCTTCTTTTTCTCTTTCTCTCTCTGTCTTTTTTTATCCTTCTTTCTTTTTGGTGGTGAATCCCAATTGCTCCAAAACCTTCCAGTGTGCACCCTGCCTGGATAGTGGGTGACATATTCGGCTATACATCCTCTAATCCACTTCTCATCAAAATGACTAGGAAGAGGAACACTCAACAGAGGAAAAACCCAGAGACTGCACCCTCTCCCTCAGAACTATTGGACATGGGCATAAACAGTATGACGGAAAGGGAATTCAGGGTAACAATTATCCAGGCAATGGCTAGGATGGAGAAAAACATTAATGACAACATAGAATCTCTAAGGGCAGAAATGAGAACCAGTATAGCAGATGTTAAAAATGCTATCAGTGAGATTCAATCTAATCTAAATAGTCTAACAGCTAGAGTTACGGAGACAGAGGATAGAATTAGTGATCTAGAGGATAAAATGGTTGAGAATAAAGGTCAGGAGGAGAGCTGGAGCAAACTGCTCAGGAATCATGAGAAGAAACTTAGGGAAATAAATGACACCATGAAATGTTCCAACATCAGAATTCTTGGAATCCCAGAGCGGGTAGAGAAAAACAGAAGACTAGAAGATATAGCTAACCGAATTCTACATGAGAATTTCCCCAATCTGGGGAACGGAACAAGTGTTCGTGTCCTAGAGGCAGAAAGGGCACCTGTCAAGATCAATGAGTCTAGAGACACCCAGACACATAACTGAAAATTTGTAAATTGTAATTTTAGACAAGAGGTCCTGAGGGCAGCTAGGGGGAAAAGATTCCTTAAATATAGAGGAAGACCCAGCAGAATTACATCAGACCTGTCCACAGAAACCTGACAAGCAAGAAAGGGCTGCCATGATACATTCAGGGCACTAAACGAGAAGAACATGCAGCCAAGAATACTTTATCCAGCAAGGTTGACATTGAAAACGCATGGAGAGATAAAGAGCTTCCAAGACCGGCAAGATTTAAAAGAGTTTGTGACCACCAAGCTGGCACTACAAGAAATATTGAAGGGGGTTCTATAAAAGTAGAATAGAATGAGTGAAATAGAACAGAAATTTACAATCTATAGAAACAAAGACTTCACAGGCAACATGATGTCAATAAAACTTGTCTTTCAATAATCACACTTAACGTGAACAGCCTAAATGCTCCCATAAAATGACACAGGGTTGCAGATTCGATAAAACGACAGGACCCGTCCATATGCTGTCTACAAGAGACACATTTGGAACCAAAAGATACATCCAGATGGAAAGTAAAGGGATGGAGAACCATCTTTCATGTCAACGGGCCTAAAAAGAAAGCTGGGGTAGCGATTCTCATATCAGATAAATTAGATTTTAAGCTAAAGACTGTAGTCAGAGATACAGAAGGACACTGCATCATTCTTAAAGGGTCTATCCTCCAAGAAGATCTAACAATTGCAAACATTTATGCCCCCAATAGAGGAGCAGCCAACTACATAAGCAACTGTTAATCAAAATAAAGACTCATATTGACATGAACATATTAACAGTAGGAGATTTTAACATGCCAATCTCAGTAACAGACAGATCATTCAAACAGAAAATCAGTAAAGAAACAAGAGCTTTGAATGATATATTGGACCAGATGGACACCATAGATATATACAGAACATTCCACCCAAAAACAACAGAATACTCATTCTTCTCGAGTGCACATGGAACTTTCTCCAGAATAGATGACACACTGGGTCACAAATCAGGACTCAACCGATACCAAAAGATTGAGATGATTCCCTGCATATTCTCAGACCACAATGCTATAAAACTGGAACTCAACCACAAGAAAAAGTTTGGAAGGAATTCAAACACTTGGAGGCTAAAGACCAACCTGCTCAAGAATGCTGGGATCAACCAGGAAATCAAAGATGAACTTAAACAATTCATGGAGACCAATGAGAATGAAGACACATCAATCCAAAACCTATGGGACATGGCAAAGGCAGTCTAAGGGGGAAATACATTGTCATCCAAGCCTCGCTCAAAAAAATTGAAAAATCCTCAATACACCAGCTCTTTTTACACTTTAAAGAACTGGAAAATCAACAACAAATTAAGTCAACCCAATGCACAAGAAGGGAAATAATCAAGATTAGAGCAGAGATCAACGAGTTAGAAACTAGAGAAAGAGTAGAACGCATTGGTGAATCCAGAAGTTGGTTTTTTGAAAGAATCAATACGATTGATAAGCTACTGGACAAACTAATGCAAAAGAAAAGAGAGAGGACCCTAATTAACAAAATTATGAATGAAAGGGTTGAGATCACGACTAACCCAAAGGAAATAGAAACAATCATCAAATATTATTATCAACAGTTATATGCCAATAAGTTAAACAACCAAGAAGAAATGGATGCATTCCTGGAAACCCATAATCTTCCAAGACTGAAACAGGAAGAAATTGACAACCTGAATAGACCAATATCTAGTAATGAGATTGAAGCAGTGATCAAAAACCTCCTAAAAAACAAGAGTCCAGAGCCTGACAGATTCCCTGGGGAATTCTACCAAACTTTCAAAGAAGGAATAATACCTATTCTCCTGAAACTGTTTCAAAAAATACAAACAGAAGGAAAACTTCCAGACTCTTTCTATGAAGCCAGCATTACCCTGATCCCCAAACCAGGCAAAGACCCCATCAAAAAGGAGAATTTCAGACTAATATCCTTGATGAATATGGATGCCAAGATTCTCAACAAGATCTTAGCTAATAAGATCCAACAGCACATTAAAAAGATTATTCATCATGACCAAGTGGGATTTATCCTTGGGATGCAACGGTGATTCGACATTCGCAAATCAATCCATGTGATAGAATAAATCAATAAGAGAAGAGAGAAGAACCACATGGTCTTCTCAATTGATGCAGAAAAAGCATTTGACAAAATTCAGCATCCGTTCCTGATTAAAACTCTTCAAAGTATAGGGATAGAGGGAACATTCCTCAACTTCATAAAATCTATCTATGAAAAGCCCACAGAGAATATCATTCTCAATGGGGAAAACCTGACCGCCTTCCCTTTGAGATCAGGAACACGACAAGGATGCCCACTCTCACCACTCTTGTTCAACATAGTACTAGAAGTCCTAGC
>CM052801.1:64096642-64115544 GCA_028533885.1 Nasua narica | reverse complement strand
GGGAAATCAGAGGGGGCAATGAACCATGAGAGACTGTGGACCCTGAGCAACAAACTGAGGGGTTTGGAGGGGAGGGGGTGGGGGGTTGGGCGAGCCTGGTGGTAGGTATTGAGGAGGGCACGTATTGTATGGAGCACTGGTCGTGGTGCATGAACACTTAATCCTGTAACACTGAAAAAATGAAGTAAAACTATTTGGGGAAAAAAAGACTGTTGTATTGAGGTGAAGGTAGAAATGTGTATCAAAGGAATAAAATGAGTCCAAAAATAGATCCACCCATATATGGACAACTGATTTTCAACAAAGCTATAAAAGCAGTTCAGCGAAGAAAGGATAGTCTTTTCAAGAAATGGTGCTTGGAGAAGTGGATATCTATATAGGCAAACATAAACTGTAATACATACATATAGTACTATATACAAAAGTTAACTCAAAATGTGTCATATATATAAGTATAAAGGCAAAAACTGAAAAATTCTACCAGAAAGCAGGAAAGAGTCCTTGCAACCTTGGGTTAGGTGAAGATTTCATAGATGAGCCCACCAAAACCACAATCCATAAGTGAACAAATTGATAAACCAGAATTCCTCAAAATTAAAAATTTCAGCTCTTCCAAAGACACCACTGAGAGAATGAAAGGAGAAACCACTGACTCGGAGAAAGTTTGAAAATCATATATCTGATAAAGGATGTGTATGCAGAATATAGAAAATCTCACCAAAGTCAATAAGAAAGAAAGACACTTAAATAAATAAATGGCAAACGTTTTGAATAGACATTCCCCAGAAAAGATATTCAAATGTCAAATAAGTACATAAAAAGCTGCTCAACATCATTAATCATTTGGGAAATGCCAATGAAAACCACAGCAAGATACTACCTGTGATCGTGACAGTACTATGCTATCTTGATGATCACAGCTTTGTAATATAGCTTGAAGTCAGGCATTGTGATGTCCCCAGCTTTGGTTTTCTTTTTCAACATTTCCTTGGCTATTCAGCATCTTTTCTGGTTCCATACAAATTTTAGGATTGTTTCAGCTCTGTGAAAAGTGTCAATGGTATTTTGATAGGGATTTCATTGAATGTGTAGATTGCTCTGGGCATAAAAACAGACATAAAACACGTGTGGAGCATAAGGAAAAATATGGAGGACATTGGGAGAAGGAAAGGAAGGGCTAATTGGGAGAAATCGGAGGGGAAGATGAAACATGAGAGACTGTTGATCCTGAGAAACAAACTGAGGGTTTTGGAGGGGAGGGGATGGGGGGGTTGGGTGAGCCTGGTGGTGGGTATTGAGGAGGACATGTATTGCATGGAGCACTGAGTGTGGTGCAGGAACAATGAATCTTGTAACACTGAAAAAATAAAATTAAATTTTAAAAAAACCAGACACATAGATCAATGGAACAGAATAGAGAGCCCAGAAATGGATTCTCAACTCTATGGTCAACTAATCTTTGACAAATCAGGAAAGAATATCCAATGGAAAAAAGTCTCTTCAATAAATGGTGCTGGAAAAAGTGGAAAGCCACATCCAGAAGAATGAAACTGGACCATTATCTTTTACCATACACAAAGATAAACTCAAAATGGATGAAATACCTAAATGTGAGACAGGAATTCATCAAAATCCTAGAGGAGAACACAGGCAGTAACCTCTTCGACCTTTACTGCAGCAGATTCTTGCAAGACACATCTCTAAAGGCAAGGGAAACAAAAGTAAAAATGAGCTATTGGGACTTCATCAAGACAAAAATTTTCTGCAGGGAAAAGAAAACAGTCAACAAAACTAAAAGGCAACCTATGGAATGGGAAGATATTCGCAAAAGACATATCAGATAAAGCGTATTCAAGATCTACAAAGAACTTACCAAACTCAACACCCAAAAAACAAATAACCCAGTCAAGATATGGGAAGAAGACATGAACAAACACTTCTCCAAAGAAGACATACAAATGGCCAAAAGACACATGAAAAAATGTTCAACGTAACTTGCCATCAGGGAAATACAAATCAAAACCACAATGAGATACCACCTTACACCAGTTAGAATGGCTAAAATTAAGAAGACAGGAAATAGCAAATGTTGGCAAGGATGTGGAAAAAAGGGTACCCTCTTACCCTGTTGGTGGGAATGCAAGCTGGTACAGCCAGTCCGGAAAACATATGGAGGTTACTCAAGAAATTAAAAACAGAGCTACCCCAAGACCCAGCAATTGCACAACTGGGTGTTTATCCCAAAGATAAAGATGAAGGGAAAAGAAGGGGCATATCCATCCCAATGTTCATAGCAGCAGTGTCCACAATAGCCAAATTGTGGAAGAAGCCGAGATGTCCTTCAACAGATGAATGGATAAAGATGTGGTTCATATATACAATGGAATATTATTCAGCCATCAGAAAGGATGAATACCTACCATTTATATTGACATGGGTGGAACTGGAGGGTATTACGCTGAGTGAAATAAGTCGATCAGAGAAAGATAATTATCATACGGTTTCACTCATATGTGGAATATTAGAAACAGCACAGAGGATTGTAGGGGGAAGTAGGGAACACTGAATGGGAAGAAATCAGAGAGGGAGACAAACCACGAGAAACTCCTGACTCTGGGAAACAAACTAAAGGTTGTGGAAGGGGAAGTAGGTAGGGGGGATGAGGTAACTGGGTGATGGGCATTAAGGAGGGCATGTGATGTGATGATCACTGGGTGTTATTTGCAACTAATGAATCATTAAACATTACATCAAAAATTAATGATGTACCATATGTTGGCTAATTGAATTTAAATTTTAAAAAAAGATACTACCTATGAGATTGGCTAAAATTGAAAAGAAAGACTGAACACACTAAGTCTTGGAAAAGTTGTGGGGAATTAAATGCTCATACAAATGTTGGTGGAAATGAACACTGGTATGACCAATTTGGAAAACAGTTTGGCAATTTCTTACAATGTTCATCTCATAATTATCACATGATCCAGCCATTGCACTCCTAAGTATTTATCCTAGAGGAATATAGCCTATGTCTGCAAAGACTAATGCATAAATGTTCATAACAGCTTTATTTAAAAGAGTATCCCCCAAGAAAGAGCCCCAAATTGAAAAACATCTATCAATAGGTGAAATAACTACCAATAGGTAAATGGGAAAAACAAATTATAGTATATTCATACACTAGAATACTATTAAGAAAAAAAAGAATGAACTATTGACATATGCAACAAAATGGATAAGTCTAAAAATAAATATCATGAATGAACAAAGCCAGATTCCCTCCCAAAAGAATAAAACTTTCTATGATTCCATTTAAATAAATTTCCAGAGCACAAAAACTAATCTATGGTAACGAGAGTTATTTGCGTTTGAGAATAGGGCAGTGAGAGAAGTAGAGAGGCTGTGTAGTACAGAACTGAAAGGGTTGTCCTGCAAAAATAATACTAATGACATTTAAAATTATCTGGTTATCTTAGGTGGCATGACTAGGTATCATTATAACAGGGCAAACTATAGGGTAATTAATATATTTGAATATACAAAAATTCTGTAATTGACATTTTAACTAATACTTGAAAAATTCCTGGCTTCTTAAAATATTTCATTATACAATAGTTAAAAGCATGTTGAGTATGGAAGAATCCATATTACAGTTTCAATTGCCAAGAAGACCATCTGAGAGATACAGGGAAATCACTGATTATAAATTATACAGTCAGAAAAGTATACGTAAATTTATGTACATACATGTTAAACATAAAGATCCTTCCTTAAGCTAAACAATCCATTGCTTGCAGACAAAGCATTTTTTTTTTTTCAGACAAAACATTTCTAAAATGGACCTCGGAGCTGCTGCAAAGCATGTAGTTGCTGATGCAATGACATTCAACTTTCTCTCATGATGAGATCAAAGTAGATTGTCTACTTCTAGGCTAGTTTGTGAACCTAACAGAAGCTACTCCACAACATGGCTTTTACCGCATCCATGAACTCACTAGAGCCAGGAATCCGATCCCACCAAAAATGTGGCGTTGGGGTCTCCTGAGAACTGCTACCCTTGAACCTGAAGTAGAAGCTTCAGCAGCCATCAGGACACATATGCTCAGAACTCATCTCCTTCAGACAGCTGATAGGAGCTCTGCCAGCTGCATGAAGAGCTGCATAGGGAAAGGCAGGTCTAGCAATCACGTCACTTTGCTTAAGTAATTGTGTGCCTAGCACCATGGCAGGCACTAGATTAGGGACAACGCAGCGATACAATTAGGTACTGATCCTAACAACCAGATGTTAAAGTTAAAATGGACTGCTCTCTCTCTCTCTCTCTCTCTCTCTCTCTCTTCCCCTCCCCTTTTCTCCGTCTATCCCCTAATTAAAAAGTTGAAAAGAAATAAGAAGTGTCCTGACTTCATACAGGCATTCACAATCCCGTAATAACCACACGGCCATGAGCTTTCTTACGTGTATCATTAAATGTCCTCAGCAATTCTGTGGGTTGAGCATTCTTTTTTTTTTTTTTTTAAGATTTTATTTATTTATTTGACAGAGAGACATGGCGAGAGAGGGAATACAAGCAGGGAGAGTGGGAGAGGGAGAAGCAGGCTTTCTGCTGAACAGGGAGCCCGATAAGGGGTTCCATCCCAGGACACTGGGACCATGACTTGAGCTGAAGGCAGAGGCTTAATGGCTGAGCCACCCAGGCGCCCCTGGGTTGAACATTCTTAACGCCATTTTACAGAGGGTGAAGCTGGAGCTCAGATTCCTTACCTGTCTTCCCTCCTGTGCCCCTGCATTGAGAGGAAAACAGCTCCAGGACACCCCTGGAGCAGGACCCACATTCACTGCAGCCCGGAGGGACCCCAACGACTTTACCTAAAAGATGGCTGGGGAACCAAGCACCAAAGTGGGGGAAGAAGCGACTGTACCTGGACCTCTTTTTCTCCTCACACCCCAGGGCGGCCCAGTCCCCACTGCGGAGACCCCCGCCTTCAGCTGAATCCCAAACACTTGAAGGCGGGACCTGCTCTGCTCTCCAAGGCACGTCTGTCTCTCTCAAAACGTCCTCACTGTCGCCCCACTGACGTCAGGTTTCTATGGCAACCGCGCTGCGAGCTTGTCTTCCCCACTGGAAATGTCTCCACACACTACTCCACACTTTGGTCCTTTGCTGAAAGCGAAACACCTAATGTATTCAGGGAACCACTTGAGAAAAAATAGTAATTAGAGGCACTAGACTAGGACCCAGGCAGTCTTTGGAAATCTGCCCCGGGTTGATGAAACAAAGAATGCCCCTGTCTTCTGGAATTTTGTTTGCATTAAAGAGACAGTAGAGGAGTAGTATCAATACACAGAATCCCACGCCGTATCCTAGGGTTCTCGGAGATGAGTTACTGCTTGGAAGGAGAACTTGTAAAATCAAGCTAATCTAAGCTTGTTAGCCTTCTGTACCAGAAAAGTAAGAGATGTCTACAATCTTGTGACCGAATGATCTAGATACATACACAAAATGTCATTCAAGAAATCTGTTATTTCTAGGAGGCAGACCTACATTAATACAGTCTTTTAGTAGGCAGAAATCTAGTCAATTGTGCTATCTTGGGGAATTCTTATCCACCATTCCTGATATTTTCTTCCAAGTGGAGGGACATTCATGACAAAAACACTTTCAGCCCCTCTACGTAGTCATTCTTTCTCTTTTACTGGAATGGCTTACCTAATTGGTGAGGTTAAAAAGAGAAAAGGGGTAGCACAGCCCTGACCTTCTCCCTTCAAAACTCATAGCAAGCTACTTTTTTGGAGCACGTGTCTTGCTCTTCCCTCAGGGATGGGTCTTACAATTGGCCCACAGCTCCTGTCCACTTTCTGTGTCTCACTAGCTCACCAATTAGTCCTATGTTCTTGCTTCAAAATGCTTATGTCTTTATTGCCCCCGTAAATACACCCCTGCTCCATGTCTGAGCTATAGAACAACTAAGAAATATGGGGGGGGGAAAGGATAAGGAGAATAATATATCAACTTGATACTTTATAAAAATTATGTAGAGAGAGTGGCTTAGATATGCTGGCAAGTGAGCTTTCTATTAATGAGCTCCAGAAATGGACAGACTTGACCACTCAACAGTAGTTGAGGGGCGCCTGGGTGGCTCAGTGGGTTAAAGCCTCTGCCTTCGGCTCAGGTCGTGATCTCAGGGTCCTGAGATCAAGCCCCGCATCAGGCTTTCTCCTCAGCAGGGAGCCTGCTTCCCCCTCTCTCTCTGCCTGCCTCTCTGCCTACTTGTGATCTCTCTCTCTCTGTCAGATAAATAAATAAAATCTTTAAAACAAACAAACAAACAAACAGTAGTTGAGACATTGGGACAATCATAAATGCCAAAGACTGTATGATGATCCATTCCCTGTCTGGTAAAGGTGTCTTGTCTTTGTGTATTCAAACAAAGTTGCTTCCTGCCAAAGGCAATCCCAGTAGCAGGAGAAAGTGTTTTAGGACACCGTGTTTGAGAAACACTTCTCAAAGTGAATAAATACCCCTTGTTCTGAATGAATACCCCAAACCCAACTTCTGGGGCTATCCCTCATGTAACTTCTTATAGCAACACTTTTTGGTATCTTAGTTCTTGTGATTTCATAATTATTATGAAATTATATTCCAATTTCCAAGACTAGTGTGAATGTTGTATATGGTAAAAATTTCCCTTGGAAATCTCCTCACGAAAGAACTGATGAAATGCTAGGAAATGTGCTTTCACACGTAAACCACCACACAAACTATAGGCAAAACTATAACAAAGACCCACCAACCCTTCAAGGATAAGAGAATCCCTATCTTATCCAATGATAACAGAACACAGAAAAAGAGGGAACATTCACCAAAATAATAATGTTTTGAATATCGACTTCTGCTTGGCAAATGCTCCAGAACAATAGCCATGTATTATTTTTCAGGATGCTATGGGTCGACTGGGCTCAGCTGGCTCTTGTCTGTTCCATGTGGTGTCTGATAATTGGGGTTGCAGTCATCTGGAGGCACATCCAAGAGAACTCATTCACATGAATGAAGATTGGGGCTGGCATCCATTGAGAGCTCACAGGGGCTATTGAGTGGAACACTTTGGGTGTTCGCCACAGAGTTCTCCATGTGTAGGGTTATCAGGTAAAACACAGGACACCTAGTTAAATTTGAATTCCAGATAATCAACAGATAATTTTTTAAGCATAAGTGTGATGGTTAATTTCATGTGTCAACATGGTTGGGCCACAGTATCCAGGTATCTGGTTAAACATTATTCCATTATTCCTGTGAGGGTGTTTTTAAATGATATTAACATTTAAACAGGTGGACTTTGAGTAAAGTAGATGAAGGTCTGAATAGAAAAAATATTGACCTCTCACAAGCAAGAAGAAATTCTGCATCACACGGTGTTTAGCCATTTTATTATGGCTTAATTACTTGAGTGGCTTTTGACACAGAAGTACAGTTTCCGTGAACAAAGGAGTTTCAAGCGAAGCTTAAGAAAAAGTTCATTACGGTGGGGGCGCCTGGGTGGCTCAGCGGGTTAAAGCCTCTGCCTTCGGCTCAGGTCATGATCCCAGGACCCTGGGATCGAGCCCCACATCGGGCCCTCTGCTCGGCGGGGAGCCTGCTTCCCCCTCTCTCTCTGCCTGCCTCTCTGCCTACTTGCGATCTTTCTCTGTCAAATAAATAAATAAATAATCTTTAAAAAAAAAAGAAAGAAAAAGAAAAAGTTCATTATGGTGATTCTAGTATGCCTCCTGGTTAAGGCCCCCTGGTTGAGGAGGCAAATCAAAATGCTACTGAAGTACTGTGATCTGGAAAGGAAAGGCAGCTACCATTTATGATGAAAGAGGACTTTGACTACCTCCATTTTGACCTCAGTCTGTACTTTCTAATGGATTAAGTTCTTCTTTTCAGCTTATCTCTTTTTTTTAAAAGATTTTATTTATTTGTCAGAGAGAGAGAGAACACAAGTAGGCAGAATGGCAGGCAGAGACAGAGGGAGAAGCAGGCTCCCCGCTGAGCAAGGAGCCCAATGCGGGACTCAATCCCAGGACCCCGGGATCATGACCTAAGCCGAAGGCAGCTGCTTAACCAACTGAGCCACCCAGGCGTCCCTTTTCAGCTTACCTCTTAACTCAGGTATAAGACCCTGTGGGCAAAGCATGCCCTGATCAGAACAGAAACTACGCGCACTCAATCAATAAGGACTACCATGAGCCAGCAAGACCCCAACTGTAATTGACCCCAAGACAGGATCAACCTGACCTTTGTTGCCCAACTGAATATACCCACCAACCTTTGCCCCAAATTTTCCTTATAAAGTTGTTGAAAACTGACCTCTGTGCTCAGAGGCCAAAATATGTAATGCAAACACAGAATTTAGGTATAAAGAGGAACAAAAGTTTTATTGCCTTGTTAGACAAGGGAGGCTGCAGAAAGCTAAGGCCTTCAAAACTGCAAGCTACCCCTCAACCCGAGGACGGGGCTGGGGGTGATACAGGGAAATAGAAGATCTAGCCAGTTTCGACAGGAATTATGTTTACGCTGCCAACCTCATTTGTCATTAGGGTGGTACCATGTTCCTGAAACAAAAGGTCAAGAAGGGAGGAGGGGAGGTTTCCAGAAGAGAGGAAAAAGGTTACTTTAAGAATTGAACTTCACAAAAAAAAAAAAGAATTGAACTTCACTAAAGCATTAGTGCAGTCATTTTTATTTCTGTTCAGCTTTATACTTTTAAGTGATTTCACTTAAATAAACCTGGAAGTATTTTCAGCACTTTGGAGACAGTCTTTCAGACATTAGTCCACAATCTTCCTGGTGTTGGCCTCACTAAAATAATTCCCTTTATGCAAGTTGGTGCAGCCACTTTGGAAAACAGTGTGGAGATTCCTCAAGAAATTAAAAATATAGCTCCCCTATGACCCTGCAATTGCACTACTGGGTATTTACCCCAAAGAAGCAGATGCAGTACAAAGAAGGGCCACATGGACCCCAATGTTCAGAGCAGCAATGGCCACAATCGCCAAACTGTGGAAAGAACCAAAATGCCCTTCAACAGATGAGTGGATAAGGAAGATGTGGTCCATCTATACAATGGAATATTATGCCTCCATCAGAAAGGATGAATACCCAACTTTTGTATCAACATGGACGGGACTAGAAGAGATTATGCAGAGTGAAATAAGTCAAGCGGATAGAGTCAACTATCTTACGGTCTCACTTACGTGTGGAATATAAAGAAAACCATGGAGGGCATTGTGAGAAGGAAGGGAAGGGTGAATGGGGGGAAATCGGAGGGGGTGATCAACCAGGAGAGACTGTGGACTTTGAGCAACAAACTTAGGGGTTCGGAGGGGAGGGGGTGAGGGGTTGGGTGAGCCTGGTGGTGGGTATTGAGGAGGGCACGTATTGTATGGAGCACTGGGTGTGGTGCATGAATAATTAATCTTGTAACACTGAAAAAATAAACATATTTGGAAAAAATAAAAAAAATAAAAAATAAAATAAAATAATTTCCTTTTTTGTTTTACCACCACTCGTCTTTCTGCCTTTGGATTCTGTCAGTGGCAAATGGCAGAACCTAGTCTATTTTGGGCCCCCAGGGTCAGGTGCTCTAGCACACTGGCACTCCAGCTACAATGAAGTAGATGGTTTAGAGGGGCCTAGCACTATATTCTTAAAGTTAGTGACTGGATTTAAAATGCTTAAAATCCTGGGGTGTCTGGGTGGCTCAGTTGGTTAAGCATCTGCAAATGGTGGCAAAGAGGTTGCTCCCCAGGCCTACTACCAGAGGCAGGGATGGAAACTGGCAGCCTGGTCACTTTTAGTTGCTGGTGGCACATCTTTAGCAAAGATATCAGGTCACATATCGATAAGGTGGTCTTTCCCTTATCTCTGTCTTCCCCGTTTACTCTCCCTGCAGCTGGTAACCAGGCTTGGTGCACCTTACCCTTACCTCAGGGGAGGTTTTGAGGAGGTTGGAAGCAAAAGCTGTAAAGATTATGTTGCTTGTAACTGGTAAGGCAGGGAGGATCTCTTGAGGCACAGAGAGGGCCAGAAAGGGAAATTTCTCCCACAGAGAGGAGGTGAGAAGGCTACAGATCTTTCCTGGAGAAGGGACATGAGCACAGTTCCATATCAACACTTGGGGTTGCTCCTTGGTTGGTCCACTGAAGCTGTGCATCCAGCCCTGTGACGTATTGTCCTGTTTGGATCAAGGTTGGATGATGCAGGGTCATTGGCTCTGAAGGCACAGAGCCAGCCAAGGTAATGTGTGGACACTCTAAGCGGTGTGGACATATGTGTATTTATGGCAGAGGCCTCCCCAAAGTGTATCCGGAGGATAATTCTCACAAATGGAACTGCTTTGTCAAAAAGCATGAAAATTTAACATTTTAAATAATCACTGCCTAGTTGAAATTTAAAATCTTTTTACTAGTGTATATCCCAACCAACTACAAAATGAGAGCACTTATTTATCCAGATTTGTATATTATTATTCACAATATTAATAAGATTTGCTAATATGAAATCATATTGTTGGAAAGTTAGATTACTTTTCATTTTTCCTTTTTTGCTTTTTTAAAATATTTTATTTATTTATTTGAGAAAACACAAGAGAGGGTGAGAGGAACAGAGGGTGAGGGATAAGCAGACTCCCTGCTGAGCAGGGAGCCCACCATGGGCCCTTATCCCAGGACCCTGAGGTCATGACCTGAGCCAAAGGCAGATGCTTAACGGACTGAGCCACCCAGATGACCTGAGATTTAGTGTCTTCTAACAATGTTGGAAAAGGCAATCTCACACATGCAGTCGTTTGACCCCCACTCAAGTTGCATAAGAATATCCTCTGGCCTTGGAATGCTTCCTTACAGTGAAATAATGTGCCCACACAGCGTGCACCAAGCTTATCATCTTCTGTGGGACTACTTTTCCTTGTTTTATGTTCCATGAATTCTCTTTTGTCTTTGCTTAAAGTGTATACATCTTGTAGCACCTGGCCAACCCCACTATTATCTCTTCTCCATGGGGAGGTGACAGGTTTTTTTACTGTGGCACAGAAGAGATGTATGTAGGCAAATTGCCCTACATTGGCCTCTGGAAGATACCTGCTGGCCATGGGGACTGATGCTCTTTTTGCTCTCTCTTCTCCGTGTGCATAAAACATTGTTTCATCCAGTACTTGACTGTGTTGTGTTCTTGGCAACTGTGATATGAATGATGCAATGGCTGAAGTGGTCCTCCTCTGGGATTTGTAACCAGTGCAAGGTACCCTACAACCTTGGTAATCTGCTCAACAAAAGCAGTATAGACATTTCTCAAAAAATGGAAAATAGAATTACCATATGACCCAGGAATTTTTTTCATGCTATTACAAATGGAATTGTTTTCTTAATTTTCTTCTTAAATTGACAATTTTTAATGTAGAGAAATGAAACTGATTTTGCATGGTGTATTTTTTTTAAAAATTTTGTTTATTTATTTGACAGAGAGACAGAGATCACAAGTAGGCAGAGAGGCAGTCAGAGGGAGAGGGGGAAGCAGGCTCCCTGCTGAGCAGGGAGCCAGATGCTGGCTGATCCCAGGACCCTGAGATCATGACCTGAGCCGAAGGCAGAGGCTTTAACCCATTGAGTCACCCAGGCGCCCCTAACTGACTTTCAATATGTTAAATGATTGTTGCAGTATAGGAATAAATCCCATTGGTTATGACATATAATCTCTTTAATATACTGATGAATTCAGTTTGCTAGTATTTAGTTGAAGATTTTTCATTGATATTTAGAAGATGTATTGCTCAGTAGTTTCTTTTTTTTAATGCCTTGTCTGGCTTTGGTATTGGGGTAATGCTGGCCTCACTGAATAAGTTAGGAAGTATTCAAGCCTCTTCAATTTTAGAGGAAGAGTAATACTCAGCCATCAGAAAGGATGAATACCCAACTTCTGCATCAACATAGATGGGACTGGAGGACATTATACTGAGTGAAGTAAGTCAAGCAGAGAAAGCCAATTATCATATCGTTTCACTTACTTGTGGAACATAAGGAATAACATGAAGGACATTAGGAGAAGGAAGGGAAAAGTGAAGGGGATGGAAATTGGAGGGGGAGAAGAATAATGAGAGACTGGACTCTGAGAAACAAACTGAGGGTTTTAGAGGGGAGGGGTGGGGGGTTGGGTGAGCCTGGTGGTGGGTATTGAGGAGGGCACGTATTGCATGGAGCACTGGGTGTGGTATGTGAATATTGACTCTTGGAACACTGAAAAAATAAAATACAATTAATTGGAAAAAACCTAATGATGTATTGTATGGTGACTAATATAACACAATAAAAATTTTTTTTAATAAAATAAAATTTAGAAGAAGAATTTGAAATGGATTAGTGTTAAGCTGTCTTTACGTGTTTGGTAGAATTTATTGTGGTAAGAACACTTAATATGAGCCCTACCTTCTTAACAAATTTTTAAATGTGCAACACAGTACTGTTCACTAAGGCACAATTCTGCCCGCAAATCTCTAAAATTTATTCATCTTGCAAAACAGTAACTTTTTACTTGTTAAATAACTAAAGCTGGTTTTAAACTGTGCTCCATAAATCGTAACCATTGGAGTTTGTTTAATCAGGATCTGCATTTTAATAAAATCCACGAGTGATCTGTATGTGAAATAAATTTTCCAGAAACACTGCTTTAAAGAATATGTATTGGGGCACCTGGTGGCTCAGTGGGTTAAGCCTCTGCCTTCGGCTCAGGTCATGATCTTGGGTGTCCTGGGACCACACATCGGGCTCTCCGCCCAGTGGAGAGCCTGCTTCCCCCTCTCTCTGACTGTCGCTCTGCCTACTTGTGATCTCTCTCTCTGTCAAATAAATAAATAAAATCTTTAAAAAAAAGAAAAGAAAAGAAACTACAGTATATGATTTTTTCTCCCAGTCCTATTGAGATATAATTGACATATAACATTATATAAGTTTAAGGTGTATAGCATAATGATTTGATATATGTATACACTGAAAAGTGTTTGCCATCCATCGCCTCACCTAGTTGCATACCTTTTTCTTTGTGATGAGAACTTTTAAGAGCTACTCTCTTAGCAACTTTCAAATATGCGATATCATATTGTTAATTAAAGTCATCATGTTGTACATTGTATCCCCAGACCAAATGTACCTGATAACTGGAAGTTTTGTATCTTTTGACCACCTTTACCCAATTCCCCCACCCCTCACCCTCTGCCACTGGCAACCACAAATATGACCTCTCTTTCTATGAGCTTGGTGTTTGAAGATTCTACACGTAAGTAAGATCATATAGTATTTGTCTTTGTCTGACTTAATTCACTTAGCATAATGGCCTCAAGTTCCCACCACGTTGTCACAAATGCAGGATTTCCTTCTTTTTTATGGGTGGAGTACTATTCCATTACACACACACACACACGTATCACATCACATCACATTTTCTTTATTCATTCACTTGTCAACGAACACTTAGGTTGTTTCTATGTCTTTTTCAGATAATTGGTTGTTAGGATATAGAAATACAGTAGCTGCACTCCAACCAGTCTTAAAGGTTCACTTGCTTTAGGCTTATGCACACTTTACTTGCTGACCTAAGTCCCTTGATCTGTAACAGAACTAACTTGTTTTCCTTGAGAATTGCAAACCACTGACCTTGAGGAGTGAAGGACCAAACTTTCCCAGAAGATAAGGCCTGACTACACTCAAAAACAACTGCCACAGACACCAGCAAGTCTGTTCAGGGTCATGCTAACATACGACTAATTGCCTGGGCACCTGCTTCTCCTGTGGGTAGCCCCCTTCCTTTAAAACCTTTTCCCATGCCTTTTTCCCCATGCCTTTCCCTTTAAAACCCTCTGGCTTTACCTGGGAGGGGAACATGGTCTTTTAGACATTAATCCACCATCTTCCCAGGTTGCTGACTTCCTGAATAAAACAACTTTCCTTTCCCACCATGAGTTGTCTCTCAAGTAATTGATTTTTGAGCTGCAAGCAGACAAACCTGAGTTTGGGACCAGTTCTCTGTCCTGTAACAATACCGCTGATTTTTGTATGTTGATTTTGTATCCTGCAACTTTACTGAACTCATTTATTAGATCTAACAGTTTTTTGTGGTTTTTTTTGTTTTTTTTTTTAAGATTTTTATTTGTTTATTTTACAGAGAGAGACACAGTGATAGAGGGAATACAAGCAGGGAGAGCAGCAGAGGGAGAGGGAGAAGCAGGCCTCCCGAAGAGCAGGGAGCCTGATGTGGGACTCGATCCCAGGACCCTGGGATCATGACCTGAGTCGAAGGCAGATGCTTAATGACTGAGCCACTCAGGCACCCAATCTAACAGTTTTTTCGATGGAGTCTTTAAGATCTCCTGTATTTAAAAATCATGTCATCTGCAAATAATTGTTTTCTGATTGTTCTATAGGTCCATTGTTCCTTGCTTGGTATCTTGCTATCTTCTTTTGTGATTTGAGGCTTTTTGTAGCTTTGTGCTTTGATTCCTTTGTCATAATCATTTGTGTACCAAACTACACATTTGTGTAAGCATGTGTAACTACAGGTTTTTCCTTTGTGGTTACCATGATGCTTACATAAAATCTTATATTTATAACACCCTATTTTAAGCTGATAACTACCTTTGACAGTATTCTTAAATTTTATACTTTTACTGCAGCAACCTCACATTTTAAGTTATTGATGTTACAATTTAACTATTTTTATACAGTGTAAACAATAGCAAATTATTGTAGCAATGGTTATTTTTAATATATTTGTTTTTTTAAGATTTTATTTATTTATTTGATAGAAATAGAGAGAGCATGAGCAGGGAGGGGGGGGTCAGAAGACCAAGGATAAGTAGACTCCCCACTGAGCAGGGAGCCCTAATCGATCCCAGGGCCCTGAGATCATGACCTGAGCTGAAGACAGATGCTTAACCAACTGAGCCACCCAGGTGCTCCATTAATATATTCAGTTTTTAACTTTTACACTACCCTACCCTATTAAAATATTAGAAAACTGAATTTGACTTTATATTAAACTTAGCAGTGAGTTTTACTTCTACATTCATGTTTTTATGATGTTAATTAACATTTTTTTTATTTCCACTTAAAGAAATTCCTTTAGCAATTCTTGCAAGGCAGGTTAATCCAATTATTTCTGAAAAATAGAATACATATGCATAGGACAAGACTGTTAGGATAAATGGTGAGTTTTATTTGCAGATGATTCCCAAAGTTATTTTAAACATTTAAATTTTGTCTCAGTTTCATCTAATAATACAGTAAATATCAATCAATATAATCCACATATAAACACTTTGGGATCCTCAATATTTTTAAAAGATTTATTTATTTGTTGAGAGAGAGAGAGTGCGCATATGAGTGGGAGGGGCAAAGAGGGAGGTAGAGAGAATCTCAAGCAGACTCCATGCTGAGCACAGCCTGACAGGGGGCTTGATCTCATGACCCTGAGATCATCACTTGAGCCAAAACCAAGAGTCAGACACTTAACCAACTGTACCACTCAAGTGACCCAAATGTCCTTAATAATTTTTAAAAGGCAAAAGTCTCTTCAGATGAAAAGTTTGAGAACTGCTGCTCTAGGTGAACCTCAAACATTCCATATGAATTGGGTATCTGTGATGTCCTCTAAACCCTAAAAAACAAGATCCTACATAAGATCTATGGACATGGTTGCAGGAAGGGCAACTGAAGTGAGGATCAGAAGATCTATCTGAGTCCCAGTGTCTGTGCCACTGTGATTATAGCGTGCACATAAGCTCGGTGTCTGGTATTCGGAGCCTCAGAAAGACAAATATATTACAAGAAACACAATGATAAATCCGCCGGGAAAGATGCACAGAAGAGTTTCCTGGGTCCTATAGCCAGAGGCATTGCCAATGACAGGACATTGGGTGAGTCAATTCCCTTCTACAAGCCCAAACTAGGATGAAATTGTAGAGCCTGACCAGTTCTCCTGGAGTGTTGTGGAGACCCACAAAATCCCAGCTAGGCAAGCACTCTTGGTTCTCAGCAGGGTAGGAAGGAAGGAAGGAACTCTCTTAAGGCCAAAGAATTATTTTACGTATGGACGAAAAAGTCTAACAAACCAACAGGAAAATTGCATTCAACTTTTACTCTGATATATTGATAGAAAGAAAGGAATGAGCTTTGTTGAGTACAAGGTCACCATTAGATCTTATTACTAACGCTGTTTATTGAGCTCCATTAATGCAGGTAGAATACAAAGGTTACCTCAAATACTAGTCCCCTTTCTTCTATGGAATTAGGGAAAATCATCATTACTCAGTGCATATGACATGATTTCTTTGAGTTTTCTACTTTATCGCCAGATTTTGTGAGGGAAATTATGTTCTGACCATTCTTATTCTCTCGGAAGTAATTTGGTTTTTTAATCTTTTCCTTTGCCTGAGGTTATTTTTAGGTCACTGCTCTTGAAGGAGATGTTTTAAAGTTAGAAGGGAAAGTTAATAAGACTATAACTGGCAAAAAGTACCGACATTTGGATTTTTTTCCCTATTTTGGAGATCTGCAGGAAAAGAAGAAAAGAATCTGAGCCTATTTTGTTTTTTTATTTGTTTGTTTTTAAGTTGTACGTGTTTTATTTTTATTGTTATTATTATTAATTCCAATATAGTTAACATACAGTGTTATATTAGTTTTGGGTGTACAATACAGTGATTCAACATTTCCATATATCTCCCAGAGTTCAACATAAGTGCACTTAGTAATCCCCACCACCTATGTCATGAACAACCCATCCACCTCCCCTCTGATATTCATATTTGTTCTCTACAGTTAACAGTTTATTTCTTGCATTCTTTCTCTTTCCCTTTGCTCATTTGCTTTGTTTCTTAAATTTGACACATACATGAAACCATATGGTATCTGTCTTTCTCTGACTGACTTATTTCGCTTAGCATTATACTCTAGCTCCATTCATGTTGCTGCAAATGGCAAGATTTCATTCCTTTTTATGGCTGAATAATATTCGTGTGTGTGTGTGTGTGTGTGTGTTTCACTTCTTCTTTATTCATTCATCTAGCCGTGGATTGATTCCATAATGTGGCTATTGTAAATAATGCTGCTATAAGCACAGGGGTGTTTGTATCCCTATATATTAATGCTTTTATTATTTGAGGGGGCAGATATCCAGTACTGTGACTACTGGATCATATGGCCATTCCCTTCTCAACTTTTTGAGGGGCCTCCATTCTGTTTTTTTACGGTGGTTGTACCAGTTTACATTCCCACCAACAGTGCATTAGGGTTCCTTTTACTCCACACCCTCAGCAACTCTTGTTTCTTGTGTTTTTGATTTTAGCCATTCTGACAGGTATGAGGTGATATCTCATTGTAGCTTTGATTTGCATTTCCCTGATGGATGATGTTGAGCATCTTTTCATGTGTCTGTTGGCCATCTGGATGTCTTCTTTGGAAAAATGTCTGTTCATGTATTCTGCCCATTTTCTTTAATTTTTTTAAATTTTTATTTATTTATTTATTTTTCCCATATATGTTTATTTTATTTTTTCAGCGTTACAAGAGTAATTGTTCATGCACCACACCAAGTGCCCCATTCAATATGTGCCCTCCTCAATACCCACCACCAGGCTTGCCCAAACCCCCACCCCCTCCCTTCCAAACCCCTCAGTTTGTTGCTCAGAGTCCACAGTCTCTCATGGTTCATTGCCCCTTCTGATTTCCCCCATTCACCCTTCCTTTCCTTCTCACAATGCCCTCCATGTTTTTCCTTATGCTCCACACATAAGTGAGACCATAAGATAATTGACTCTCTCTGCTTGACTTATTTCACTCCACATAATCTCTTCCAGTCCCACCCATGTTGATACAAAAGTTGGATATTCATCCTTTCTGATGGAGGTATAATATTCCACTGTATATATGGACCATATCTTCTTTATCCACTCATCTGTTGAAGGTCATATTTGTTCTCTACAGAGCCAAGGTCATCTTGGCTCTTTCCACAATTTGGCAATTGTGGCCATTGCTGCTATGAACATTGCAGTACATGTGGCCCTTCTTTGTACTGCATCTGCTTCTTTGGGGTAAATACCTAGTAGTTCAATTGCTGGGATAGGGTACCTCTATTTTTAATTTCTTAAGGAATCTTCACACTGTTTTCCTAAGTGGCTGCACCAACTTGCATTCCCACCAACAGTGGAAGAGGGTTCCCCTTTCTCCACATCCTCTCCAGCATTTGTTGTTAACTGTCTTGTTGATTTTGGCCATTCTAACTGGTGTAAGGTGGTATCTTAGTGTGGCTTTGATTTTAATCTCCCTGATGGCTAAAGATGATGAACATTTTTTCAGGTGTCTGTTAGCCATTTGTATGTCTTCTTTGGAGAAGCGTCTGTTCATGTCTTCTGCCCACTTTTTGATGTGATTATCTGTTTTTTGAGTGTTGAGTTTGAAAAGTTCTTTATAGATCTTAGATATCAGACCTTTGTCTGTAGTGTCATTTGCGAATATCTTCTCCCATTCTGTGGGTTGCGTGTTTGTTTTGTGGACTGTTTCCTTTGCTGTGCAGAAGCTTTTTATCTTGATGAAGTCCCAAAAGTTCATTTTCGCTTTTGTTTCCTTTGCCTTTGGAGACATGTCCTGAAAGAAGTTGCTGTGGCTGATGTTGAAGAGGTTACTGCCTATGTTCTTCTCTAGGGTTTTGATAGATTCCTGCCTCATGTTGAGGTCTTTTCTCCATTTTGAGTTTATCTTCATGTATGGTGTAAGAGAATGGTCAAGTTTCATTCTTTTATATATAGCTGCCCAATTTTCCCAACACCATTTATTGAAGAGACTGTCTTTTTTCCACTGGACATTTTTTCCTGTTT
>CM052801.1:64074032-64096142 GCA_028533885.1 Nasua narica | reverse complement strand
GGGGTTTATATTCTTTCCCGGGCAGGGGTTCCGCGTTCCTTTGACTAACCCAAACCCAACCCATAGGCCCTCTGGGCTAATTAGCTCAAGGGAGGGCTGAGCCACACTCAGACCCTCCCAGAGGCAGGTCCTGCAGGGGGGCCACACACAAGAAGGCGGGTGTAAGCAAAAGGAACCCGCCCTGCTCTGCTCCTTCAGTTGTGGAGTTCGTTCTGCCTTTCTTCGGATTGCCCTGCAGTTTATTTACTGGGATGTGAGTGATATCTACTTATAAGCTTGGGATGGGGTGAGGTTAGGGTCCTCCTACTCTGCCATCTTCCTGGCACCTTCCTATTTTGTTTTTCAACAGCATCTGAATTCTAGCCCTTTCTTTGCACAACAAATGAATTTCCCCATTTTTTTGACTCAGTAGCTATTTACTGAGCACCCACCAGTGACAAAAGATCAGTGAAAGATAACATGATAAATGTAACAAAAGGTTTCAGTTAAGCTGCCCCTTAATAGCTACATAACCTTATGCAAATGACTTTATTTTTGAAATAGTTTCCTTTTTGGAGTATAGATGAAAATGGTGAAATAAGATGCCATACAGAGTGCTTAGCATAGTACCTGGCACATGGAAGATAATCAAGAAATCTGCCTTCCCCTCAACGTTGGTTTTTGTGCTCATTGCTACAACTCCTGGTACTTGCCTGCCAGATGGAATTCTATTGTGAAAAAGATAAGCACATCACCAGTATTGTCATTCTCTCAGGTTATTGTTTGGGTATCTATGTTAACAATTCAGCATAGGCACCATATCAGTTAAGGTTTAAACTGGCCAGTACCTGGACCACAGAAAAATGCTTTGTAGAAGGGAGAATTGATCAAATGTTAAGAGCACAGTTGTTGAAATTAGACAAAATTATATGGGAGCTCTGGCTCTGCTCACTAATTAGCAATATAACCTCTGAAAGTTTTCTTAACTTTGTTAAGCATTGGTTTCTCCATCTATCAAATAAGGATAACGCTATATCAGGGATTTTGTAGAATCAGGAAGGAAATAAGCATACATTTACATTATATATAAACTTCAGCACTATTTTTGTGTTGTAGAATGATTAGGGTGATACAATTGGGACAGGGAGGAAAATATTACCCATTTCCATGTAAAAGGTGTGTGTACATTCCTGCTTCCTGTTTTTGTACCCTCTTGGTCAGCAGCGGAGAAGCAAGAGAATTTCTATCCTTCAGATCACAGAGAGACACATTCCTACAAAAGAACAAAGCAAAATAATGATTCTGCTGAACAAAACACCAAAATGAGAGGCAGAAAATCTGGGTCCCTGGGCTATATTCACCACATTCTCACCTTATCACATTGAGTAAGTCACTCCACCCCTCCTTACTTCCATCAGAAACAGTAATAATACCACATAGTCCTGATGGTCATCCAGAAAAAGCATAATGAGGAGACACTCGCTCTATTTTATTCTAAACTAATTACAAAGCTAGAATAATTAAAACTAATGCAAGTATATGTAATTTAGTAAAATAGAATAGAAAGCCCAGAAAATCAAATTATTTATAAGTGCTTGTTATGATGAAAGTGGCATTTTCAAATCACAAAGAATTTTTAAATTATTTTATTAAACATTCAAAAGAAAATAAAGTTAGATTTCAGTCCTCACAGCATATTGTATAGGATATAATGTCAAATGATAACAGTATTATTTAAAGTAATATATTTATTAAGATCCCAATATTTAATAAAAAAGCAAACAAAATCTCTATTGTGCCTATACATACAAAACATTTGGGAAGTAGTTCCTTGAGTTGTTTCATTTGAATTGTGAAGTTTGCCTCACCAGTAATGAGGTGTACAAATGATAACTAAAGAAGGAACGTGCTCAAATTCAATACATTGTTTCTACCACAGTTTGAAATATATCAAAGACCATATGTTCTGTTCGAGAGATTTTTCCACTTCTTGATGGCAAAGGCTGTCCAAAGAACTAATGTTTAGTTCTCAAGTTACATTTTGCTTTTTAAAAGATTTGTTTATTTATTTATTTATTTGTGAGGGAGAGAGAGAGAAGGAGGTAGCTGAGGGAGGGGCAAAGGAAAAGAATCTCAAGCAGACTACCCGCTGAGCATGGAGCCTGATGCAGGGCTCAATCTCACCACCCTGAGATCATGACCTGAGCTGACTTAAGAGTCAGATGCTTAACCAACTGAGCCATCCAGGCACTCCTTCAATTTACATTTTAAAGATGAGGAGTTAATGGACATTGGGGAGGTTATGTGTTGTAATGAGCCCTGGGTATTATATGAGATTGATGAATCAACAGACCTGTACCCCTCAAACAAATAATACGCTATATGTTAATTAATCGAATTGAAATTTTTTTAAAAAGGAAAAAAGATGAGGAATTGTTTTTCAATATCTAGGGCCCCATACTTCATTCATCCATTCCTTCACTCATGTAATAAAGGAACTCTCAGTTGACTAAGTGCTTAGTTTTTTTCACTGTAGAATTGTAGGCGGGGGTGAGGGTGTTAAGGCAAGTATTAACCAGTTGTGCCCCTTTATACTGAAACCATCTTATTGCCTTAACCAAAGAGTGTAAAGGATGTCAGTTTCTGGGGGAAGATAGAGAAGTCTTCCTTAGTTACTTTTTGTTCCAATCACAGAAAATCACAACTGTCTAGGGAGGTACAACTTAATAAAAAGACATAAAACAGGGCGCCTGGGTGGCTCAGTTGGTTAAGCAACTGCCTTCGGCTCAGGTCATGATCCGGGAGTCCCGGGATCGGGTCCCATATCAGACTCCCGGCTCTGCGGGAAGTCTGCTTCTCCCTCTGACCTTCTCCCCTCTCATTCTGTCTCTCGCTCTCTAATAAATAAATAAATAAATCTTAAAAAAAAAAAAAAGACATAAAACATTTAACAACCAATTGTTTCTGTGGCTGGTTAAATAAAGATAAAACATAATAATTTTTAAATGTTTTGCTTCTGACCAAATTTATTTGATATGGTCACTTTTGTAGAAAGTCTGATGTCTGAATGTAAAATGATTCTCTGCATTGCCAATAACGTATGCAACAACCATCTATGAACTTCCACTTCCAATGACCAATTCCTCTGAAGAACAAACAGCTTTTCTCTTCCCATTATTTACTTACAGAGTTTGTGTCTATCAGGTTTCTTGAATTCTGGCTGTTTTGTGAATGTACATAGTCCTGTTAGCCTCCCAACACCTTGGGAGATTATCCCACTTTAATCACCTTGATGGGGGAAGCTTCTGGCTTCTTTAAATATCTGATTTACTTTCGGGATTACTGAAGGCTTTAGCTCTGATTTCTACCTTCTGATTAATGACATTTTTGTAATTCCTAGACTAATATGGGTGCTTGAAATTTGACTGTGCATCTTACTCCAATAATTCATCACTGGAGAAGTACTATTTAATGATGTTTTTAGTGGATATATGCTCATCTGCTTGTATAACAAATGTTTCCTTATCAGATCTTCTCCTTATGTTTATAGTTTTTACCACACAAGTAGTATTTGCTTACCTAACAAAGTTATAAATAAAGAATAAAATAATAAAACCCTCGAGTCCTTCCAGCTGTAATCAGTTAGCTTTTTGGTACATCATTCCAGTTTTTTTCTTTGCAATAAACTACTATTTTTCAAAAATAAGGTCATGCTTTAGTAAATACAGATCTCTCTGATTTTTTAAATGATGTGCAAATTTAATGTTGTGGAAATAT
Source organism: Nasua narica (assembly GCA_028533885.1). Taxonomy (NCBI): domain Eukaryota; kingdom Metazoa; phylum Chordata; class Mammalia; order Carnivora; family Procyonidae; genus Nasua; species Nasua narica. Next base: position 64,092,386 of record CM052801.1, on the reverse strand, counting down.
TGTAAATTATTTAATCTATTTTTGGATATTTGGAATATTTCTAATTTTTTTAGTTATAAATAATGTTGCAATTAACATATTTATACATATGTCTTTGCTCATTTTCATAAATGTTTCTGTCATATATATGTTAATTTATCATTAAAAAATATGATCATTTATATTTTAATAGACATTGCCAAATGACCACTAAAAGAAATATGCCAAATCATCCCCCTCCACCCCGAATAGTATGTGAAATTGCCCGAGTCTCAGCAACAGTAATTTTCAAATTTGACTGCACGTTAGAATCACCCAGGGAGCTTTTTAAAAATTATCAAGGCCCACATTCCTCTCCAGACCAATTAAATCAGCATCTCTGGGAGCAGGAACTTGAGCATTAGTATTTTCTAAAAGCTCTCTATATGATTGTAATGCAACCAGGTTTGAGAATAACTATTCTATACCTTCAACAAAAATGAAAAATATTTTGTCCACACCTACAAATTCTACTTCTAGAAACTTTCATAGGAAAACACCTGCACAAATGAGTGTGTGTACAGTCCAGGGCTCTGGTTTTGGCAGAAAGAAAATAAGGCAAGAGAAATGAAAATGATGGCATTAAAAATGTAGAAAATAATGAATTTGAGATTTGCATTCAGAACTACTACTTGGGGTGCCTGGGTGGCTCGGTCAATTAGGCATCTGCCTTCGGCTCAGGTCATGATGCTGGGGCCCAGGAACTGACCCCCACATAGGGTTTCTTGTTCAGAGGGGAGTCTGCTTCTCCTCCCTCCGCTCCTCCCCCCAGCTTGTACTGTCTCTCTTGCTCTGCTCTCTCAAATAAATAAATAAATAAATAAATCCCTACTACTTTATTCTGCCATGTGTGTGACATACTTATGCAAAAGTGGAATTTGTGTAAGTTCTCAGACTATGTATTTGAGCATCTTATATAGAGCCTTTGACAAATTATGTAAAGCCTGAACACTGGGGAAGCTTTTGGTTAACATGAAAAAATTTCCTTCTACTGAAAAAACATAATAGACACTAACACTGTCCGTGTTATGAATATGCAGAAAGGCAATTCAACCGTCAGTTGCCAGATTCCTTTAAAAGCCAGATGGATGGATATCTGTAGAAGTGGTCACAAAAAAAAAAATGTAACTGGGGAAATCCTTTCCCAAACACATTCTTACTCATAACCCCAAAGTGCAGCTGCTATATGTGTGGTGCATACATACAGATCCAACCCACCCGTCCTCCCCCTGAACCTCTGCAGTGCCTTCTGAAGCAATTTCAGGTAATGCTGAAGTAGTTTGAAAACCACTGTTTGGGGCGCCTGGGTGGCGCAGTTGGTTGAGCAACTGCCTTCGGCTCAGGTCATGATCCCGGGGTCCCAGGATCGAGTCCCACATCGGGCTCCCAGCTCCATGGGGAGTCCGCGTCTCACTCTGACCTTCTCCCTTCTCATGCTCTCTCGCTCTCTCTCTTTCCTAATGAATAAATAAATAAATAAATAAATAATCTTTAAAAAAAAAAAAAAAGAAAAGAAAACCACTGTTTGGGGGTAAAGTATCCCACTTGGTATGCTGGAAATGGGTTACAGGTGCACCAGAGAGACTTCCACTCTCGCTCAGTGCTTGAAGTGACTGGAGTAGGGAATGGGGCAGTTAGAATAACTGGTAGTGATGTCTTTAATGGAAAACAGATGGTTCTGTTTATCCCAGCACAAATACCATTTTCTATGTGTACAGTGACATGATAAAGAATGGGAAGCACGGATCCAGAGAAAAGAAATATTCGACGTATAGCCATGGGCATACAATAATGGTCCTGGCGTCCTTGTGTGACTCAGAAACTGGTTCTGAAGGCAGTTCCAACGTTTCAAATCATAGCATAAGTGTATGGCTTTCCATGGGGACCATTGTAAAAGATAGCTCATGTGCACTTACGTTTTGATGTTTGGGAAGGGGGATAACCAATCCCATATCATCTTGTCATTGTGTAGAATCAAGATGGTTCTGAAAAAAAGATTAATTCTTCATATTCTTAAATAGCAATGCTGTAGCTGTATGTGAAAGTCAGATAATTTACAATTGCACCAAAAACCGTAAGATACCTGGGAATAAACCTAACTAAAGAGGTAAAGGATCTGTACTCTAAAAGCTACAGAACACCTGTGAAAGAAATTGAGGAAGACACAAAAAGATGGAAAACATTTCATGCTCATGGACTGGAAGAATAAATATTGTTAAAATGTCTATGCTACCCAGAGCAATCTACACATTGAATGCCATCCCTATCAAAATACCATCGCCATTGTTCCTAGGGCTGGAACAAACAATTCTAAAATTTGTATAGAACAAGAAAAGACCCCAAATAGCCAGAGGAATGTTGAAAAAGAAAATGAAAGCTGGTGGCATCACAATGTCAGACTTCAAGCTATATTACAAAGCTGTAATCATCAAGACAGTATGGTACACCAGTACCAAGAAATGAACTATTACAGCTTGCATTCACATCAACAGTACAAAAAGGGTTCCTCTTTCTCCACATCCTTGCCAACATTTGTTGTTTCCTGACTTGTTAATTTTAGCCATTCTGACCGGTGTGAGGTGGTATCTCCTTGTGGTTTTGATTTGTATTTCCCTGATGCCAAGTGATGTTGAGCATTTTTTTCATGTGTCTGTTGGCCATTTGTATGTCTTCTTTGGAGAAATGTCTGTTCATGTCTTTTGCTCATTTCTTGACTAGACTGTTTGGTTTTTGGGGGGTGTAGAATGTGATAAGTTCTTTATACATCTTAGATATTAGCCCTTTATCTGATATATCATTTGCAAATATATGCTCCCATTCCAAAGGTTGTCTTTTAGTTTTGTTGACTGTTTCCTTTGCTGTGCAGAAACTTTTTATCTTGATGAAGTCCCAATAGTTCATTTTTGCATTTGCTTCCCTTGCCTTTGGAGACATGTCTAGCAAGAAGTTGTTGCAGCAGACATCGAAGAGGCTGCTGGCCATGTTCTCCTCTAGGATTTTGATGGATTCCTGTCTCACATTTAGGTCTTTCATCCATTTCTAGTTTTTTTCTAGAGATGGCATTGAATATGTAGATTGCTCTGGGTAGCATAGACATTTTAACAATATTTATTCTCTCAATCCATGAACATGGAATGTTTTTCCATTTTTTATTTATTAGAGAGAGCGTGCACAGCAGACAGAGAAACAGGTTCCCTGCCGAGTAACGAGCCTGACATGGGACTTGACCCCAGGACCCTGGGATCATGACCTGAGCCTAAAGCAGCGGTTTAACCGACTGAGCCACCCAGGCGCCCCCCATTTTTTAAATTCATTTATTTGAGAGAGAAAATGAGAGATGAAGTGAGAGAGAGCATGAGAGAGGGGAGGGTAGGAGGGAGAACCAGACTCCCCACTCAGCAGGGAGCCTGATGTGGGCCTTGATCCTGGAACTCCAGGATCATGACCTGAACCAAAGGCAGTCGTTGACCAGCTGAGACACCCAGGCACCCCTTTCCATTTTCTGTGTCTTCCTCAATTTCTTTCATAGGTGTTTTGTAGTTTTTAGAGTACAGATCCTTTACCTCTTTGGTTAGGTTTATTCCTAGGTATCTCGTGGGTTTTGGTGCCATCGTAAATGGGTTTGATTTCTTAATTTCTGTTTCTTCTGCCTCATTGTTAGTGAATTGAAATGCAACTGAGATTAAGAGTCTCTTATGGGTTACTGGAGGAGAGGGGAATGGGGATGGGGTACCAAGAGTGATGGACTTTGGGGAGAATATGTTGCAATGAGCACTGGGTGTAAGACTGATGAATCACAAACCTGTACCCCTGAAACAAATAATATATTACATGTCAATTAATTGAACTTAAATTAAGAAAAAATAAACACATCAAAGGAACTAAATAATAAAAAATAAAAATAAAAAGATAAACAAGCAGGACCAAAAAAAAAAAGACATTAAAAAAAAGAAATGCAACTGATTTCTTTGTGTTGATTTTATATCCTGTCATGTTGCTGAATTCCTTTAAGAGTTCTAGCAATTTTAGGGTAAAGTCTTTTGGGTTTCCTACATAGAGTGTCATGTCATCTGTGAAGACTGAAAGTTTGATTTCTTCCTTTCCTTTTTGGATGTCTTTTATTTCTTTTTGTTTTCTGATTGCTGAGGCTAAGAGTTCTAGTACTCTCACAGCAGGAGTGAGAGTAGACATCCTTATCCTCTTCCTGACCTTAGGGGAAAAGTTCTCATTTTTCCCCCGGAGCATGATATTCGCTGTGGGTTTTTCATATATGGCCTTTATGAAATTGAGGCCTGTTCCCGCTATCCCTATATGGCAGAGAGTTTTTATCAAGAAAGGATGCTTTATTTCATCAAATGCTTTTTCTGCATGAATTGAGAGGATCATGCCATTTTTTCCTCTTTTGTTAATGTGATGTATCACGTTGATTGATTTGTGAATGTTGAACCAGCCTTGCAGCAAAGGAATGAATCCCAGTTGGTCATGGTGAATAATTCTTTAAAAAAAATTTTTTTTAAGATTTTTTTTATTTTTGTTTGACAGAGAGAAATCACAAGTAGGCAGAGAGGCAGGCAGAGAGGGAGGAGGAAGCAGACTCCCTGCTGAGCAGACAGTCCTATGTGGGACTCGATCCCAGGACCCTGAGACCATGACCCGAGCTGAAGGCAGAGGCCTCAACCCACTGAGCCACTCAGGCGCCCCGAATAATTCTTTTAATGTACTGTTGGATCCTACTGCTATTATGTTGGTGAGATTTTGGCATCCATGTTCATCAGGGATATTGTTCTGTAATTCTCCTTTTGGGTGGGGTCATTGTCTAGTTTTGGATTCAAGGTAATACTGGCCTCATAGAATGAGTTTGAAAGTCTTCCTTTCCTTTCTATTTTTTGAAACAGCTTCAGAAGAATAGGTACTAGTTCTTCTTCAAATGTTTGGTAGAATTCCCCTGGGAAGCCATCTGGCCCTGGACTCTTGTTTGTTGGAGATTTTTGACTACTGCTTCAATTTCCTTGCTGTGGATCTTTTCAGGCTTTCTATTTCTTTCTGTTTCAGTTTTGGTAGTTTATAATTTTCCAGGAATGCATCCCTTTCTTCCAGATTGCCGAATTTGTTGGCATATAGTTGCTCATAATATTCTCTTATAATTTTTTTGTGTTTCCTTGGTGTTTGTCATAATCTCTCCTCTTTCTTTCATGATTTTATTAATTTGGATCCTTTCTCTTTTCTTTTTGATAATTATGGTTAGGGGTTTATTGATCTTATTAATTCCTTCAGAGAACCACCTTCTAGTTTCATTGATCTGTTCTACTGTTCTTTGGTTTCTATTTCATTGATTTCTGCTCTAATTGTTATTATTTCTCTCTCTTTTATTGCTTGTTTTAAGCTTTATTTCCTCTTCTTTTTCCAGCTCCCTTAGGTGTAAGTTTCGTTTGTGTATTTGAGACTAGTCTTGTTTCTTGAGAAAGGCTTGTTTTGCTATGTACTTCCCTTTTAGGACTGCCTTTGCTGTACCCTAAAGATTCTGAACAGTTGTGTTTTCATTTTCATTTGCTTCCATGAATTTTCTTAGTTCTTCTTTAATTTCATGATTCATTCATTCATTCTTTAGTAGGATGTTTTTTAACCTCCAAGTATTTGAGTTTCTCTCAAATTTCCTCTTGTGATTGAGTTCAAGTTTCAACACATTGTGGTCTGAAAATATGCAGGGAATACTCCCAATCTTTTGGTACCACTTGAGACCTGATTTGTGACCCAGTATGTGACCTATTCTGGAGCATGTTCCAAGTGCACTTGAGAAGAATGTGTATTCTGTTGCTTTAGGATGGAATGCTCTGTATATATCTGTGAAGTCCATCAGATCCAGTGTGTCATTCAAAGCCCTTGTTTCCTTATCAATCTTCTGCTTAGATGATCTATCCATCGCTGTGGGTGAGGTGTTGCAGTCTTCTAGTATTATTGTACTATTATCAATTGTTTCTTTAACTTTGTTATTAATTGGTTAATATAATTTGCTATTCCCATAAATATAAATATTTATAATTGTTAGATCTTGTTGGGTAAACCCTTTAAATATGATATAGTGTCCCTCTTCATCCCTTACTACAGTCTTTGGTTTAAAATCTAATTTATCTGATATGAAGACTGCTGCCCTGGCTTTCTTTTATGTCCATTTCCATGATAAATCATTCTCTACGCCCTCACTTTCAATCTGGAAGTGTCTTTAGGTCTAATTTGAGTCTCCTGTAGACAGCATATGGATGGTTCTTGCTTTTTTATCCAATCTGATACCCTGTGTCTTTTGAATGGAGTTTTAGTCCATTTACATTTGGTCTGTTTGTTAGAAGACATTTAATTCCAAAATTGTAAAGAAAGCAAAACTTATATATACACAAAATTGAATACAATGAAAAGAAGCCATAAATGAAGAATATATCCATAAAATGTAAATATAAAATGAAAGTTAAAAAAGACTAAAAAACAAAGAGTTGATAAAAAAACTAGTTGAAAAGGGAAAAAAAGAAAAAATTAAAAGGAAAAATTTAAACTGAAAGATAAAAGATCATGAGAAAAAAACCCTCAAATTCTATATACTATTTTCTCCTAGCACTGGAGTTTTATAGTTCTGTGTGCTTGGTAAACTTGGCATTAACCTGATATTCCAGCTGGCCTTGTGCGGGAGGGGCCTACTGCCCTGACTCTCAGGTGTCTTTTCCTGGGTGGAGTTGCGCCATCCCTTCCCAGGTGGCTGAGCTCACTGTAAGCTGACTTGGGTTGCTCTATGGCTTTGTTCCCTGAAGGCTTTTGGGTATAAAAGTAAAAATGGTGGCATACTACCTCCAGCCCGGGAGTGGCCCTTTCTCTTCAGTAAAGGAAAGGAAAAGCAGTCTTCATTTTTGTTTGCACCAACTCTGTGGTCTCTTATGGTGCACACCCCCGCAGATCCTTCTGTGGGAAGGAGGACTGTCACCAGGGGCATACCACTAGAAGGGTGCCTGCAGGGAGAGCAGTCACCCCATCCTGCATGCTGCACCTGTGCTGCCCCTCTTGGGGGAAGGAGGAAGCTCTCTGTGTTTCTGCCCTTTGCAGGGCCCCCATAGGGAGAGCTGCTGCCCAGTCGGGCCACAGTTCATGGTTTATGGCAAACCTGGAGCTGAGCACCCACGTGCTGACCATAGCCGGTTTCCCCACTCCAATGCTTGGGCACTCTGCTGGCTTAGGCATCCCTATTTTTTCTGTGACCCCGGGGATCCTGAGGCCACACTGTGCCACCTAGGATTCTGCCCCACTTCGCCATCTGACACCCTTCGGGCAGGGACATTTCTCACTGGAGCAGACTTCTAAAAGTTCTGATTTTGCACTCTGGGGTTATATCACTTTCCAGTAGCTGGCTTTTGGAGGTTCCCTGCCCCTGCCATTTATCTTCCAATATCCAACCCCTCAGATTCACTTCTCCACACCTCCTACCTTGCAAAAAGTGGTTGCTTTTCTATTTGTAGAATTCCAGCAATTCTTCTCTTACATCTCAGGTTGAATTCATAGGTCTTCAGAATGATTTGACAGATATGTAGTTAAACTCAAGGGACCAGATGAAATGAGATCCCCTACTCTTCCACCATCTTGTCTCCCTCTACCTTTAAAATACTTTTTATTGAAGTGTAATTAACATACAGTGTTATATTAGTTTCAAGTGTACAGTATAATGATTCAATAATTCTATACATTACTCAGTGCTCTCATGGTAAGTGTACTCTTACTCCCCTTTATCCATTTCACTCATCACCACACCCCCCTCTCCTCTGGCAACCATGAGCTTGTTCTATGTATTTAAGACTGTCTTTTCCTTCTTTTTTTTTTTTTTTGATTTGTTTGTTTCATTTCTTAAATTCTACTTATGAGTGAAATCATATGGTATTTATCTTTCCTTGACATATTTTAGAGCTTTCCACAAGTACTTAACTGGGCTGTGGGGAGTAGAGTAGCAAGTCTTCCCTTCCCACATGGATGATTAACAATTTCTGGAGAAGAAAAAAATACTTCAGGATTTTTATACTCTGTTTTATTTTGGGTACCAAGACCATGGCAGCCAAGTTTAGTTTGCTAAATGAGGTATTCAACATACACAAGAAACAGTTTGCATGTTTCTGCTGTTCTCGCCTTTAAGGAAACCTTGGCAATGACTATTAGGGGGGACATGGCACCTCTAGGAGATAAGTAGCCAGAGCTTCTTTCAGACATTTGCTGACAGGGTACATAACTCTGAGAGTAGTTGTCCAGAGTAAGCTAAGGTGGTCCCATGATCTTTTAAAGCAAAATCTGCATGTTGATTTACTGAAGCCTTTTATAAACTCGTGATTATGATGCTATTCTGAAGCTTATCTAAGAATGACCAATCTCTTTAATCTGAAAGTACATAAAATACAATTATATAATCTTTATACAGCTGTGACAGCAAAGCAGTTTTGCTCACTGCAAAGCTTGCGCTTGTTTCATTAATAATACCTATTCTGTCCCCCCTGCGTTTAAAAAAAAAAAAAGAAAAGAAAAGAAAAAAAAATAATACCTGTTCTGTCCTGAGCTTTACTTGTGTGTACATATCACTTGCTAGTCTACTGACTGTAGCTGCTGCCTGAGTTTGGGTCCATAACGCAATTCAGGACAAAATTTGGTAGAATAATGTCAGCATAGCTAAACTCTTCACTCTTCTCTTTTCAATTTAGTTCACAGAGTGTAAAGTGATACAACTTTTCTGGTTGTCAGTCAGTGGTACTTGTGAGGGCCTCAATCTGAAGATCACAGGGTGAGTGGCAATGAGGGGGGCATAAGTAAGATAGGGAAAGTGATATATATATATGTATATCCTCCACTCCCTTCTCACTAGGTGATGGGGTCCATTCTCACAGCTCTAGAATTAACCCAACAGACTATAGAGGTTGATTCAATTGTCACATTAATAATATGAAATATTATGTGAACTTTAAAATGTTATAAAACAGGGCGCCTGGGTGGCTCAGTGGGTTAAAGCCTCTGCCTTCGGCCCAGGTCATGATCTCAGCATCCTGGGATCAAGCCCCGCATCGGGCTCTCTGCTCAGCAGGGAGCCTGCTTCCCCCTCTCTCTCTGCCTGCCTCTCTGCCTACTTGTGATCTCTCTCTCTCTCTGTCAAATAAAGAAATAAAACCTTTTAAAAAATTAAAAAAATGTTATAAAATGATAGATGTTTCTTTTTTTTCTTTGCCCCTCAGAGTAGCAAAGACTGATAATATTGATAATTTTTGGCAAGTATATGAAAACATTCAGGCTCCATAAATTGAGTGGATATATTTTAGAAGTCAGTTGGCCAGTATATGTCAACATTTGTAAATATCCATGAAAAGAGAAGCAGCCCCTGACATCTAGGAGCTGGCCTGGCACTCACAGCAAGGCCTTGGTATTCTCTTATTGAATATAAACAACTTCACAGAATATTAATATCAGATAAAGTTACTCTATGACTGTGATGTATCAAGAGTAAAACAACAACACTGTGTAATCCTGTATGAATACTGGGAGACATTGTCCAAATCACAAAAATAACCAAATATCCCCTTATTCTGGCTAATATGAGTGACTTCTGCTTCTTTACCTATCACAACTGTAACCCTGGCCTAGTCTTCCTCATTTGTAAAGTACGATTTATTTAGATAGCAGATTATGCTTCAAGTACTCATGCTTCCTGACAACTTTCAAACTACATCAAAGCCACACTTCCTTAAACCCTTCCCTAAGTCACCAACACAAGTCCTAATCCTATAATAATTCATTTCTAAAACCCTCTTCTTGAAATATCACATGATTTGCCATGGTGCATGTTCTTTCTCTTTGCAATTATGCTTGTTCAAATACAGGCATATTCCTGTTGGTTTTTGGCTGGAGAACATTGCCATTCATGATCTTTGACAAAGAAGTTCCACTTCAAGGAATTTATCATACAGAAATATTCAAAGAGGCATGAAGATATAAACAGGAATATATCAATTTCACAGAAAAAAACATGACTATGAAAGAATATACTAAAAAGTATGTTGCATAAGTACAAAATGCTGCTGAGAGAAATTAAAGGAAACCTAAATAAGTAGATATATTTTGTTCATGGGTCAGAAGATTCAATATTGTTAAGACGTTAGTTCTATTTAAATTAATCTATTGATTTAAAACTATCTCAATCAAAATCTCAGCTGGAGTTTTTGTAGAAATGGATCAGCAGATTCTAAAATTTGTATCTAAAAGCAAAATTAAAAATAACCAAAATAACTTTGAAAAATAACAAACTTAAAGGACTCACACTGCCTGATTTTAAGACATTATAAAGCTACAGAAATCAACACAGTGTGGCACTGCAATCAAGATACACAAATAGATCAATGGAACAGAATAGAGCCCAGAAACAGATCCAACCATACATAGAGGGACAACTGATTTTTTTTTTTTTTTTACAAAGATGCAACAAAGACAACTCAAGGGAGAAAGAAGTCTTTTAAGCAAGTGATGCTGCAACAACTGGATATCACTCTGCCAAAAAATGAACTTTAACTTAAAACTTGGACCATATACAAAATCTCAAAATGGATCAGACCTAAATGTGAAACCTAAAGCTATAAAACTTTTAGAATATAGGATAAAATCTTTGTGACCTTGGTTAGGCAATGGTTTCTCATAGATAACAGCAAAATACAACTGGTAAAAGAACTGATCTTTATCAAATTTAAAAATTCTATTCTTCAAAAGTCATTTTTTAAGAGTAAAAAAAAAAAACAATCCATAGACTGGGAGAAACTATTTGTAAAACATATATCTGATAATAGACTTGTAGCCAGCATATATAAAAACAACTCTTACAAATTAAAAACAATCAAAATGAACCACCCAGTTTAAAAAAAAAAAGCAAAATATTTACATATACCTCACCCAAGATATATGGATGGCAAATATACATATGAAGAGATGTTCAACATTATTCCTCATTAGATAAATGCAAATTAGAACTACGATGAGAAAGAAAACGCAGGCAGTGAAGTCTTAGGTATCAGCCTGAATAATATTTTTTTGGATCTATCTCCTCAAGCAAGGAAAGCAAAAATAAAGTAATGGGAATACATAAAACAAAAGCTTTTGCACAGCAAAGGAAACCATCAGCAAAATGAAAAGGCAAACTATTAAATTGGAAAAGATGTCTCAAATGATAAAACCGATAAGGGGTTAATATCTCAAATACACACATATATATACACACTCATATATATGCATATTTATGTATATATATATATAAACTCATACAACTCAATATAAAAAAAAACACAATCCAATTAAAAAATATGCAGAGGACCTGAATAGACATTTCTCCAAAGAAGACATACAGATGGCCAACATGAAAAGTTGCTCAACATTACTGCTCTTTGGAGAAATGTAAATCAAAACCACAGCATCAGTTTACACCTGTCAGAATGGCTCATATCAAAAAGAAATAACACATATTGGTGAGGATATGGAGAAAAGGGAACTCTATTGTACTGCTGATGGGAATGCAAAATGGTGCAGCTCCTATGGAAAACAGTATGGAGGCTTTTCAAAAAATTGAAAATAGAATTATCATTCAATCTAGTAATTCAACTTTTGGGTATTTATCTGAAGAAAATGACAACACTAATTCAAAAAGATATACGCACTTCTATGCTCATTGCAGCATTATTTACAGTAGCCATGATATGAAAGCAACCTAAGTGTCCATTGATATGTGAATAAAGATGTGGCATACATACAATGGATTATTTTACTCAGTCATACAAAAGAATGAAATCTCACCATTCATGACAACATGGTTGGACCTAGAGAGTATTTTGTTAAGTGAAATCATTCAGACAGAAAAAGTGAGATACTATATGGTTTCATTTTTATGTAGAACCTAAACAGACTCATAGATACAGAGAATAATTTGGTGGTTGCCAGAGGGAAGGGGGTAGGACGGGAATTGGCAAATACGGAAAGGGGATTAAATGGTACAAACTTTCCGTTATAAATTAAGACACAAGGATATAATGCACAGCATAGAGAAATAACATTAATAATATGTAACTGCTTTATATGGTGAGAGACGGTAGCTAGACTTACCATGGCGATCACTTTGTAACACCTATGCTTAATCACTGTGTTATAGACCTAAAACGAACGCATCATTGTATGTCAACTATACTTAAATTAAAAAAAAGAACTACGAGATATAGCTAAAATTAAAAAGACCGACCAAAGTATTAAAAAGCATGTGGAGAAATCAGAATTCTCACACACTGCTACAGGAATGTAAAATAGCACAACCACTTTGGGAAATGTAAAAGTTAAATGCATACCTACCATATGCTTCAGCCATTCCACTCCTAGCTATTCACCCAAGAGCAAAGCAAAGCACATGTCCACAGACACAGTTGTATACAAATGCTCATAGCAGCCTTTATTTGTAATAGTCCAAATCTGGAAACACCCCAAATCTCCATCACAGGTCAATGGATAAACTGTGATATAATCATATAGGCTACTTGGAAATAAAAAAACAATGAACTATTGATAAACATAACAACATGGATGAGTCTCAAATAATTATGCTGAGTTAAAGAAGCCACACACTCCTGACCAACTCCTCCAAATACATACTGTATGGTTCCATTTATATAAAATTTCAGAATATGAAAAAAACAGATCAGTGGTTGCCAGGAGACAGGGAGATATAGGTAAATGTGGTAGGGATAAAAAGGGGCATGAAGAAACTCTGGGGGTCGTGATAATATGTTCAGTATCCCAACTGGTGATAGTTTCACATATGTATACATATGTCAAAATGTATTAAATGATACACTTTAAAGATTTCTTTTTAAAGACAGAGAGCATGATCAGGGAGGGGCAGAGAGAGGAGAGAGAATCTTAAGCAGGCTCCACACTCAGTGCAGAATCCAATGCTGGGCTTGATCTCACCAACCCTGAGAACATTACCTGAGCTGAAATCAAGAGTTGGACGCTTAACAAATGAGTCACCCAGGTGCCCCCAAACTGTATATTTTAAATATGTATGGATTAATTTATGTCAATTGTATGTCAATAAAGTATTAAATAAAAAGTTTGTGATAGATCTGCATAATACTAAGTTGGAAAGATAATTATAAAGACAAGGCAAGTTGCAGAATACTACACTCTTGTTCCAAAAAATAAATGTGTGCATATTATTAAGAGGGATATGCAATGAAACATTATGGCACTATGTACTAATTGTTAACACAGAAGAAACACTAAGTGATTAAAAAATGTTATAGAAGCACATTTATTGATACAGAAAGATGCTCAAAATATATAGTCAGGGGAAAAAAGCAAGTTACAAACAGATTTTACAGTATGATCTTGTTTTAGTTTCTTAGCTACTGAAAAATCTCAAAGCATCTAACCTAATATTTTCACACATTCTCTTCAGTTTACACCAGCAGTTGTAATCCCTACTTATGAGTTATCTGATAAAGGCAGAATAAGGGAAAAACAGTAATTCCTCTAACATTAAACAGCCTACAGCAACTACTGCCTTCTTTACATGTTGAGAGCACATTCAGCAATGTATCTGTATATGTATGGATATATGTGAGTGCTGTTATCTTTTTGTGTGCACATGCTTTATTTCTGCAACTAGATTACAAATTTCAATGATTTTTTTTTTTTTTTGCATTTTGAAGCCAGAAATAGATCTAAGCAAATACTAATGAACAAGTTTACCCTACTTAAGATGAACTGGTTCACTATCTTAAGTAAAATGTTAAACAGTTGCCCATCTACACAAAACTCAACAGATGTTTTCAGCTTACAATGCAATATTCATTTGATAGCTCAAAAATGGTCTAGGTCAAACCTAGAGACTGTCGCAGGTAATGTCATGCTAAAGATGTGATTTTATAATGTACACACTGTAATAATCAAAACATTATGCAAGGCTTTTTAGGAATACACAGCCTATTAGATTGTTCAAAGACTTCGCTTTTATTTCTGGCTCATTTTACATTGTTTCAATAATCACTTTAACTTCACGGAAAATGGCCATCAGTGTATTGTAACTCATATGATCGACAACTACAATTGAACCTTTTCTGATATGCTCCTTTATGTTAATAAATATGGCCACAGCACTAACGAGATTGGCTTTTGCCTCTTTCTGGTTAAAGATGAGTTTTAATGCTGCTAAGGCCTTTGTATTGATCATGTCTCTGGCTGCAGTTGGATTTTCAGACATATTCAAAAGTACTTTCAAAACAAGATTTCTGGTTTTACGATTTCCCAGGGATAGCAAATGGAAAAGCTCTGAAAAGTAATTGGCAACAATGTGGTGATGGTTAGAATCAGCCGTCAGTTGCCCTAGTATCTTTAATCCAGATTGCTGTCCAGGTGAGTTCAAGGGAAAAGACATGGTTTCCTTACACATATGCTTAACATGTAATTCAACCTTACGTTGTCTCTCATCCCCAGAAGGAGGATTCAGAGTAATTACGGCCTTTTTTCTGATTTCAGAGGAAGGAAAACTGAGCAAGCTTTCAATAAGCGTCACTACGCCCACCTCATTAATAAACTCTTGGGCAAAGGGATGAACATTAATGATCCCCATTGCAATTTGAGCTATTTTATGAATGAGAGGATCAGTAGTTGACTTCAGTAAGGTAACAAGTTTTTCAAATTCCTCAGAATCCATGTAGCATTCCATTTTGCAAGGGCAAGCAAAAGGCTTAATCCCATTCGCTTCCCTGATCCTGATTTGGCGTCTAATCTCCTCTATAGTCTGAATGCAAGGGTCAGAACCAAATGGGTACTCAGGGACAGGCTGTGAGCACGAAGTAGTGCTCGTAGAAGGGCATGTTGTTGCCACAGGCAAAGAATGGGTATTTTCTTCAGCTGAGGCCAGGACAATATATGAAGGAGGCTTTGTTTCAAATGGGACTTGGGATCTAAAGCCCAACACTGCTGGAGTTACAGCAGGGGCTTTGGGCCAGATAGTTACCTCAGACCAGTCCTTGGGCCTATTTTTTTCATTAATTTCATCCACAGGCTGGGGCTTAACTATCCTGCTCACAGGTTTAGGGTTAGGATCAAAACTAGTTTCATCTCCATCCCAAAACCAGTTTCCAATAACATTTTCTTCTTCCTCCTCCTCAGTCCCTGGCCTAACTTTAGAGCTGGCCCCAGTCACAGGTTCTAACTTTTCAGCACAGGATGGGGCACCAATACCAGCTTTACCTTCATCCTTAGCACTGGAACGATTACTAGCCTCTTCTCCATTCCAAAACCAGGAACCAACATTGGCCTCTTCCCCAGCCCAAAACCAGGTATCAACACCAGCTTTATCTTTACATGTGGACCTGGACTCAGCGTTCGCCTCAGCCACAGAAGACATCCCAGATACTTTAGTGGCCTCATCTTCAGCTTTGGGACTGAAATCTGCCAGGGTTCCTTCCTTTATCTCAGTAACATTCCTGTTCTTAGCCCTTGGCTTCGCCGCTGCCGCTGCATCAGTTTGAGACCCTGCCTTGGCTGTTGCTTTGTCCTGGGTCTTGGCTACAGGTCTGACTGTGCCAGTAGACTCCCTCTTTGCCTCAGCTTGTACACCAGCCCTTTTTTGAGTTTTGGATTTTTTTCTATTCTTATTCTTAGCCCCAGTCATGGTTGAAGACCAGTTATATAGATAGCCCTATACAATCTTGGCCTTGGTTCTCAACGTGTCCCAGGTCAATGTCTTAACACTCTTTCACTGGGTCAGACATAAACTTTGTAGCAAGAGTTAGTCACAAACTCGACAGTCACACAGTCCCTTTCCCAAACACACAGCCTCTGTTAGTGATACAGAGATAAGCAGAGGAATTCAGCCCGAGTGAAGAGGATGGTTTCTGAGTGTAGACCTGTTGAAGGTGATGATCTGCCACTCCAAGGCCACTAGAGCCACCACTGCAGATGGACCTGAGGTGGAAGAAGAAAATGAGCTTTAAGTCTCTTCCAACTGTGCTTCTCCACGCAGACAGCCACACAAGACATGAAAATAGAGATGGATTATGTGGTAGAAGTGAACTGTAGAAACCTGTTACCTCATTTTATCCCTTCCACACTCCCACTAATGACCAACAATGTACTGCCCAAACGCTAACACACTCTTTTCTCTATATCACATAGGAGCATAGATGATGGAATAGCTTGCTGAAAGTGAGAAAGGCTAAGAAACATCCAGCTCCTTTGGTATACGTCACTATACTCTACAGGTCTACCAAGGTAGGCCTCATGTCAACATACACTCATCTAGTGCAATTTTCTCCTCCTTCATTACCCCTAGAAGTGAAAAGTCCTACAGCCAATACACAGTCAGACCTATGGACAAAAACACAGGAGAGTTGGAATTTTGAATATTTGGTAGACAGACATGTGCTCTGAATTCTAAACCCAATATATGCCTCTTCAAATCTAGAACTCTGGTTATATAATGTTTCTGGCCTCCTCTGTACTCCTCATGGCTTCCCATCCCATTTACTGAGTATCTATCAATTACCCTCTAGGCATAATCCTGGCTTAACTTATCCCCATTTCCTATACACAAATGTGAGAACAGAAGTGTCTGGAAAGTTGGAAGACAATGGTTCCAAGATATGATCTGGTCTCACCTACTTGCCAATAGCCCACTTTCATTCCCAATCCATAAGGCTGCTCATGCTCACACTCACCTTGGATCCAAATGAATAGTTTTCGTCCTCTTATTTAATTCAAAGTGAACAACTATCTATAGCTTTCTACAGGAACCTATAAAGAAACAAACTTAAAAATAAAGAGGCAAAAGAGAGAAAACAGGAGATTAAGTTAGCCCCACATCCATCACAAGAGTTATAACACATACTTTTGTTTATTTGAGGCCATGTTAAATGTCTCCTACCTGTCTGCTCCTACCAGATGTTTCTGCATCTATTCCCCCAAGACCTGCAGCTTTTCTAATTATGCTTCCTCCCAATTTTTAATTGTCATTTTCCCAGCAGTGACCACACCTCTTTCCCAGAAAAAATATGACATGGAAGAGTGGATAGTGGAATGTAGGCAACTGTATTTAGAAGGCACTCAGTAAAGATACTAGTGACTATTATTTCAATATCACCATTGCATGCCCCTACCCTTTCCCCACGCATACAAAGACCCTACCTGTTTGCCACCTATGCCAGCCAACCTACACAGTAGGGGTCCTCAGGAACTTCTATCCTTCGGACCAAAGACCAGTCCTTAGCTGGAGAAGAGTCACGTCCTGCAAAAGGGAGGATGAGCATTCAGCAAAATATCAAGAGAATATACTGACAATGGCAGGAAAATACCAGGTTAACAGACAGATTCCCTGAGTTTAGGACCTAATACCACCTTTGAAATATCAGGAAGTAAGTGTAAACATCATAGGGTCCAAATGGACCCTTCAGAAAATATTCCCCTCCATTTTGACCCACCATTCCCACACCTCAACATATTAAAGGGGCCTGCGATGTTGAGAAAAATGATCCTGAAGGAGAAAGGTGGATTGATACGACACTATTTCTTTACATAGACCCTTCCTGTGAAAGGTGATCTACTCTTCACCCTGTCATTTCCTTACATTTACTTAGGTTCAAAATATAAATGTGGAAGGCAATACTATGAGGTGGAAAAACAGTTCATTCTGATGCCGTCATAATCTACCCACTCAACTGCTCTTTTGCTAAATGCGTCAGACCTACCACACGGAAAGACTTTGGCATCAATCAGGCACCTGTGGGAACGGATAGCACCAGGGCGTCGGGCCCAACAGGCCCCTTTCCAGAATCAGGGCCCAAAGCAGCCAACGCCACCAGCCACCCGCTCCCGCCTGCTGGGCACAGAGCTCCGACGTCGCCCCCCCACCCACCCCGGCGGCCTCCCTAGGGGCCCCCCCACCCAAGCTCCCGCTCCGCCATTTCTTCTGCAGCAGCCCCCCCCACCACCACCCAAAACAGCTCTCTCCCAGCACAGGCACCGTCGACGGAGGGTCGCGGGCGCCTGGAAAGCTGGCCGCGGAGTGGTGGGCGCAGTTCGCCTCCAGAGGATCCGAGGGAGCCTCTCCGGTCAGCCCCGGTGCCCTGGGCCCAGCCCGCGCCAACCGCCGCCTCTCCTCGCCAAGGGTCCCGCGGCGTTGCGCACCTCTCTGGGACCAGCTACGACCGGGTCGCCTCCTCCTTGCCAGGCTGCCAGGGTCTGGGGTCCGGGCAGGCTGTAAGCCGAGAGACAGTGGGGGTCCCCCGCCTCCCCCCCCCC
>CM052801.1:64050279-64073532 GCA_028533885.1 Nasua narica | reverse complement strand
CTCGCAGTCACATCCAAGCTCTCATGATCTTTGGCCGTGTGGAAATGCGGCAGGGAATAGAACCAGCTGGGATCTCGGCCACCTGCCATACACATCTGTCTAGTTTCCCCAGCCATTCTTTGGAAGAAGGCCCCATCATGTACCTACTTCCCCAGGACAAAGCCTGGTGGTTCTTGAATCCTCTGATTCCTTTACCGCTACATCCTTCCTCTAGTCTTGAGCCCTTCCTTCCTTTCCGTGTTCCACGGGCAAACAGGGCAATGCGTTTAAGCACGACTGTGGTTAAGCATGAACCTGTTGGGGCCCATTTTAAACCCAATTAAATGGCACTTTCACTGTGATACGCGGAATAAAGGTCCCTCAGTGATGTCCACATGCTATTCTCCAGAGCCTGTAAATATGTGATGTTACAGGGCAGAGAAGTAAGATTGCTGATCGAGTTAAGATTGCTAATCAGCTGAATTTAAAATAAAAATATGCTGGGTCTCTTCCTGGCAATGTAATTACAAAAGTACTTCACAAGAAGAAGGCAGAAGAGTCAGTGTCCCAGTGAAGTAGCATGGGAAAGACTGGAAAAGTCATTTCTGGCTTTGAAGATGAAATAAAGCCGGGGCCTAAGGAATGCAGGCAGTTTCTAGAAGCTGGAATAAGCAAAGGAAGCCGATTCTATCCAGGATCCCTCTGAGAAATGAAGCCTGACCATCACCTTCATTTCAGACCAGTGATATCCATTTTGTATTCCCTACATCCAGCACTGTAAGGTACTATGTTTGTGTTATTTTAAGCTGCCAAGAATGTGGTTGTGTGTTACGCAGCAGTAGGAACTAAATTTACTCACCATCTTGACTTGAAAGTCCATTCCCCTTGACTTACTTTACTTGGCCCTCAACCCCTGGGAAGATCAATTTGGGGGCTCATCTCTTACCCCTACAACCACTCTCTCCAGCAATCCCGTCTCTGTTTTCCAAAGAAAAGAGACTTTTGCAATGGCCTTTGAGGTTCATCTTGGAGAAAGTCCCCATTTGCTGAAAATCACTGATAGTTTTGATGATGAAAAGGAACTATATTCTTACCATGAATTTTCACATGTTTTCATTTAAGCTTTTATTTAGTTTTAAACATTTATTATAACTGTGCAATATTTAGGTTATAAAAAAACATCTGGAGATGACTCTATACAGTATCTGGACTGACAATGGATGTCAATTATCAGAGGAGGGCTGCTTTTGCTGTGCTGTTTAAATGGTTTTAGCTGAACTGCGGATCATTTTTTCTTTATTCCACAGCATACTACCTTGGGTGAATGCCAGGCTTGAAGAAGGGAGTCTGAGCTCTGCTGGGATCTGTGGGTGTGTGTGAATCTCCTTGCCTCCCTGAACTGTTCTTTCACTTTCTTAAAGTCTCTGGTGCCTTTCATTCATTCAAGAAATACATATGAATACCTTCTTTATCCTAGGCACTGGAGATATGGTAGAAACACAAGTGAAAGAAATCTCTGTTCTTGTGGAGGCTACAGTTACTTATAGTTTCTATCTTACGCACCTTCTTATCAAAGTTTGCAGATATATTCAATATCATACCAGCACAAACTTCTCTGATAATTCTGGATTTTGATTCCGAGATCTTTCTGACAGAGGGTTGAATCTACCAATAGCTGACAGATTTTGCTGTAAGACTTTTAAATACCTGTTGAACAATTTATTGTGAATTCACTGAAAGAACAGTCACTATTACTCATTAACATTTCTTGAACTGAGAAAGGTCCTATTTTAAGATCTTTATGTGCATTAACTTACAATAGTGAACAATATGTAATATTATCAAAATATACTATTACTATCTTCATGTAACAGGTAAGGAAACCAGCTCAGATAGGTTAAATTTCATCTTTAAAGTCAGAAAGCAAGGAAAAAAGAGATTAAAACATACTAATCTATGTCTAACTGCTAAGCAATATTTAATTCATCCTATAAGGACTTCTAGTCTAACAGATTGCAGCAGCCGTGGTTCTATACCCTGTTCCTGCACTAGCACCTGTGTTACTCTGACTTGCTCCTGAAATCTCTTATAATTAAATAACCCCCAATTGTTAAGCCTGAGGTATAGAGGCAGCTGTGCTGATTAATCATAACTACAGCTCTGCTCCCAGCCCGATGCCCCACTTCCCACAAATATGGATGTGAACTTTCACACTGGCATACACCTTGTCTGGGACCAGTCATGATCTATTCTTTGTCCATCTCAATCACCATGGACACAGATCTTTTTTTTTTTTTTTTGGTTCATTTAGCTAAAGTTGGCTCTTTATTTTAATTTTCAATTTCATAGTGACATACAATTTTGAGCATGTTTTCACATGCTTATTTGCCTTCTCTTTATCCTTTTTGGTCAGTTGTCTGTTCAGATTGTTGCCATTTTTTAATGGGTTTGATAGTTTTCTTATTGTAATTTTAAGAGTTCTTTGTATATTTTGGATACCAGTCTTCTCTATCAGATTTCTGTTTTGCAAAGTTTTTCCTCTTAATTTTTGGCTTGCTTTCCATTCTATTAACAGAGTATTTTGCAGGCAGATTTATTTTTAATGCAAGTCCAACTTACTAACATATTCTTTCATGGATTACACTTTTTGTGTTGTATCTAAAAAGTCATCACGAAACTCAGGGTCATCTAGGTCAGCTTCTAGGAGTTCTATATTTTTGCATTTTATATTTAGCTCTGTGATCCCTTTTGAGTTAATATTTTTGAAAGAGCTAAAGTTTATGTCTAGATTCATTTTTTTTGCATGTTGCTGACCAGTTGTTTCATCACTATTTGTAGAAAAGAGTGTAGTTTTCCCACAGAATTACCTTTACTCTTTTAACAACAACTAGTTGATTATATTTGTGTGGATCTATTTCTGGCCTCTTTCTTCTGTTGCATTGATCTACTGGTCTTTTCTTTTGGCAATACCATGTCTAGATTACTGTAGCTTTATGGACATCATTGAAGTTGGATAATGTCTGTCCTCTTTGTTCTCCTTCAGTATTGTGTTTGCTATTCTTGGTCTTTTGCTTTTCCATATAAACTTTAGAATCAGTTTGCTGATATCCACAAAATAACTTGTAGGGATTTTGAGTGGGATTGCATTGAATCTATAGATTAATTTGGGAACTGACATCTTGAAACTATTGAGCCTTCCTATTCAGGCTCATGGAATATCTTTCCATTTATTTAGATCTTTGATTTCTTTCATTGGTGTTTTACAGGTTTTCTCATATAGATTTCACACATATTTTTGTAGATTTATACATAAATATTTTATTTTGGTGCTATATAAGTGGTATTGTGGTTTTTCTTTAATTTAATTTTATTTTTTCAGTTTTCCAAGATTCATTGTTTATGCACCCAATTCCAATTTTCATTGCTGGTATATAAGAAAAAATGGAGGGCGCCTGGGTGGCTCAGTTGGTTGAGCAACTGCCTTCGGCTCAGGTCATGATCCTTGAGTTCCAGGATCGAGTCCCACATCGGGCTCCCAGCTCCACGGGGAGTCTGCTTCTTCCTCTAACCTTCTCTCCTCTCATGCGCTCTCTCACTTTCTCTGTCTCTCAAATAAATAAATAAATAAAATCTTTAAAAAAAAAAAAGAAAAAATGGAAATTTTTATATTAACCATGTATCCTGCAAAATTGCTATAATTGCTCATTAGTTTCAGGGCTTTTTTAGTTGATCATTTGAGATTTTCTACAAAGACAGTCATGTCATCTGTGAACGACTACAGTTTTAATTCTTCATTCCCCATATGTATACCTTTATTTCCTTTTTTTCTCTTATTGCGTTAACTAGGACTTCCAGTGTTATATTAAACAAGAATGGTGAGTGGGAATATCCTTTCCTTGTTCCTGATCTTATTCCTAGTTTTCTGAGTTTTTATCATGAATGGGTGTGGAATTTTGCCAAATGCTTTTTCTGCTCTATTGACATGATCATATCATTTTTCTTAACTTTTGATGTGATCAATTACATTAATTGATTTTCAAAAGTTCAACTGTCTTGAGTACTTGAAATACATTCTACTAGATTGTAGTGTATTTTCTTTTTATACATTGTTGGGGTTTATTGGCTAATATTTTGTGAGGATTTTTATACCTATCTGCATGAAATATATTGGTCTGTAGTTTTCTCGTTTTGTAATATAGTTGTCTGGTTTTAGTATTAGGGTAATGCTAGTCTCGGAATTTTGGGGGGGAATTAGTCCCTCAGATTCTATTTTCTTTGAGACATTAGATAAAATTGGTATGATTACTTCCCTAAATGTTTTGTAGGATTCATCAGTAAACCTGAACCTAGTGCTCTCTTTTTTGAAAGGTTGTTAAGCATTGATTCAACTTCTTTAATAGTTACAGGTTTATGCAGATTATCTGTTTATACTTGTGTTAGTCTTGATAGATTATGTCTTTTAATGAATTGTTGCAATTCTTCTATGTTATCGATGTTTGGACAAAGTTGTTCATTCTATTCCTTTATTATCCTCTTAATGTCCATAGAAACATTTCTAGTATTAGCAATTTGTGTTTTTCCCCTTTTCCTTAAGTTGCCTAGTGATTTACAAATGTTATTAATCTTTTAAAGAACCAACTTTTTTTTTTTGTTTTACTGAATTTCTCTATTGGTTTCCTGTTTTCATATCATTGATTTCTGTTCTAATTTTTATTATCTTTTTTCTTCTGATTACTTTGGCTTTAATTTGATCTTCTTTCTTTGCCTAAGTTGCCTAAGGTGGAAGCTTTGATTATTGATGTTTAGATCTTTTTTGTTTTTTAATGTATTCATTCATGCTATAAATTTCTTTCTAAGCACTGTTTTGCTGCATCCCAAAATTTCGATAAATTATATTTTCCTAAAACATTCTTTCAAATCTCTCATTCTTGGATCTCTGTCAAAAAGTAAAGTTCTTTTTTTTTTTTTCTATGATCTGCTGAAACCTCCCTTTCCCAAGACATGAAGTTGGAAAACTCTAGCTTAAGACAGAGAAAGAACCTCAGGGTATAAGTAAAAGCAGAGGGAATACACACCAATTCTGGTAACTTTCTGTTTCTTGAGCTAGTGTTAGGCACACGAGTGTGTTCAGTTTAGAAAGACACATTGATTTGTGCATCAGTACACTTGTGATTCATGCACTTTTCTATATGTATAATTCTATAAAATTTACAATAAAAATTTGCTGATAGCTCAAAATATTTTAGTTTCCCTTCAGAGTTCTTTGGCCTGGGTGTTATTCAGAAGTGTGTTGGTTAATCTCCAGGTATTTTAGGGTTTTCCAGTTATTTTTCTGTGATTGAGCGCTAGTTTAATTCCATTGTGATCTGACTGCATACTTTGAATGTCTATTTTTTTATTTTGAAGATTTTTTAAATTTAATTTTATTCTTTTCAGTGTTTGTTTATGCACCGCACCCAGTGCTCCATGCAATACATGCCCTCCTTAGCTGATATCCAAGATCTATAAAAACCTCCTGAAACTCAACACTCAACAAACAGATAATCACGTCAAAAAAACGGGCAGAAGACGTGAACAGATGCTTCTCCAAAGAAGACATACAAATGGCTAACAGACACATGAAAAAATGTTCATCATCTTTAGCCATCAGAGAGATTCAAATCAAAACCACACTGAGATACCACCTTACACCAGTTAGAATGGCCAAAATCAACAAGGCAGTAAACAACAAATGCTGGAGAGGATGTGGAGAAAGGGGAACCCTCCTCCACTGTTCATGGGAATGCAAGTTGGTGCAGCCACTTTGGAAAACAGTGTGGAGATTCCTCAAGAAATTAAAAATAGAGCTACGCTATGACCTTGCAATTGCACTACTAGGTATTTACCCCAAGGATACAGATGTAGTACAAAGAAGGGCCACATGTACCCCAATGTTCATAGCAGCAATGGCCACAATCGCCAAACTGTGGAAAGAGCCAAGATGCCCTTCAACAGACGAATGGATAAAGAAGATATGGTCCATATAGACAATGGAATATTATGCCTCCCACAGAAAGGATGAATACCCAACTTTTGTATCAACATGGACGGGATGCGAAGAGATTACGCTGAGTGAAATAAGTCAAGCAGAGAAAGTCGGTTATCATATAGTTTCACTTACGTGTGGAGCATAAGGAAAAACATGGAGGGCGTTGGGAGAAGGAAAGGAAGGATGAGTTGGGGTAAATCGGAGGGGGAGATGAACCATGAGAGACTGTGGACTCTGAGAAACAAACAGGGTTTTGGAGGGGAGGGAGGTGGGAGTTTGGGTGAGCCTGATGGTGGGTATTGAGGAGGGCACATACTGCATGGAGCACTGGGTGTGGCGCATGTACAATGAATCTTGGAATACTGAAAAAATAAAGTAAATTTAATTGATGTGGTACATCTCTACAATGGAATATTATGCCTCCATCAGAAAGGATGGATATCCAACTTTTGTATCAACATGGACAGGACTAGAAGAGATTATGCGGAGTGAAATAAGCCAAGCGGAGAGAGTCAATTATCTTATGGTCTCACTTACGTGTGGAGTATAAAGAAAATCATGGAAGGCATTGTGAGAAGGAAGGGAAGGGTGAATGGGGGGAAATCAGAGGGGGTGATGAACCAGGAGAGACTGTGGACTCTGAGCAACAAACTGAGGGTTTGGGAGGGGAGGGGGTGGGAGGGGTAGGCGAGCCTGGTGGTGGGTATTGAGAAGGGCACGTATTGCATGGAGCACTGGGTGTGGTGCATGAACAATCAATCTTGTAACACTGAAAGATTAAAATAAACATATTTGGGGAGAAAAAAATAAAAATAAAAGAAGAAAAAAGGATCCAAAAAATAATACCTGAAAAAGAACTACTGAGAGACTAAAGAGAAAAAAAAAGAACAAATGCTGTATACTGTTCTAGGTTGCCCAATTTGTTGGCATAGAATTTTTCATAATATTCTCTTATAATTCTTTGTATTTCTCTAGTGTCAGTTGTTATTTCTCTTATTTTATTTGTGATTTTCTTTGAGTCCTCTCTCTCTCTTCCTCCTTCCCTCCCTCCTTCTCATCTTTTTGGATGAGTCTGGCTAGAGGTTTATCAATTTTGTTGATTTTTGCAAAGAACCTGCTTCCACTGATCTGTTATATTTTTATTCTTACTTTTTTTTTTTTTAGTTTCCATCTTGTTTATTTCTGCTCTAATCTTTATTATTTTCTTCCTTCTGCTGGTTTTGGATTTAATTTATTCTTTTTCTAGCTCCTTTAGGTGTAAAGTGTTGAGATTTTTCTTGCTTCTTGAGGTAGGCCTGTATAGATATAAACTTCACACTTAGAATTGCTTTTGCTGCATCCCAAAGATTTTGTTTCATTGTATTTTCATTTTCACTTGTCTCCATGTAATTTTTGATTTCTTCTTTGATTTCTTAGTTGATCCATTCATTGTTTAGTAGTGTGTTATTCAACCTCCATGTATTTGTGCTCTTTCCAGATTTTGTTGTTGTTGTAAATGATTTCTAGTTTCATAGCATTGTAGTCTGAAATGATGCATGGCATGGCTTTGATTTTTGTCAATTTGTTGAGACTTGATTTGTGGTCCAATATGTGATCTATTCTGGAGAATGTTCCACGTGCATTTTTCAAGTAAAACGAATATGTATCCTACTGTTTTAGGAAGGAATATTCTGAATAAAACTGTTAGATCCATCTGGTCCAATGTGACATTCAAAGTCACTATTCCCTTATTGATTTTGTTTGAATGATCTGTCTTGAAATAAGTGAGGTGTTAAAGTCCCCTACTGTTATTGTATTACTGTTGATTAGTTCCTTTATATTTGTGTTAAGTGCTCTCTGTATTTGGGTGCTTGCATGTTAGGTGCATTAAGTATTTACAATTGTTATATATTTCTATTGGATTGTTCTCTTTAAGATTATAAATAGTGTCCTTCTTTGTCAACACTTACAGGTTTTGTTTTAAAGTCGATTTTCTCTGATATTAAGTATTGCTAAGGATTTCTTTTCACATCCATTTACATGATTAATGCTATTCCATTTCCTCATTTTCAATCTGCATGTGTCTTTAAGTCTGAAATGTGTCTCTTGTAGTCAGGATACAGATGGGTCTTATTTTTTTTTCTTTTTATCCATTCTGTCACCATACGTCTTTTGATTGAAGCATTTACTCCATCTACATTCCAAGTAATTATTTTTTTTTTAAGATTTTTATTTATTTATTTATTAGGAAAGAGAGACAGTGAGAGAGAGAAGGTCAGAGTGAGAAGCGGACTCCCCATGGAGCTGGGAGTCCGATGTGGGACTCGATCCCGGGACTCCGGGATCATGACCTGAGCCGAAGGCAGTCGCTCAACCAACTGCACCACCCAGGGGCCCTACATTCCAAGTAATTATTGATAGGTATGTAGTTATTGCCATTTTGTAACTTGTCTTATGGTTGTTTTAGTAGTTCTTCTCTGTTCTTTTCTTCTTTTGATCTCTCATGGTTTCTCAGCTTTCTTTAGTGATATATTTGGATTCCCTTTTCCTTATTTCTTGCATAACTATTATAGGTTTTTGATTTGTGGTTACCATTCAGTTTATATATAATATCTTCTGCATATGGCAGTATATATTAAGTTGACGGTTGCTTAAGTTTAAAACCACTTTAACTCCTCTCCCCCCACATTTTAGTTATATGGTGTCATAATTTACGTCGTTTGATTTTGTCAGTACCTTGACTGATTTTTATAGATATATTTATTTTTATGGCTTTCTTGCTTCCTACTTTTCTTACTCTTACTTATGGTCTTTCCATTCCACTCAATGAGTCTCCTATAATATTTCTTGTAGGGGTGGTTTAATGGTCATGAATTCCTTTAACTTTTATCTGGGAAACTCTTTATCTCTCCTTCTATTCTGAACGATAGCCTTGCTGGATAGAGTATTCTTGGCTCAGCTTTTTTTCTCCTCCTTCCAGCACTTTAAATATCTTGCAGCTCCCTTCTGGCCTGCAAACTTCCTGCTGAAAATTCAGCTGATAGCCTTATGGGGTTTCCCCTGTAGTAACTGTTTTCACCTGCTGCTTTTAAAATTCCCTCTTTATCACAACTTTTTGCTGTTTTAATTATTATGTATCTTGGTGTGGACATCCTTGGGTTGATTTTGCTGGGGTAGCACTGTGCTTTCTGCATCTGAATGTCTATTTCCTTCTGTAGATTTTAGAAGTTTTCAGGTATCAATTCTTGAAATAAACTTTCTGCCCCATTTTCTCTAATTTCCCTTCTGGGATCCCTATAACATTTATTTTATTATGCTTGATGGTGTCATTGAGTTCCCTAAGTCAATTCTCATTTTGTGTATTTTTCTCTCACCTGCTCACCTGGTCTCTTGCTGTGATCCTGTCCTGTTCTTTCATTCTGGATATTTTCCTCTGTCTCCCTATTTTGTTTACCTCTCTGAGTCTGCTTCTGTGTGTTATGAAAGTCAGCTATGTCTCCTGTTCTTGAAAGCTGTGGTCTTATGAAGAAAATGTCCTGTACTGCCCTGTAGTACAATGTTCCCTGTTCACCAGAACCTGGCATTTTAGGGTTGTCTCCTATGTGTTTTGTATACACCCTGCTCTTGTGGTTTAGCTACTTTTCCCTTCAGTCCAGTTGTCTGCAATGTTTCTCACTGTCTGTTGCGGGCAGTGGTTGGTTTCTGGGCTTTTAAGGCCAATCTGGGGCCATCATGGGCTTGAGTTGGGTCACATCAGGCATTTTCCAGGGATGCAATAGCACCAGCCTATGGAGTATTTTCCCTTTTTTGTCCCCTAAGAAGCTTTTGTTGTGGGTGGTGCCTACATTCAGACCCTCTCATTGCCCCCAGCCCA
The DNA here is from genome assembly GCA_028533885.1 of Nasua narica. NCBI lineage: Eukaryota > Metazoa > Chordata > Mammalia > Carnivora > Procyonidae > Nasua > Nasua narica. The sequence goes on along the minus strand of CM052801.1, from coordinate 64,063,672 downwards.
CTTCTGGAGCTGCAGTTTGACTGGTATGTGTAGCTATCTTCCCCTCTCCCTGGGGCAGAAGTCACTTTGCAGTGGCACTGGCCCCTCTCAGGGCTGCTTGCACACTGCCAGGCTTAGGGCACTGGTTTGGATAGGCTCTGGCCATTGGAGGGGGGCGGATCTGCAGAAGTGCACAGGATGCATGGTTTTAGCAAGGTTTGCACTGATCTGCTTTGAGAGAGGACATCAAGCCCAGGTCTGACTGGAAGGGGCAGATCTCGGAAAGCATGTAGGGGTGCGGAGGATGGAACACACTCTGTTAGCAAGGCTTGTATTAATCTTCTGTGGGAGGAGACTTGGAACCCAGCTCTGGCTAGAAGTGGTGTGTCAGCAGGGGAATGCCGCGATGGAGCAACAATGTTACCAAGGTGGGCAACCAGGAGCAGAGGCCTAGCTGGAGGGGATGTGTCCACAGAGGAACACATGGGCAGGGTGCACTGTTAGCAAGTTAGGTAGCCACTACTGACACCAGGAGGTGGGCTTAGGCTGGTGGGGAGGGGAGGGAAATGTCCCAGGTCAGCTGCTTTGTTCCTGGAGACATCTCCCAACAATCCCTGAGCCTCTAGCACATGCTCTTAGATTAGTCAACAAATTTCCCTTTCATATATGCAATGTGATTTTCAAACTGCTGGTTGTATGCTCAATGTCCACAGGGCTGTTTGTAGTGCTGTCTCTTTAAGGCCAGTGACTCAGTTTCTTCTCTCCCTCCTGGCTCTGCCAGAGCTGAGTGCACAGGTTTTTAAAGTTCCATGTTTTTTGTCTCTCTGGTTGTAAGAACTCATGAAATTCAGCCCCTCTGGTTTTCAAAGTCAAATGTTATGGGAATTAATCCTTCTCTTGTGGGCTCTCCAGTGTGAGAGACTTCCTCCCTCCCCTCTGCACATCAGCAATGTCCTTCCTTCCATCAAACAGTCTGGTGGTTCTGTTTAGCTGTCAAATGTGTCTCTGCCCTTCCAATCCTTTTTGATGCATCTTTTTCTCTATATTTAGCTGTGCAGAGTTTGTTCTACCACTCTTCAGGTCGTTTTCTGGGTTATCTACACTGATATGAGTGTTATCTGGATGTATCCAAAGTGAGCTTAGAGTCCTCATCTGCAGTCTTCTCTGGAAGTCTGTTAAGAGACTCACTTTAGATGCAAAGGTACAATTAGATGGAAAATGAACGGATGGAAAAAAATACTTCATGAAAATAGTTACCAAATGAAGGTCGAGGTGACTATACTAATATCAGACAATATAAGCTTTGTCAAAAATTGTTACCAGAATAATGAAGACATTATATATATTGATAAAAGTTTCAACCCACCAATACAGTTGTAACAAATATAAACACATTTGCAGCTAACAACAGAGCCTTAGACTACATGAAGCAAAAACTAACCAAATGGAATGTAGAGATACAAAGTTCTATAATAATAGTTGCAGACTTTAATACATCCCAGTTTCTATAACAGAGAAACTAGACAGAAAGTCAATAAGGAAATAAAGGAGTAAAACGACAGTACAAGCTAGAAATAACTATATGCATTAAAGAATTCCCTGAAAAACAAACAAACAAACAAACAGAACATTCTCCTCAAGTACACATGGAATATTTTGCAGGATAAACACAAGTTAAGCCACAAAAAGTCATAAATTTCAAAAGACCGATATAGAATGTATATTCTCTGACCACAGTGGAATGAAACTTGAAAGTAATAACAGAATTAGACTGTGGACTCTGAGCAACAAACTGAAGGTTTTGGAGGGGAAAGGGTGGGGGGCTGGGCGAGCCTGGTGGTGGGTATTGAGGAGGGCATGTATTGCATGGAGCACTGGGTGTGGTACATGAACAATGGATCTTGTAACACTGAAAAAATAAAATAAAAGTATTTGGGAAAAAAATTAAAAAAAATAATAAAGTGGAAATATCAAAAATATATGGAAATTACACAAGACACTCTAAAACAAAATGGGTCAAAGATGAAATCACATGGGAAATTAGAAAATACTTCAAGAGGAATAAAAATGAAAACATTACATACCAAAATTTATAGGATAGGGCAAAAAGTTTTGAGAGGGAAAATTATATATGTATATGCCTACATTTAGAAATAAAATATCAAATCAAAAATCTAATTTTACACCCAAAGTTGCTAAAAAAAAGGAAGAGGAAATCAAACCAAAAGCTAAGAAAAGGAAAGAATTAATAAAGATTGGAAAAGAGATAAAAGAAACTGAAAATAGAAAAGCAATGGAGAGTTCAAGTGAAATCAAAGGTTGATTTTTCAGAAAAGATTAACAAAACTGACAAACGTTAGCTAGACTTCTTAAGAAAGAAAAAGAGAGAAGAGACTCAAATACTCAAATCAGAAATTAAAGTGGGACATTTGTAGTCACATTACAGAAATATAAAGGGTTGTCAAAGAATAATATAAAAAATTGTACACTAACAAATTAGATAACCCAGATGGAATGGACAACATCCTAGAAATACACAAAGAACCCACACTGTTTCAAGAAACACAAAACCTGATGAGACAGAATACATAAAGAGATTGAATCAATAATCAAAAACCTACTAACAGAAAGTCCAAGACCAGATGGTTTTACTGGTGAATTATACCAAATATTTAAAGAAGAATTAACACCTATTTATCTGGAAGTATTCCAATAATTAGAAGAGAATGGAATATTTATGTATTGTAAATTTTAACATTTCTTATTGCTCTGTTATATAAACGTCCCCATGAACAGGCTCTGTGCACCTTGTCCAGGTGACTAGGGTGCACCAGTGTGATAAAACCTGGCACCTGTCATGAATTTCCCTTCTTGTTCTCCTCTGACTGATCTAGTGACATTCAAACATACCAGTGAAGTCCCCTAATGCCTTCTGCGGTTGCACTCCACCCTAATCCCCAATAAGGACACTTTTCCATTGGAACTTGGGCTTTCTCTATGATCCTCAACTGCTTATTGGAACTTGTTTCCTTGGTGCTCCTTCCATGTGGCCCTTCATGACATGCAGTGACTCTGTCTCTCTAGGATCTCTGACTATAATAAACTTTATTATCCTGAGATTCTTCTGTGTTCCCTCTTTTGCCACACCTGACTCATCACATCATGAAAGACTACAAAAGAACATCCTAACCCATTCTATGAATGCAAATTAACCTGATATCAAATGCAAAGACACCACTACAGAAACTACAAATCAACATCTTTTATAAATATGTATGCAAAAATTCTCAAAAGAAAATCCATGAAATTAACCCAACAGCATATTAAAAGGTTACACACCATGAGAAATTGGACTTATGCCAGGAATATGTTTGGTTCAATATACAAAAATCAAGGAGAGTGATATCTAGAAGGTTGCAGAATTGGAGATCCCATTCCACATTTCCCTGCCAATAAACATCAATTTAATAACCATCCATCAAAGAAAATACTTTCATAAGAGCTCCTAAATCCAGGCGAGAGGCTGCATTATTCCGGTAGAGCCAAGAAACAATAAAATAGTGCAATATAGGGTCATAAGGTAGCTCTATTTTTAGTTTTTTAAGGAATCTCCACACTGTTTTCCAAAGTGGCTGCACCAACTTGCATTCCCACCAACAGTGTAAGAGGGTTCCCCTTTCTTCACATCCTCTCCAACACTTGTTGTTTCCTGTCCTGATAATTTTGGCTATTCTAACTGGTGTAAGGTGGTATCTCAGTGAGGGTTTGATTTGAATTTCCCCCAAAGATACACAGATGTAGTGAAAAGAAGGGCCACACGTACCCCAGTGTTCATAGCAGCAATGGTCACAATCGCCAAACTGTTGAAAAAGCCAAGATGCCCTTCAACAGATGAATGGATAAAGAAGATATGGTCCATATATACAATGGAATATTATGCCTCCATCAAAAAGGATGAATACCCAACTTTTGTACCAACATAGACGGGACTGGAGATTATGCTGAGTGAAAGCAGAGAAAGCCAATTATCATATGGTTTCACTTACCTATAGAGCATAAGGAATAACATGGAGGGCATTAGGAGAAGAAAAGGAAAAGTGAATTGGGGTAAATTGGAGGGGGAGACGAATGAAGCATGAAAGACTATGGACTCTGAGAAACAAACTGAGGGTTTTGGAAGGGAGGGGGGTGGGGGATGGCTTAGCCTTAATACCCAGCCTTAGTTCTGGGTATTAAGGACAGCATGTATTGCATGGAGCCCTGGGTGTGGTACATAAACAATGAATCTTGGAACACTGAAAAAAAAAAAAAAAAGAAACAACAAAATAGGCACATTGAAAAGAGTAAGAAGAAAAGTTTCACTTTGACTGCATTTCCCCTTCCTCAAGTAGCACAATTACAGTGCTGAGACTTCTTGGCCCAACTTCTATGATGGGGAAAAGAGCAAAGTGAGTGTTGGACAGTCCTACCATTTTAGAGCACACACACAAGAAATCCAGTTTTTTTTTTTTTTTTTCACTTCAGGTGGAACATGAAGTGAATGAACATTGCTAGATCCCCTGAGGGTAGTTAAGAACAACCAAAAAAAAAAAAAAAAGAAGTAGGGACTCTTAATCAGCATGCAGATCTCAATAGCTGGCCAATAGTCCATGATAGTGGGCCCATCTGTCAAAATTTCTGCATGCCCATGGACCCTTGCAATGTACCACCTCCTGGAGGTCCCAGCACTGAGTTCACCCATCCTCGGATCCCAACAGCTGGCTCACACAGAATGTCTGTTTGGGGGCAACTGGGTGGCTCAGTGGGTTAAAGCCTCTGCCTTTGGCTCAGGTCATGATCACAGGGTCCTGGGATCGAGCCCCGCGTTGGGCTCTCTGCTCCATGGGGAGCCTGCTTCCCCCTCTCTCTCTGCCTGCCTCTCTGCCTACTTGTGATCTCTCTCTCTGTCAAATAAATGAATAAAATCTTTAAAAAAAATCATACACTACGATCAAGTGAGATTTAACCCTGAGGTAAAAGGATGGTCTGTCATATGCAAATCAATAAGGAGACACACCACTTTAACAGAATGAAGGATAAAAATCATATAATTTCAGTAGATGAAGAAAAAAAATTTGAAAAAATTCAATAGCTTTTCATGATAAACTATCAAGGAACTGGGTACAGTAAAGACCATATATAAGTAGCTCATAGCTAACAGTATACAAAATGGTGAAAAATGAAAAGCTTTTCCTCTAGAATCAAGAATAAGACAAGGGTGCCCACTTTCACTAGTCCTATTCAACAAAATGCTAAAGTCCCAACCAAAGAAAATAGGTAAGAAAAAGAAATAAAAAGTATCCATAAAAATCCTCAACAAAATATTAGGAAACCACATTTACCATTACATTAAAAGGATTGCTCACTCAGGCACCTGGGTGGCTCAGTTGGTTAAGTATCTGACTCTTCATTTTGGCTCAGGTCATGAGAGATTGTGAGGGTTGTGAGATTGAGCCCCACATCAAGTTCCATGCTAGGTGTGGAGCCTGCTTGGGATTCTCTCTCTCTCTCTCTGCCCCTCCCCCATCCCATTCATGCTCTCTCTCAAAAAAAAAAAAAAAAAAAAAAGTATCGTTCACTACAACCAAGTGGGATTTCTTCTGGGGAGGCAAGGTTGGATCAATATTTGCAAATCAGTGTGATACACCACATTAAAAAAGAAGAATAAAAATCATATGATCATCACAATAGATGCAGAAAAAGCATTTCACAAAAATCAACATCCATGCATGATAAAAACTCAATAAACTGGATTTAGAGGGAATATACCTCAACATAATAAAGGCCATATATGACAGACTCATAGCTAACATCATACTCAATGTTGAAAAAGTGAGGGCTTTTCCTCTAACACCAGGTAACAAGACAAGGATATGCACCTTCACCACTTTAATTGAACATAGTACTGAAAATACTAGCCATAGCAAGCACAAAAGAAAAAGAAATAAAAGGTGTCTAAACTGATAAAGAGGAAATAAAACTGTCACTATTTGCAGATGACATACTATACGTGTAAAACTCTAAAGACTCCACCAAAAAAACTATTAGAGGTAATCAATGAATTCAGTAAAGTCATGGGATACAAAATTAATACACACAAAATGGTTGCATTTCTATACACTAATAACAAAGTAGCAGAAAGAGAAATTAAGAAAACAATTCCATTTACAATTATACCAAAATAAAATAAAATAACCAATTTTGTTACAATTGTACCAAAATATAATAAAATAAAGTAAAATAAAATACCTAGGAATAAACTAGAAAAAAACTAGGAAAGTGAAAGACCTGTACTCTGAAAACAGTGAAATATTGATGAAAGAAATTCAAGATGGCATAAACAAATGGAAAAGTAGTCCATGCTCATGATTGGAAAACTTAATATTGTTAAAATGTCTACCCTACCCAAAGCAATCTACAGATTCAGTGCAATCCCTACCAAAATACCAACTGCATTTTTCACAGAACTGTAACAAATAATACTAAAATTTGTATGGAAACACATAAGACTCCAAATAGCCAAGGCAATCTTAAGAAAGAGGAACAAAACTGGAGGTATCACAATCACAGATTTCAAGATATACTACAAAGTCATAGTAATCAAAATAGTATGGTACTGACACAAAACCAGACACACAAATCAATAAAACACAAAAGACAGTCCAGAAATAAACTGATGTTTATATGTTCAATTAATCTATAACAAAAAAAGCAAGAATATACAATGGGGAAAAGACAATCTCCTTAATAACTGCTTCTGGGAAAACTGGAAAGCTACATGCAAAAAAATGAAACTGGACCACTTTCTTATACCATTCACAAAAATAACCTCAAAATAGATTAAATACCTAAATGTGAAATCAAAACATAAAACTCCTAAAAGAAAACATAGGCAGTAATTCCTTTGATATTAGCCTTACCAGCATTTTTCAAGATATGTCTCCTCAAGCAAGAGAAACCAAAGCAAAAATAAACTATTGGGACTATCAAGATAAAAAGCTTTTGCCCTTGGAGTGCCTGGGTGGTTCAGTGGGTTAAAGCCTCTGCCTTCGGCTCAGGTCACCATCTCAGGGTCCTGGGATCGAACCCAGCATCGGGCTCTCTGCTCAGCGGGGGGCCTGCTTCCCCCCTCTCTCTGCCTGTCTCTCTGCCTACTTGTGATCTCTCTCTCTCTGTCAAATAAACAAATAAAATCTTAAAAAAAAATAATAAAAATAAAAAGCTTTTGCCCAGTGAAGGAATCCATCAACAAAACAAAAGCACAACCTACTGAATGGGAGAAGATATTTACAAATGTTATATCCAATAAAGGGTTATTATCCAAAATATAAAAAGAACTTCTACAACTCAACACCAAAATCCAAATACTCCAATTAAAAAATGAGCAGAAGACCCAAGTACACATTTTCCAAAGAAGACATGCATATGGAAAACAGACATATGAAAAGATGTTTACCATCACTAATCATCAGAGAAAAGCAAATCAGAACCACAATGAGGTATCACCTTACATCTGTCAAAATGACTAGAATCAAAAAGATACAAAGTAACAAATGCTGGTGAAGATGTGGAGAAAAAGGAACCCTTGTTCACTGTTGGTAGGATGTAAATTGACACAGGCACTGTTGAAAACAGTATGGAGGCTCCTCAAGAAATTAAAAATAGAATTACCTTATGATCCAGTAATTTCACTACTGGGCATTTCCCCAAAGAAAACAAAAACACTAACTTGAAAAGATATATGCACCCCTATGTTTATTGCAGCATTATTTACAATAGCCAACATATGGAAGCAACTCAAGTATCCATCAATAGATGAATGCATAAAGAAAATGTAGTATATGTATACAATGGAATACTACTCAGCCGTAAAAAATAAGATCTTGACATTTGCAACAACATGGATGGACCTACATGGCATTATGCTAAGTATAGTAAGTCAAAGACAAATATCATATGACTTTGCTTATATATGGAATCTAAAAATGAATGAATAAACAAACAAAAAGCAGAAACAGACCCATAAACACAAACTGATGGTTGCCAGGGGGGAAGGGGGAATATGAGCAAAGGTGAGTGTGAGGTACGGGCTTCCAGTTGTGGAATGAATAGGTCACAAGGCTAAAATGTACAGGATAGGAAATATGGTCGATGGTACTATAATAGCTTTGTATGGTGACAAGTAGTAGCTGTACTTGTGAGCATAGCATAACATACAGAGATGTTGAATCATTATGTTGTACACCTGAAATTAATGTAAGTAACACCGTGTTTCAATTTAAAAAAAGAAAGAAAAGGCATCTAATTTGGAAAGGAGTAAGTACAATTATCTGTGTTTGCATATAAAATGACCTTATATTCAAAAAATCTTGGGGTGCCTGAGTGGCTCAGTCAGTTATGTGTCCAACTCTTGATCTCAGCTCAGATCTTGATCTCAGGGTTGTGAGTTTGGGCCCCAGCATGGAGCCTACTTAGAAAAAATAAAAATAAAAATATCCTAAAGACTCAACCAAAAACTATTGGAACAAATTCAGTAAAGATTTAGAACATACAACCAATCCTGAAAAATCAGTTGTGCTTCTTTTTTTCTTAAAAAATTTATTTATTTATTTAAGAGAGAGAGAGAGAGAGAGAGAGAGCACAAGCCCAGGAGAGAGGCAGAGGTAATGAGAGAGGGAGAACAGGCTCCCCCCTAAGTAAGGAGTCTGATTCAGAACTCGATTCCAGGACTCTGGGATCATGACCCGAGCAGAAAGGCAGATGCTTAACCCACTGAGCCACCCAGGTGCCCCCAGTTGTGCTTCTATATACTAACAACAAAGTATCTGAAAAAGAAATAAAGAAAACAATCCCAAATTATAATAGCATCAGTAACAATAAAATATTTAGGGATAAATTTTAGGAGGTGAAAGATCTGGACACCAAAAACTAGAAGATACTGATAAGAGAAATTGAAGAAGAAACAAAGAAAAATGTTCTGTGTTCATTGATTAGAATAATTAGTATTGTTAAAATGACAACACTACCCAAAGTGATCTATAGATTAAATGAAATCCCTATCAAAATTCCATTGGAATTTTAACAGAAATAGAAATAAAAATCCTAAAATTTGTGTGAAACCACAGATGACTTCACATAGCCAAAGCAATCTCGAGAAAGAAGAACAAAGCTGGAAACATCACACTTCCTGATTTCAAACTTTATTACAAAGATATATTATCAAAACACTGAGGTACTAGCAAAAAATCATACAAATAGAAAAATGGAACAGAACTGAGAGCCCTGAAATAATCTCACAAATATATGGTAAACTAATGGTTAACAAGAGTGCCAAGAATACTTAGTGGAGAAGACATTGTCTTCAATAAACAATAAACTGTGTTGGGAAAACTAGATATTCACATGCAAATGAATGAAGGTTGACCCCTATTTTACACCATTCACAAAAATCGACTAAAAATGGATTAAAGACTTAAATGTCAGAGCTGATACGTCCTCCTAGAAGAAAACAAAGGGAAAAAAGCTCCTTGGCATTGGTCTTAGCAACTTTTTTTTTTATATGATGCTGAAGTCACAAGGAACAAAAGCAAAAATAGATAAGTAGAACTACATCAAACTAAAAAGCTTCTGCACAGCAAAATAAATGATCAACAAAATGAAAAGGCAACCTACAGAGTGGGAGATAATATTGGCATACCATATATCTGAAAAGGGTCTAATATAAAAAATATATAAGGAAATCATACAACTGAATAGTAATCATCATCATCATCTTATTTTAAAATAGGCAAAGGACCTGAATAGACTATTTTCTTCAGAAGATATACAAATGGCTAACAGGTCCTTGAAAAGATGCTCAACACTACTAATCATCAGGGAAATGCAAATCAAAATCACAATGGGATCTCACTTCACACCTGTTAGAATGGCTATTATCAAAAAGCAAGAGATAACACCCATGGCCAAGAATGTGAAGAAAAGAAACTCTTCTGCACTGTTGGTAGGAATGTATATTGGAAAACTGTGGAACAGTGGAAAACTGTGTGGATGCTTTTCAAAAAATTAAAAATAGGACAACCCTATGACCTAAAAATCCAACTTCTAGGTATATTTTCTAAGGAAAGGAACTCACTATCTCAAAAAGATATCTGCACCCCCATGTTCCTTTGCAGTATTGTTCACAATAGCCAAGACATAGAAACTACCTAATTATGCACTGATGAATAAATTAATAAAGAAAATGTAATACATATAAAATGGAATATTATTCAGCCATGAGAAAAAAGGAAATCCTGCCATTTGAGACAACATAGCTGGAACTTGAGGGCATTATGCTATGTGAAATAAATCAGAGAAAGACAAATACTCTATGTTTTCACTTATATGTGGAATCTAAAAAGTCAAACTCATAGAATCAGAAAATAGGTGGTTGCCAGGTAGGTGGGAGAAATGGGGAGATGGAGTTCAAAGGGTTAATAACTTGCAGTTATGAGTCAGTCCTGGGTATCTACAGCCTGATGACTGGAGATAACAACACTGTATTGTAAATTGAAGTCTGCTAAGAGAGTAGATCTTAAATGCTCTTATTATACACACACACACACACACACACACACACACAAGATAACTACAGGAGGTGATGGATGTTAACTAACCTATTTGTGGTAATCATTTCACAATATATATGTATATCAAATAATCACATTGTTCACCTTAAACTTGCACAATGTTTTTGTCAATTATATCTCAATAAAGGTGGAAAAATTTTGAAAAACTTAATAAGTAATCTTACCTTCCAACCTTATAACAAACTTTCACACATTTAAATATATATGAAAAGTATTTACTTGTAAATTCAATTTAATTGACCTTCTGATTTTGATTTTAATTTCCTATAGGTGTACATACAGTAAGAGAATCCAATGGATAATATTATTTCCTTTCCTTTGATGTTGCTATTTCCCTGAACAAGTTAGTAAACTGACACTCTAGATTCTATATAAGCCTTGTGATTTTGTTAATTATGAGCTCACCATATATAAATGGATGCTATTTTTTTGTATGAGGAAAGTCAGCTTCTGAGCTGGTATGGTTGAGGTAGAGATATTGTGGATTCTTTAAAAAGTCATCTAGGTAATGAGGGCCATCATGAAAGCCTTCATGAAAGACAACGAGCTGGCTTTGGCAACACAAAGACATATTCTTTGACCTGGCTAAAACACATTCCATTTTGAAATTCCAAGAGTTTCAAAGGAGTTATATGAGAATTTCAGTACCTCTCAGGCCCAATCAATATAATGCTATTATATTAAAGATAAGATAAAATGATAAAATTAACTGGAGTAGCCTGATCACAGATGTGATTTATGGATATAACATTTCTGATAACCCATAATGCTTATTATAAACTGCAACAAGCAATCCTATATATTTCTAACACCAGAGACCATTTACCTCAGAAAGATACAAAACCAATGCCATACACTACAAAGGAGACATTAGAAATTGTTGGGAGTAGAGGCAGATTATTTAATAAATGATATTGGTATTATGTGGAAAGGATCCATGTCCATTTTCCTCTACAAAACACAAACCAAATTCATTCTAGATAAATGAGTGTTTCTTTCTCTTCATTTACCCATTCCTTTTAAAATATTTAAGATACCTAATTTTCCTGGAATTTGCTTATGTGTATCAGAGTCTAACTTTGTTTTCCCAAATGCCTATGTAATTATTCTAACACCATTCACAAAATGTGTAGAAGAGTTAACAGACCTGAATTTGCTAGCCTTAGAAAGGTCTGCTTGCACAGTTGGTCCTTGGTGGGATTCTGGTAATCTATTAGTCAGAAGGATAAAGAAAACAAAAGGGAAGACCCAATTACTAACATTAGGAATAAGAGAGGTGACATCACTAGATAGTCTACAAATATCAAAAGGATAATAAGTTGATTGACAAGGCTGTAGTGAAACAAGAACTCTTCTACATTGCTGGTGGGTGTCCAAATATGTAATACCCCTTTAGAGGGATATTTGAGAATACCTAATAAAAACTATACTGTACACGCATATCATCCATCCCCACTTCTAGGATCCACCATCCCCATTTCTAGAAGTCTACCCTGAAGACAAACTTCTAACCATAAAAAATATATTTGCATGAGGTTATCCATCCAGCATTAATTATAACAGCAAAATATTGGAAATAAGTGTCCACATATAGAGTGAACAAATTACAGTAGTGACACAAGGGAGTGTTATTCAGCTATAAAAAATGAGAAAGATATCTATGTGCCAACTGGCTTCAAGTCTGTAAAATATGCAAATAAATAGATAAGAAGGATTAGTAAAATTTACTTTTCCTAACTATGTTTTCCTAAGAAAAAAAAAAAGTTTGGTATTCTGTGGCTATTTCACAGTTCTGGGCTCTAAAAGGGATCAACACAAATAAGGCAGTGCCACAAAGGATCGCTGTAAATCACGAAGTCTAAAGGTTTGGCCAGAAAGCAAAAACAAGGAAAAGAGCTAAGGTCCACAGAAGGTAACCTGTGAGACCATCCATAAGCCGTTTTCTGTAGGTGGTTCCTAGAAAGACCTTCCTTTAAGGCTCATGACTGAAAAGGGAGGGACCTCAGATACAGCAGGTAGAGCAGTGACCCTTGTATCTTTATACAGGAGGGAGCTGTGTGTGTGGCGGGGGGTACAATGGGACTAGGCCCTTTCAGAACCTCATATCCAGGGCAGACCCCCAGAACGCTGCTGCCTCAGATGAGATCCAGGGGTCCTCTTGGGAGTTGAGAAGCTTGCTGTAATACCAACGAGAAATCCTATGTGAAGGGCCCAAAGCATCTAGGGGCCTTCCTCTTAAGTGTGTTGCCTCTCACCTTCCCTAGAGCTTGCAGGATTGCGCTTAATTACTCTCTTGCATCTCCAGGTAGCAGGAGCCTTGGAGTAAGTCAGTCTTGTCCAGCCCTCATCCCCCACTCCAACTCACCCCCAGTATTGAGCTTAGCCATCCCCACCATTTTAAAGACAGACAACAAAGAGGAAGTGCCAACTAGGTGAGACGAAGGGAGCGGTAATGTAGATCACAGACCCTATCAGTTCCCATCCCTGCCTTTTCAGAAAAAACGCCACTGGTGTGCAGAAATCGTCACTTCACTGTTTCTTCTCTCCGGGCTCCCCTGAAGCCGACTCCCTCCGTGTGTCCCCCTCCCACACCCACAAATAGAAACAGTGTCACACAGAGCTGGGTGGGGAGGCTGGGAGTGGGGGAGGGGTGTTCAGAAGGAGGGAGAGAGCAGAGAGCAGGAGGGTCGGAGGCACTCCCTGCACCCGCAAGTAGTCTCAGCCACCACCTCCCGCAGGTGCCGTTT
>CM052801.1:64010307-64049779 GCA_028533885.1 Nasua narica | reverse complement strand
CTGCGCCTTTTCTAAAGGGAGGCAGACCTACACCTCTACCCGGAGAAAACCAACCCCTGCGCTGCCCACCCATTCTTTCTGCCACACTGCTGGTTCCCCCCTCATTTAAACTGGTAACATGCTTCGCCATTTCGCAGTCTCCACAGTTGCCCAAGAAGGAGGGCCAGTTTGGCCTGGCAGGACCCGCACTGGGTCCTAGATCTTTCCTGTCTGTTGCCCCCGTGGCCAGGGGTCGGGCGGCTCCCAGCTTCTCTTCGACCGTCCTGTCTATTAGTCTTCTCTCGCAGTCACATCCAAGCTCTCATGATCTTTGGCCGTGTGGAAATGCGGCAGGGAATAGAACCAGCTGGGATCTCAGCCACCTGCCATACACATCTGTCTAGTTTCCCCAGCCATTCTTTGGAAGAAGGCCCCATCATGTACCTACTTCCCCAGGACAGAGCCTGGTGGTTCTTGAATCCTCTGATTCCTTTACCGCTACATCCTTCCTCTAGTCTTGAGCCCTTCCTTTCCGTGTTCCACGGGCAAACAGGGCAATGCGTTTAAGCACGACTGTGGTTAAGCATGAACCTGTTGGGGCCCATTTTAAACCCAATTAAATGGCACTTTCACTGTGATACGCGGAATAAAGGTCCCTCAGTGATGTCCACATGCTATTCTCCAGAGCCTGTAAATATGTGATGTTACAGGGCAGAGAAGTAAGATTGCTGATCGAGTTAAGATTGCTAATCAGTTGAATTTAAAATAAAAATATGCTGGGTCTCTTCCTGGCAATGTAATTACAAAAGTATTTCACAAGAAGAAGGCAGAAGAGTCAGTGTCCCAGTGAAGTAGCATGGGAAAGACTGGAAAAGTCATTGCTGGCTTTGAAGATGAAATAAAGCCGGGGCCCAAGGAATGCAGGCAGTTTCTAGAAGCTGGAATAGGCAAAGGAAGCCGATTCTATCCAGGATCCCTCTGAGAAATGAAGCCTGACCATCACCTTCATTTCAGACCAGTGATATCCATTTTGTATTCCCTACATCCAGCACTGTAAGGTACTATGTTTGTGTTATTTTAAGCTGCCAAGAATGTGGTTGTGTGTTACGCAGCAGTAGGAACTAAATTTACTCACCATCTTGACTTGAAAGTCCATTCCCCTTGACTTACTTTACTTGGCCCTCAACCCCTGGGAAGATCAATTTGGGGGCTCATCTCTTACCCCTACAACCACTCTCTCCAGCAATCCCGTCTCTGTTTTCCAAAGAAAAGAGACTTTTGCAATGGCCTTTGAGGTTCATCTTGGAGAAAGTCCCCATTTGCTGAAAATCACTGATAGTTTTGATGATGAAAAGGAACTATATTCTTACCATGAATTTTCACATGTTTTCATTTAAGCTTTTATTTAAACATTTATTATAACTGTGCAATATTTAGGTTATAAAAAAACATCTGGAGATGACTCTATACAGTATCTGGACTGACAATGGATGTCAATTATCAGAGAAGGGCTGCTTTTGGTGTGCTGTTTAAATGGCTTTAGCTGAACTGCGGATCATTTTTTCTTTATTCCACAGCATACTATCTTGGGTGAATGCCAGGCTTGAAGAAGGGAGTCTGAGCTCTGCTGGGATCTGTGGGTGTGTGTGAATCTCCTTGCCTCCCTGAACTGTTCTTTCACTTTCTTAAAGTCTCTGGTGCCTTTCATTCATTCATTCATTCATTCATTCATTCAAGAACTACGTAAGAGTATCTTCTTTTTCTAGGCACTGGAGATACAGTAGAAACACAAGGGAAAGAAATCTCTGTTCTTGTGGAGGTTACATTTACTTGTAGTCTCTTTCTTACTCAATTTTTTATCCTAGAATTTTATGGTCATACTAGCATAAAGTTGTCTGGTAAATCTCAAGGTGATCCAGTATTGATTCCAAGATATTTACTGACAGGGGAGTGGACTTAACACAAGCTGAGAGAGTACACCGTGAGACCTTGAAATTTTGTTGAGCAATTTGTTCTTAATTCATTTACAGAACAGGCCCCATTGCTGTTTAATATTTATTAAACTGAGAAAATCCTATTTTAAGCTCTGTATGTATTAGCACTTAATGTGTATGTATCAGATAACATAATTGCCATCTTTAATATCAGAGAGTATATAAAGGATTGAAACAGGATGCTGATCTATGTCTTTGTGGTGCTAAGTAATAGTCTATTTACTTTCTTCTAAAATGAATTCTGGTCTGACTGCAACAGCCATAGTTTCACTCCCCAGGGTCTCCACTAGCACCTGTGTAACACTGACTAACCTCTGAAATCTAAATTTCTGTAGTGTAAGTGATTGCCATAGAGCTTTTGATTGCCAAGGCATCCACTTCAAAAAACATCCATTATACTATATAAGAAACTCTAAAGAGTCCACCAATAAGTATTAGAACTGATAAACAAATTCAGTAAAGTCAAAGGATATAAAATCAATGTATGGAAATCTTGCATTACTAAACAGCAACAATGAAGCAGCAGAAAGAGAAATTATGAGAACAATCCCATTTATAATTGCACGAAAATAATAAGATATCTAGGAATAAACCTAACCAAAATGTGAAAGTCCTGTACTCTGAAAACTATAAAACACTGATGAAAGATACTGAAGACAACATGAAAAAATGGAACAAAATTCCATGCTCATGTCTTGGAAGAACAAATATTGTTAAAATATCTATACTACCCAAAGCAATCTACACATTTAATGCAATCCTTACCAAAATACAACAGTATTTTTCACAGAACTAGAACAAACAATTCTAAAATTTGTATGTAACCACAAAAGACCGCAAATATCCAAAGCAACCTTGAAAAGGAAAAGCAAAGCTGGAGGGGGCATCATAATTCTGGACTTCAAGTTATATTACAAAGCTGTTGTAGTCAAAACAGTATGGTACTGGCATACAAATAGACACTTAGAGCAAAAGAACAGAATAGAAAACTCAGAAATAAATCCATAACTATATGGTCAATTAATCTTCAACAAAGGAGGCAAAATTATTCAGTGGGAAAAAGACAGTGTTTCCAACAAATGGTGTTGGGAAAACTGGACAGCAACACGCAAAAGATGGAAACTGGACCACTTTCTTGCATCATATACAAAAATAAATTCAAAATGGATTAAAGACCTAAATATGAGACCCTAAATCATAAAAAATCCTAGAAGGGAACACAGGTAGTAACTTCTCTGACGTCGGCCATAACAAGGTTTTTCTAGCTAGGTCTCCTGAGGCAAGGGAAACAAAAGCAAAAACAAATTATTGGGACTATATCAACATAAAAGGTTCTGCACAGCAAAGGAAACAATCAACAAAACAGAATGGGAGAAGAGATTTGTAAATGGCATATCCATTAATGGGTCAGTATCCAAAATATAAAGAACTGATACCATTCAACATCCAAAAAACAAATAATTCAATTAAAAAATGGGCAGAAGACATGAACACCTGTAGAGATCAAAATGGAGTCTCTCATGTTAAGTAGGAGTCTGTGTCAAGCAGGGGCCTGTGTCAAGCAATAATGCAAGTAGTTAAAGATACTGCAACCATGAGATATTGCTGGGATCAGCATCAGCTGACACCCCAGAATTGATAACAAGCAGAACCAGAGGAGGTCTGCAGGGGCCCAAGACCAATTAAATCCCTTTAAAAAAGGGAGGATTTTTGCAGGAAAATGTCAGACTCTTCAGACATGACCCCTCTCTGACCACTTAAAAAAGGCAGTTGCCACCAAAGCCTCTGCCCAACTGATCTCTAACAGAACTGAGATCCTTCACTGCTTGAACATAATAAGCAGTTAGTGCCAAGAGCTGACCTGGACTGGACAAAGATCTTATCTCAACTGCACACCCATAGACTGACTTCGTGTTTGGTCCATTAATTTCCTATACCCTTCTGTTATCTTGTTTGTTGTGAGGTTTGTCTTATGTTCTGCTCTGTGTGCTATGTAAGAAGCCAAGTTTAATCACATGGTGAAATGTCATTGAGTTTGGAATTTGGAACCTGCTTTGTAATTGTGATATAACTTTGTCTTATGATTGAATAAAATTGACATTGTGGAAAGACACATATTGTGTGTGTGCCTTCTTAGTGTGCTCATGAAAACAGACATTTCCCCCAAAAGACATCCAGATGGCCAACAGACACATGAAAAAATGCTCAACATCACTCAGCATCAGGGAAATGTAAAGCAAAACTACAATGAGATTTCACCTCACTCCTGTCAAAATGGCTAAAATCAACAACAGAAGAAACAACAAGTGTTGGCAAGGATGTGAAGAAAAAGGAACCCTCAGTATTGTTGGCAGAAATGCAAACTGGTACAGCCACTGTGGAAAACAGTATGGACATTCCTCAAAAAGTTAAAAATAGAACTACCCTACAATCCAGCAATCTCACTACTGGGTATTTACTCAGAGAATATAAAAACACCAATTTGTAGGGATACACGCACCCCTACGTTTAGAGCAGTATTATTTACAGTAGCCAAAATATGGAAGTAGCCCAAGTATCCATGGATTGATGAATGGGTAGAGAAGATGTGGTATAAAATACAATGTAATATTATTCAGCCATAAAAAGATTAAAATCTTGCCATTTGCAATGACATGGATGGAGATAGAGAGTATAATGTTAAGCAAAATATCTCAATCAGAGAAAGAAATACCATATGATTTCACTCATATGTGGAATTTTGGAAACAAAACAAATAAGCAAAGGAAATAAAAAGAGAGAAAAAGACAAACCAAGAAACAGATTCTTAATTACAGAGAAAAAACTGATGGTTACCAGAGTGGAAGTGGGTAGGAAGATGGGTTAAATTAGTGATGGGGATTAAGGAGTGCACTTGAAATGAGCACTGGGTGGTGTACGGAATTGTTGAATCACTAAATTGTACACCTGAAACTAAATATAACACTGTATGTTAACTAACTGGAATTAAAATAAAAAACTTTGAAAAAAGACATCCAACTCGAATAGACACATTAAGCCAGGGATACAGAAGCAGCTGTGCCCCCAGCCCCACTATGACAGGGTGTCATTGATGTCTGCTTCCAGACAGCAAAATGGGGGACAAAAGGAGTAGAGGTAATCCACACACTTCTTAAAATCTTTGGTCATGAAATGCTTACAACAATTCCACTTCCATTCAATTGACTGGAATTCAATCACCATTTATCGAAATACTGTCTGTTCACAAGCTGGGACAACTGGATATCCACATGCAGAAGAATAGAGTTGTCTCAGCAGATCAGGAATAGAGTAAAACTTCCTTGACTTGATAAAGAACGTCTACAAAAACCCTATAGCTAACATTAGTATAGCTAATATACTTAATAGTGAGAAACTTAGATTTACCATTAAGATCAGGAAAAAGCCAAGGACGTCCTCTCTCACCGTTCCTTTTCAACATTGTACTGGAATTCCCAGTTAATGCATTAAGACCAGGAAAGAATATAAAAGGAATATAAATTGGGAAGAAGAAATAAAATTGCATTTATTTGCAGGTGACATGACTGTCTACATAGAAAATCTGAAAGAACACACCAAAAACACTCTTGGTAGTAATAAGTGATACTAGCAAGGTTAGAAGACAGGGTGAATATACAAAAGTCAATTGATTTCCTATATACCACCAATGAACAAGTAAGTGAAGCTTGAAATTAAATACCTTTTATATTAGCACCCCAAAAATAAAGTACATAGATATAAATCTAATAAGTATGTACACGATCTGTATGAGGAAAACTACAAAACTCTAATGAATGAAATCTCAGAAGAACTAAATAAATGGAGAGATATTCCATGTTTATGGATAGGAAGACTCAATATTATCAAGATATCAGTCCTTCCCAAGCTGGTCTATAGATTCAGTGCAATACTAGTCAAATTCCAGAAAGTTATTTTATGGATATTGACAAACTGATACTAAAGTTTATATGAAGACGCAAAAGACCTCAAATAGCTAACAATATTGAAGGAGAACAGAGACAGAAGACTGATATTACCTGACTTCAAGACTTATTATAAAGTTACAGTAATCAAGATGGTGTGATATTGACAAAAGATTGGGCAACAAGATCAACAGAACAGAATAGTAAGTCCAGAAATGTACAAACATACAGTCAATCTTTGACAAAGGGCTGAAGGCATATAATGGAGCAAAGACAGTCTTTTCAACAGATGGTGCTGGAATAAATGAACATGCACATGCAAGAAACTGAATTTAGACATAGACCTCACACCCTTCCAAAATTAATTCAAAATGGATCACAAAGCTAACCATAAAAAGGAAAACTGCAAAACTCCTAAAAGATAACATAGGAGAAAACTTGATGACCTTCAGGTGACTTTTTAAAACAGCTTTATTGAGATATAACTTACATATTAAAAGCTGCATATATTTAATATACACAATTTGGTTAGTTTGAACATATGCATACACTTGTGAAACCATCATCACAAATAACATATTTATCTCCTCCAAAAGTTTACTTGTGCCCCATTGTTGTTGCTGTTGTTGTTGTTATTGTAGTTGTAAGATCATACAACATGAAATCTACCTTCTTAACTAAAGTGTACAATACTGTATTGTTAATTATAGGCATTATGTTGTACCATTCTCTAGGACATATTTATTTTCTACAATTGAAGCTTTACACATCCTCAACAACTCCCCATTTCTCCCTCTCCCCAACCCCTGGCAACCACCACTCTATTCTCTGCATCTATGCGTTTGACAATTTTAGATATCACATATATGTGGAAACTATCACAGTCATGATATGGAATCACGTGGTATTTGTCCTTCTGTGACTGCCTTATTTCACTTAGCATAATGTCCTACAGGTTCACCTATGTCGTTGCAAATGGCAGGATTTCCTTCTCTTTTAAGGCCGAATAATATTCAATTCTAGGTACACCATATTTTATTATCCATTTGTCAATGGACATTTGGGTTGTTTCCATATCTTGGATATTGTGAATAATGCTGCAATAAATAAGAGAGAACAGAAATCTTTTTGAGATCCTGATTTCACTTTTTTTTTTTTGGATGTATACCTGGATGTGGAATTGCTAGATGATATATATATCTATGTATTTATCTATGTATGTATGTTTTATGAACCTCCATACTGTATTCAATGGTGGCTATACCATTTTACATTGCCACCAGTGATGTATAAGCATTCCAATTTCTTCAAATCCTTGCTAATTTATTAACATTTCTGACTTTTTTTTTTTTTTAATAATTGCCACCCTAACAAGTATGAAGTACTTGGAAAGTGATGGAAAACCAAAATCTCATTTTGGTTTTGATTTGCATGTCCCTGGTGGTTAGTGATGTTGGGAACCTATTCATATAAATGTATGCCATTTGTACATCTTTTTTTATTTTTAAAATTCTTTATTTAAATTAAATTTAGTTGGCATATACTGTATTATTAGTTTCAGGGGTAGAATTTAGTGATTCATCAGTTGCATATAACACCCAGTGCTCATTACATTGAGTGCCTCCTTAATGCTCATCACCTAATTATCCCTTACCCCAACCTACCTCCCCTCCAGCAACCTTCGGTTTGTTTCCTAGAATTCAGCATATATTATGGTTTGCCTCCCTCTCAATTTTCATCTTGTTTTATTTTTCCTTCCCTTCCCCTTTGTTCATCTGTTTTGTTTCTTAAAGTCTACATGAGTGAAATCATATGGTATTTGTCTTTCTCTGATTGACTTATTTCGCTTAGCATAATACCCTCTAGTTCTCTCCACAACACTGCAAATGGCAAGATCTCATTCTTTTTGATGGCTGTGTAATATTCCAGTGTGTGTGTGTGTGTGTGTGTGAGTGTGTGAGTGTGTGAGTGTGTGTGTGTGTGTGTGTGTGTGTGTGCACCACATATTCTTTATCCATTCATCTGTCAATGGACATCTGGGCTCTTTTCTTATTTTGGCTATTGTGGACATTGCTGCTATAAACATTGGGGTGCATGTGCCCCTTTGAATCACTATGTTTGTATCTTTTGGATAAATACCTAGTAGTGCAATTGCTGGGCCATAGGG
Organism: Nasua narica; assembly: GCA_028533885.1. Classification (NCBI taxonomy): domain Eukaryota; kingdom Metazoa; phylum Chordata; class Mammalia; order Carnivora; family Procyonidae; genus Nasua; species Nasua narica. The sequence goes on along the minus strand of CM052801.1, from coordinate 64,041,698 downwards.
TAGCTCTACTTTTAACTTTTTGAGGAACCTCCATACTGTTTTCCAGAGTGGCTACAGCAGTTTGCATTCCCACCAACAGTGTAAAAAGGTAGAGAAATGTCCATTCAACCCCTTTGCCTATTTTTCTTTTCTTTTTTTCTTTCTTTTTTTTTTTTTGCTATCGAGTTGTGGGAATTCCTTATATATTTTGGGTATTAGCCCCCTAGATATACGGTTTGCCAACATTTTCTCTTATTCTATAGTTCGCCTTTTCATTCTATTATTTCCTTCGCAGTGCATAGCTTTTTAGTTTGATGTAGTGTCATTTCTCTTTTCTTGCTTTTGTTGAATGTGGCTTTGGTGTTATAACCAAGAAATCACTTCCAAAGGATGAACACCCAACTTTTGTATCAATATGGACGGGTCTGGAGGAAATTATGCTAAGTGAAATAAGTCAAGCAGAGAAAGTCAATTATTATATGGTTTCACTTACTTGTGGAGCATAAGGAATAACATGGAGGATATTAGGAGAAGGAAAGAAAAAGTGAATTGGGGGAAATCGGAGGGGAAGATGAACCATGAGAGATTGTGGACTCTGAGAAACAAACTGAGGGTTTTGGAAAGTAGCGGGTGGGAGATGGGTGAGTCTGGTGGTGAGTATTAAGGAAGGCACATATTGCATGGAGCACTGGGTGTGGTGCATGAACAATGAATCTTGGAACACTGAAAAAATAAAATAAAATTTTAAAAATAACTTCCAAGAACACTATCAAGATGTCTTTCCCCTATGCTTTTGTCTAGGAGTTTTACAGTTTCAGGTCACATGTTTAAAGTCTTTAATCCATCCTCAGTTGATTTTTGGGTATGTTAGGACTCTAACATATCTTTTTTGGAGGACACAATTTAACCCATAACAGATGATAAACATTTTTGAAGTAGATAGTGGTAATGAATATATAACTGTGCATGTAATTAATGCCACTTAATTGTTCACTTAAAAATGGTTGAAATGGAAAATTTTGTCACATGTATTTCACCTTAATAAAAAAAAAGATACCACACCTTTTCTTCTCTCCTCAGACCTCAATTACTTCCTATCTAAGCTGATGACCTTGCTTATTCCATTGAACAAACAAAAGCAATCTGAATAGACTTCCACAAGCTCTTATTACCCTAATATTCTTTTAATGAATTGGCCATGCTCCTATCTAAAGCCAGCCTTTCCGTGTGTCTATTGGATTATGTCCCATCTCTTCTACGCATGGTCATTATCTCAAAATTTTCTTCTTTCTCTCCTTTATCATAAAAATTTCCCTCTCTAGGGATGCTGAGTGGCTCAGTTGGTTAAGCATCTGACTTCAGCTCAGGTCATGATCCCAGGATCCTGGGGCGGAGTCCCATTATCGAGCTCTTTGCTCAGTGGGAAGCCTGCTTCTCCCTCTGCCTGCCACTCCCTCTGCTTGTGCATGCACACACACACTCTCTCTCTCTGATAAGTAAATAAATATTAAAAAAAATTATCTCTCTAGTGAAACATCCCCATCAACATTCAAACATGCTGTACTATCTCCTACTTCATTTCTTTTTCGCCAAAATTCCTCAAAATAGTGGTCTATAGTTACCATATGATACTGTCTCTTCCCTTTTTCTTGATACCACTCTATTCTTTCATCCCCAACATCCAATGAAGTTTCATTGCTCTATTGAAACTGCCTGTCAAGACTGCTAATGATCTCTGTGTTGGTAAGTCCAATAATCAATTCTCAATCCTCATCTTGATCTACCATCCTCGTCACCATGTAATTTATCATAAATCAAATCATTCCTGAGAGTAGAAAAGGCTGTTGTTAACAAGTTATTCCTATATAAAAGACATAAACTAGGATTGTCCTGGTTAAATAGGGATACTTGGTCTCCTTACCTATCGGTAGTGTTGGGCAAAGTTGAAAACTCCCTTCTTGAAATATCTTTTTTTTTTTTTTTCGATTTTTATTTATTTGACAGAGAGAGAGAGATCACAAGTAGGCAGAGAGGCAGGCAGAGAGAAAGGGGGAAGTAGGCTCCCTGCTGAGCAGAGAGCCCGATATGGGGCTTGATCCCAGGACCCTGAGATCATGACCTGGACCAAAGGCAGAGGCTTTAACCCACTGAGCCACCCAGGTGCCCCTCCCTTCTTAAAATATCTTGACTTAGCTTCCAAGACACCATAATCTCGGTTTTCTCCTACTTTACTGGCTACTTCTGACTGCACATTCCTTTTTTGTTGCTGCTTTTGCTAGTTCATTGTCATCTCCTGTATCTCAATATTGAAATGTCCCAGAGTTCAATCTTTGAACTTCTTCCCTTACTACATACACTATCTATATTCCTTAGTGATCTCATCAAGTCTCATGGCATTAAATACCATCTATACCTTGATGAGTCTCAAATTTCTATCTCTAATCTGAATCTCTCTCAAAAATCCCAGATTCATATATCCAACTGCCAACTTTTCATCTCCATGTGTATATATAAAAGGCATCTCAAATTCAACATGTTCTAACCTGAGCTCCTCAGATTCCCCCTAAAACCTGCTCCTCTCAGTCTTCACCCATCTTAATAAATGATTACTCAGTTGCTCAGCTTCAGAATCATCACTGATCCCTCTTTTTCTCTTACTTTATATTCAATTCATCCATAACATCTATTGGTTCTACCTCCAAAATATATGTCAAAGATGCACACTTATCACCATATCAACAGCTAACACCTTAGTCCAAGCCACTATCATCTCTTATTTAGACCACTGATTGCTTCCTATCTCCAAATTTTTCTCCATTTTCATTTCTGTTTCCCTAGGGTCCATTCTATTTACAGTAGCCAGGTTTATCCCTTAAAAACATAAGTCATATCATGCTGATGCCCTTGTCAAAATCCTCTAATGACTTCCCATAACCTTTAGGATGGTACCCATACTTCTTTCCATGGCCTACAGTATTTCCTAAGATCTGGTCCCTGGCCACCACTCTAAACTCATGCTCAACCACTCTCCCTTTGCTTGCTCCATTTGAGCCACACTGGCCTCCTTGCTATTTCTTGAACAAGTCAAGCATATCCCTACCCAAGGAGCTCTGCATTTTTTGTTCCCACTGCCTATAATGCTTTTCCTTAAGATAGGTTCATAGTCCATTCCCTCATTTCATTCAGGTACCTGCTCAGAGTGAACTTCTCTGATTATCCAATCGAAAACTGTATTCCCCCTTTGACTATCCTTTATCCCTGTACTTTGTTTTATTTTTCTCCATAGCATTTATCATTATTAAATATTATATTGCATATTTTATATATTGACTTTATTGCCTGTTTCCCTCCACTCTTAAATGTAAGCTCCGTGAGTATTCTATTTTATATATTCCCAACAACTAGAAATAGTGCCTGCCACATAATAGATTGCTCGATAAATATTTGCTGAATATATAAATGCCTCTAGAACCCTAAGGTGTTTTTCTGTTGTTGGTTAGGATCTGTTTACACTATAATTTAAAATCTGGGCAGAGTTATTATGCTTTATGTTTCTATCATTGACCACACTTAGAAGCACCCCATTAAAATTCTTCATTCGTTGGGAGATAATATTTTGTGTTAGTGAAGGTGAAAGTGTCCCACACAGTGATTTTCTCCCCTATTCTGTCATCTGAAGCAGGTGAAAAGCTAATGTGAACACTACCCACTGGAACATAATACTAAAAAAAAGCTGTAGGTTTGCTAAGATTTATACAGGTCAGAATTTTAAAAAAGCTTCCTTAAATTCTATACATTTACCATAAAGATGGGGCTTTTTTTCTCAAGCTGATATAAGATGCTGAGCCAATAAGTAAAAATTTGAGGATGTATAGTTTTGCTGGGGCTACCATAATAAAATACTACAGAGTAGGTGGCTTAAACAACAGAAATTTATTTTTTCACAGTTCTGGAAGCTCGAAGTCTGAGAACAAGGTGTCAGCAGGTTTGGTTTCTCCTGAGGCCTCTTTCTTGGCTTTCAATGGCCACCTTATTGCTATGTCCTCATATGGTCTTTCCTCTGTATGCATGCATGTCTGGTGTCTCTCCGTGTGTTCAAATTTGCACGTTACAAGGGCACTTGTAGAAATGGGTTAGGGCCTAGTCCAAAAGTCTTATTTTAATTTAATCACCTCTTTGAATGCCCTGTATCCAAATATAATCATGTTCTGAGATACCAGAGGTTAGGGCTTCAACATATGAATTTGGGACAATTCAGCCCATAACAACGATTATCATGGCAAAGAGAGTGTTAAAATGAAACCCTATCATATTTCCAGGAACTGCACAAAAGGACATGTTTTCAAGTTGTTTTATAGTTCATTGTGAGTGAAACTTAAAGTGGTCAAATTTCACTTTGCTATGGAAATCTGAGGAGTTTGACACTAATCTGTTTTTACTTATTATAACATTCCTTTTATGAATTCATGGATGGTGACATGGTGATGACTGGATGTAAGTCTGTCAAAGATATCTATATAATGTCCCAAACCCAAAGTATATGAGTAGCCTGCTTTACCACAGTATTTATTTATACATCTGGATTTGCTTTACTGTTTCTGTGACTACTGCCTTTATTGTAAGTGGTGGTAGATTAAATAATAACCACCCACACACACAAATATGTCAATGTCCTGATTCCTGGAACCTATCAGTATGTTACCGTACATGGTAAAAAGCTACTTTTGCTAGTGTAATTAAATTAAGGCTCTCGAGATGAGAAGATTAATTATCCGGACCAATGTAAGTATAGGATCCTTAAAAGAGGGAGACAAGGGCGCCTGGGTGGCTCAGTTGGTTAAGCAACTGCCTTTGGCTCAGGTCATGATCCTAGAGTTCCGGGATCGAGTTCCGCATCAGGCTCCCAGCTCCTCGGGGAGTCTGCTTCTCCCTCTGACCTGCTCTCTCTTGCTTTCTATCTCTCTCTCTCTCAAATAAATAAATAAAATATTAAAAAAAGAGGGAGACAAAAAGGTCAAAGAGAGAAGACAGAGATGGGGCCATGGAATCAAAGGTTAGAGTGATGCAAGGAAAGGGCCATCAGCCAAGGAATGAAGGCAGACTATAAAAGCTCTAAAAAGGCAAGGAAATGGATTCTCCTCTCGCAACCTCCAGAAGGAACCAATCCTGCTGATACCTTCACTCTAGCCCAGTAAGATGAATCTTGGACTTTTTGACTCACAGAACACTAAGATAATAAAGTCATATTTGTAGTAATTTGTTATAGGAGCAATAAAAAGAAACTCAGTCAACAGCTGTTAGAAGAGACAACATTATATATTGAAAATAAAGGGCCAATTCACTAAGAGGATGTAACAATTATGAACATATGCACAAAACACTGAATTCCAAAATATATTTAAAAAAATCACAGAATTGACAGGAGAAATGGGCAGTTCTATACTAATAGTTAAAGATATCTGTAACCCCACTTTCAATAATGGATAGAAAACCAGACAGAAGATCAATAAAGAAATAGAGGACTTGAATAACACTATAGACTAACTGGACCTAATAGACATATACAAAACATGCCATCCAATGATAGCAGAATATACATTTTTCTCAAGTACACATGGAACATTCTCCAGAATATACCATATGTTAGACCACAAAACAAGTCTTAATATTTTTTAAAAGGAGGAAATCATACAAAATACCATTTCTGATCACACTGGAATGAAACTAAAGATCAATAATAGAAGAAAATTGGGAACTTCATAAATATGTGAAAATTAAATAATATGCTCTTCAACAACCAACAGGCCAAAGAAGAAATCACAAAGGAAATTAGAAAATAACTGAGGAAATTAAAATTAAAACAAAACGTACCAATATCTATGGGATACAGCAAAAGCCGTGCTATAGTTCCAGTTACTTTCATTTAAAATAGAAGAAGGATCTCAAACCAACAACTAAACCATGTACCTTAAGGAATTAGAAAAACAATACCAAATGAAACCCAGAGTCAACAGATAGGAGAAAGTAATAAACATAAAGAATAGAAGAACGCATTGGGGAGGGTATGTGCTATGGTAAGTGCTGTGAAATGTGTAAGCCTGATGATTCACAGACATGTACCCTGGGGCAAATAATACATTATACGTTAATAAAAAAAAAGAATATAAGAACAATAGAGAAAATTGATGAAAGCAAAACTTAGTTCTTCAAAAGAGCAACAAATTTCACAAACCTGTCACTAGATTAACTAAGATAAGAAAAAAGAGAAGACTCAAATTACTAAAATAAAAAATAAAAATGGAAACCTTACCAATTTTACAGAAATAAAAAGCATTATAAAGGGATACTATGAACAACTGTATACAAAGCAAATTGGTTAATCTAGGGGAAATGAACACACTCAAACAAAAAAACAAACACAAGGTACCAAGACTGAATCATAAAAAAATGGAAAATGTGCATAAACCTATGTTTAGTGAAAAGATTAAGTAATCAAAAACCTCCTCCTTCCATAAATAAATAAATAAATAAATAAATAAATAAATAAATAAAATCACCCTGGGCCAGATGCCTTCACTACTGAATTAATAAAAAGAGAATTACAGTAAGCCTTCCCAAATTTTTCCGAAAAAATGGAGAAGGGAACACTATTCCTAACATTCCAGTAGGTCTGCATTACCGTGGTACCAAAGTCAGACAAAGACATGGCAAGAAAAGAAAATTACAGTCAAATATATTTTATAATATTGTTGCAAAATTCTCTAAGAAAATGCTAAAAAAGCAAATTCAACAGTATATGTAATGAATTCCACACCATGGCCAATTGGGGTTTACTTCTAGAATTTAAGGATGATTCAACATATAAAAATCAATCATATTGCAACACAACACATTAACAAAATGAAGGCAAAAAACATATCTCAATCCATGTAGAAATAGTACTTGACAAAATTCAACTCTTTCATCAAATCACTCAACAATCCAGGAATAGAAGGAAACTTCCTCAACATAATAAAGGCCAAAAATGAAAAGCCCACATCTAAAGATTATATTCAATAGTGAAAGACTGAAAGCTTTTTCCTTAGGATAGAGAATAAGACAAGGATGTCCACATTCCCCACTTCTATTCAGTGTAGGATTGGCAGTTTCAGCTGTAATAATAAGGCAAGACAAAGAAATAAAAGATATCTAAATTGTAACGGAAGAAATAAAATGATCTGTGCTCACAAATGGCATGGCATATATGTAAACAACGCCAAAGATGCTGCAAAAAAATCTTAGAACTAATAAACAAATTCAGCAAAGTCTCAGGATTCAAAATCAATACACAAAATGGGTTTCTTAATTTCTTTTTTATTTTTATTATATGGTTATTATATATAACTATATATAGTTATTGTTATTATATAGAAATAATATTATATTGTTATTATATAGAAATAATAACATTTATATATATATAAAACTCAGGAATATATATATGTATATAAAACTCAGGAATAGCCAGATGGAAGAAATGCATAGGGCAAAGTGTGGGGAATGTGTACGGAGCTTCCATGCTCTCTCCCAGAACTCCAGTCTCCCAGAATCTTCATGTGTTCACCAATGCAGAAGCTTTCTGAACCATATCCTTCTGGGTATTTATGAAAGTTTTATTATGCAGGCATGATTGATTAAATTATTGATCACTGGGGATTGATTCAACTTCCAGGCCCCTTGCCTTCTAGGAAGTAGGGGCGAGATAGGGTAGGGGGTTGGATTGAAAATTCCAACCCTCTAATCACATGGCTGGTTCCTTTGGAAATCAGCCCTCATCCTAAGGTGCTTTCCAAAAGTCACCTCATTAACATAACCCTATTTGTGGTAAAAAGGTACTTGTTATGAGTAACATGACACCCATTTCATGTTAATGGTTCTAAAGTGGATTTCAGTAACTGAGGACAAGAGACCAAATATTATGACAAAAGATGCCCCTATTGCTTTGTTGACTGTTTCCTTTGCTGTGCAGAAGCCTTTTATCTTGATGAAGTCACAAAAGTTCATTTTCGCTTTTGTTTCCCTTGCATTTGGAGACTTGTCTTGAAAAAAGTTGCTATGGTAGATGTCGAAGAGGTTACTTCCCATGTTCTCCTCTAGGATTTTGATAGTTTCCTGCCTCACACTCACAGAATGGGAGAAGATATTTGCAAATGACACTACAGACAAAGGGTATCCAAGATCTATAAAGAACTTCTCACACTCAACACCCAAAAAACAAATAATGAGGTCAAAAAATGGGCAGAAGACATGAACAGACACTTCTCCAAAGAAGACATACAAATGGCTAACAGACACATGAAAAAGTGTTCATCATCATTAGCCATCAGGGAAATTCAAATCCAAGCCACACTGAGATACCACCTTATTATACCAGTTAGAATGGCAAAAATTGACAAGGCAAGAAGCAACAAATGTTGGAGAGGTTGTGAAGAAAGGAGAACCCTCTCACATTGTTGGTGGGAATACAAGTTGGTGCAGCTACTTTGGAAAACAGTGTGGAGGTTCCTCAAAAAGTTAAAAATAGAGCTACCCTATGACCTAGCAATTACACTACTGGGCATTTACCCTAAAGATACAGATGCAGTGAAAAGAAGGGCCATATGCACTCCAATGTTCATAGCAGCAATGTCCACAATAGCCAAACTGTGGAAAGAGCCAAGATGCCCTTCAACAGAAGAATGGATAAAGAAGATGGGGTCCATATACACAACTTAATATTACCCGGCCATCAGAAAGGATGAATGCCCAACTTTTTCATCAACACGGATGGAACTGGAGGAGATTATGCTAAGTGAAATAAGTCTAGCAAATAAAGTTAATTATCATATAGTTTCACTTATTTGTGGAACATAAGGAATAGCATAGAGGACATTAGGAGAAGGAAGGGAGAAATGAAGGGGGGAAATCAGAGAGGGAGACGAACCTCTCTCGTCTATGGACTCCGGGAAACAAACTGAGGGTTTGAGAAGGGAGGGGGATGGAGGGGTAGGTGAGCCTGGTTGTGGGTATTAAAGAGGGCACAGATTGCATGGAGCACTGGGTGTTATATGCAAACAATGAATCATGGAACACTATATCAAAAACTAATGATGTACTGTATGGTGATTAACATAACAGAACTAAAAAAAAAAAAAGATGCCCCCATTGCTCTTATCACTCAAGAAATTCCAAGGACTTTTGGGAGCTGTGAGGCAGGAATGATGGATAAAGACCAAATATATATTTCTTATAAGCCACAATATCACACAGAGCCTCTAATCTAAACAGTAATCTAAACAGTATGGTACTGTATGGTACAGTATGGTACTGTATGGTACATTATGTACAGTGTGTATGGTAACATATGCTACTAGCATAAAAACAGACATATAAAACGGTAGAATAGAATAGAGATACCAGAAATCAACTCCTGTACATATGGCCAAATAATTTCTGGCAAGAGTATCAAGTCCATTCAATGGGGAAGAGATATTCTTTACAAGAAACGATACTTACAAAGAATTCTTACAAAGAAAACTTGAAATCATATGCAAAAGAATAAATTTGGACCCTGACCTTAGAGAGCATACAAAAATTAATTCAAAATCAATCAAAGACAAACTTAAGAGCTAAAGCTTTAAAACTTTTAGAAGAAAACATAGGGAAAAACTTCATGACATTGGGTTGGCAATGAGTTCTTGGATATGACACCAAAAACATAAGAAAAAAATAGATAAATTAGATCTCATCAAAATTAAAATCTTTAACACATCAAAGACCCTTTGAAGAGAGTGAAAACACAACCCAAACAGTGGGAGATAAAACTTCTGAATCATAAATATGGTAAGGGGTTAATATAAAAAATTTATAAATAACTCCTAAAACTCAACAATGACAACAAAAAGACCAAACAACCCTATTTTAAGGACTTATTTTTAAGGGCCAAATCCCTGAATAGGAATTTTTTCAAAGAAAATATACAAGTGGCCAATAAGAATATGAAAGGATGATCAAATCATTAGTCATTATGGACATACAAAGCAAAACCATGAGATACCACTTTATACACATTAAGATGGGTATTATCAAACCACTGAAAACAATAAATGTTAGCAAGGATGTGGAGAACTTGAAACCCATGTGTATTGTTGGTAGGAATGTAAAATGATGCAGCTGCTTTGGAAAAGAGTATGGTGGTTCCTCAAAAAAATTAAACACAGAATTAACATATGATGTAACAATCCCACTTCTAATTATATACCCAAACCAACTGAAAGCAGGGACTTAGATATTTGTACAGTGTTCTTAGCAGTATTATTCACGATTGCCAAAGAGTACAAACAACCAAAATCTACACAGAGATGAATGGAATTTTGAAATATTATTCAGTCTTACAAAGAAATGAAATTTGGATACTAGTATGAACTTTGAAAACACTATGTGAAACAGCCAGACGTGAAGTAACAAATACTGTATGATTTCACTTTTGTGATGTATTTAGAGTTGGCAACTTTCTAGAGACAGAAAATAGAATAGTGTTCTTAAGTGGCTGACCAGGAGTGGGTAGTGAGGAGTGGGAAGTTATTGTTTAATGGATAGAGTTTCAGTTTGGGATGACAAAAATGTTCTGGAGATGGACACTGGTGATGGTTGAACCACAGGTGGATATACTTAATGCTAATGAACTGTACACATAAAATTAGTTAAAATGCAAAATTTTATGTTATATATATATACCACAATGTTTTTTAAAAAAACATAGAAATGTATGATATAAAAGGTGAACACTAATGTACACTAGAGACTTTAGTTAACAAAAATGTAGCAATATTCATTAATCAACTGTAACAGATGTATCACACTAATGTAAGATGTTAATATGAGAAACCATGTGGGGAAAGGGGGGTGGGAGAAAAGTAGTATATGGGAATTTTCTGTACTTTCTGCTCATCTTTTCTGTAAACCTAAAGCTGCTCTAAAACAGTCAAGTAATTTTTTTAAAGCCAATATTATTGCATTTTTGGTTTGCCATTTCTTGTTTTTTTTTCTAGTGCATTTTAAAAGCCAAATGCATAAAACTATAATTAAAGATCTGCGTTAATGGATACATAACGTATAAAGATCTAATTTGTGACAATAACGACATAAAGAGGGAACCAGAGTTGTAAGGGAGCAGAGTTTTGTACACTATCGAAACTAAGTTGATGTTCATTCAAACTTGGGTGTTATAGACTTAAGATATTAAATATAATTGCCAGAGTAGTTACTAAGGAAAAATGAAAAACTAAAAACATACAGAAAAAAAAATAAGAAGGAAATCAAAATGGTAGAGAAAATGCCAAATTGCTTTGCACAGTGGCTATACCCTTTTTTACATTCCACCAGAATGTACAAGGGCTCCAGTTTCTCTACATCCTTGCCAATACTTGCTATTATTCGCTTCTTAAAGAATTATAGCTATTTAGTGGCTGTGAATTGATTATCACTGTGGTTTTGATTTGAATCATTATTGATTATTTGAATATCCTCTTTGGAGAAATATCTATTCAAATCCTTTGCCTATTTTTTAATTCTTTTATTTGTCTTTGTATTGAGTGGTACGAGTTCATTTTATATTCTGGATACTAGACTGTATCATATACATAATTTGCAAATACTTTCTCCTATGCTATGAGTAGTCTTTTTACTTTAGTGATGGCATCATTTGAAACATGTTGCTATGTTTAATGCCAAATTGAGTAAGCCTAATAGCTTTGCTCTAAAAAGTGCTGAAGGAAAATACTTTGGAAAACAGTATTAATTATATTCAGTATTCAATATATTAGTATTCATTATGTTATATTCATTATATTAATCACTAAACCCTGGTATTGATGTAGTAAAGCCAATACATAAGTTACTCAAGATATCCATGCAATTGATTTATTGAATCCTTGCAACTCCAGGATATTCTGATACATTTAATTTTGGGGACAAAGACGCCAGAACAAAAGTACGTATTTCAGAGAAATTTGATTAACCAAAATTGACATTTTGCTTTAATCACAATAGAAACTTACCTGTATAAGCTTCTAGTTATGACTAGTAAAAAAAAAACTACATATTTTATAGTCTGTGTAAAAAAAGGCTGGCTCCATTTTTTGATCTTCGACTACTGTCAGCTTTTAAGCTTTACCCCTCCTTCTATTCTGCCCCATATATAAATAAAGTAATAACTTCCCCTTGTGTCCCTTCTCTTTAGAAAAGTTTGATAATCTTACTGAGAAATCATAATTTATCATGCTAATTATTGATGACTTATATTAATTATTTATATAATTATCTGAATAGTATCTCCACATATTTGAAACAAAATAACAAAGTATCTTATAATTCATAATGGTAAACTCTCAAATTTATTAGCATTATGAGAATTCTTTTCTTTGCATACCAGGGATTTGAAAATCTCAAGTTCATGCAAAAAAATTTTTCTTTTCAAACTTTTCCACAGCCCCCCAAAAGCTGCTAAGAAGCATTTAGCTGCTTACAAATTAAGTTGTATTTTTTTAAATATTTTATTTATTTATTTATTTGTTTATTTATTTATTATTTATTTATTATTTATTTGAGAGAGAGAGAGAGAGAGAACCTGGAGCATACTCCACACTGAGCACAGAGCCCAGTGGCCCAATGTGACGCTCAATCCCATGACCCTGTGATCATGACCTGAGCCGAAATCAAGAGTCAGGTGCTTAACTGACTGAGTCACCCAGGCACCCCAAACTGTATTTTCTTAAAGGGGAAACTCATAATCTTCATCTGATTCTTTTCTGTGAATTAACGGAACTTATATATTTTCTTCAATATTAGTAAAATTTAATTAAAACAAAGTGATACCATTCTGCATCTATCAGATTGGCAGATATATTTAAATATGTAAATAATCAGAACTGTTAGTGGACGTGTAGGGAACCAAGGACTCCCATATACTGATAGTCAGTGGGTAAAATGATATAATACCTTTCTAAGGATATTTCAAATGTCCGTTAAAATGAAAAGTACCTATGACCCAGAAGTCTACTCAGAATCACCCAGAGAAACAAAAATGATATTGCAATACATGAAATTCGATACAGCACTAAGAAGAAAGACATAGATATATACTTATACGGAAAAATCTCTAAATCAAACTATTGAAAAAATGTTAAAGAATAATACATATACTATGATAAAATTAAATACTTTAAAAAAAATCCTCAGGATACTTACATATCTTTGTACGTAGGCAATGTATAGAAAAGTTCTAGAAACTGACAATATGTGTTGCCCCTAGGAAGTAGTTTGGGATTGGAGTTGCATTCAAAGAGGTCTTTATTTATGATGTTTAATCTTTTGAAACCAGAATGTATTAGGATATTGCACTATTAGAGGTCTGAGGGACCAAGTAAACATCTATCCTCTTCCCCTTACCGTACTCGAGATAAAATGAGTAAAAATAATAAAGTAGGGAGTGATGTCAGCAACGCAGATGCATAGGGCTTTTTAGTGCTCATCCACCTCAGAAATACCAACTTGAATAACTATCCATGCACAAAAATACCTTCAAAAGAGCCAAAGATTCCAGTTGAGGGATGACAGCACCTGGGTGAAGCACAGAAATAAGAAAAGATGTTTTTAGGAGGGTAGGAAAAATAGATTCACATTAACTCCATCACCTTTCCCCCAGAACCCTGTAGCCCAGCATGGAGAGATACCCTTCCCATGGGAAATGGAGAGTGAAGTGAGTGTCCAATTTCACCAGACTCTAGAGCCAAACTGTCCCAGCACAAGGTCAACTCTTGTGGCCCTAAGTGGCTCTGTGCAGGCTCCCACAAACCCAGGCCCCCACTCACCGTAGTGCTTTCCAGATCCACAGCTTTAGGCATATCCCATGATACCAGGCTCTGGCTCACCTCAGTACCTATCAGCTCCAGCTTGCCCAAGTGACTCCCATGGTTCCAGATAGCTTCCAGAGCACCAGACTCCCACAAACCCCAGTCTCTGACCCATCCTGGTGTCTGCCAACTCCTATGGCTTCAGGTGGCTTCTGTAGCACCAGGATCCCAGAGGGTTCTTATGAACCCAGGCTTCTGGCTCACCTTGGCAAAAACCAGCCCCAATGGTCTGGGGTGGCATCTGTGGGCCCATACTAATAGCAGGCTCCTGCACACCTAGGTTCCTGGCTTACCACAGTGTTGGCTGTCTCCTGAGGCCATGAACAGCTCCACAGCCCAGGCTTTCAGCATTTCCTCATGCTTGCCAGCTCCCACAGCCCTAGGTAGTTCCTGTCACCTCAGGCTACTAATCAGCTACTATGAATTCACGCCCCTAGCTGGGCCCAACACCAGGCTGGGTACTGCAGACCCAGGCTTCTGATACACTCCAGCACGAGGCTAGCTCCTGAAGCCCTAGTCCCCCAGCCCACCCCAGTGCCAGACTAGTCCCTGAAGACCCAAACTCTAGGCCAGTTCTATGGACCCAGGCTCTTATACTCCAGCACCAGGCCACCCTCTGTGGTCCAGCCTCAAGGATAGCTCTCAGGTGCCTGGCCTTTCGCAGCACCAGAGTGGCCACAATGGTCCCTGCCTTTAGGCTGGCTCCTGTGACCAGGTTCACAGCTTCCCCTAGTACACAACTGGCCCTTGTGGACTGAGACATCAGGTCAACTCCAGTGGTCCCTGGTGGCTATTAGGTCCCAGTGAACCTAGGCTCCAGGCCTGCCTCCTTGGACCCAGGCACCAGGTGGATCCCCATGTAGACAAGCATGAGGCTTGCCCACTTGCTTACCCAGACACCAGACCTGCCCACTCAGAGTCCAGCAGAAAGGCCACCATGGACACCACTGGATAGCCTACTCAGAATCTGTGGATGAGTCGTTTAATGATGGGCTTTGTCTGCAGAAGCATTCTATAAAGACTAGAAGAGGTTCTAATTCTTCAAATGTGCAGGCACTAAAACAAGGCCACAAGGATCATGAATAATCAAGGAACCATGACTTTACCAAAAGAAACTAATAAAACTCCAATGACTGACTCTACAGAAACAGATCTATGAACTGTCTGACAAAAAATTCAGAATAATCCTCTTATATTCAGTGAACTACATGAAAACACAGACAAGTAAATGAAATTAGAGAAAAACAAAATGGGAAATCCAATAAAGATACAGAAACCATTAAAAAAAAGCAGAAATCCTAGAAAACACTGAATGAACTGAAGATTTGAAAAGAGAGCTTCAACAGCAGACTCAACCAAGCAGAATTAGTAACTAAGAAGCCATTTGAATGTCATTTGAAATCTTTCAGTAAAAAGCAAAAAGAAAGAATGAAATCGGGTGAAGAAATGCTACATGAATTAGGGGATATTATTTTTAAAAAAATCTCTGCATTACTGGAGTCCCAGAAGAAGAGTGGGAGAAAGGAGAAGAAAGCTTATTTAAAGAAATAATGACTAAGAACTTAACAAATTTGGGGAGAGATGTGGACATATAAGTTGATGAAGGTCATAGGCCAGCCTCAAATTTCAACCTAAAACAAGCTTTGCTAAGACATATTAAAATAAAATTGTCTAAAATTCAAGCACACTTTGTCACTGCCAAAGACAAAAAGAAAATCTTAGAAGCAGCAAAGATAAGACTATAACTTACAAGGGAACCTCCTTAAGACTATCAATGGATTTCTCAGTGGAAATATTGCACGCCAAGAGAGAGTAGGGTGATATATTCAAAGTTCTGAAGGAAAAAAAAATAAACTGCCAACCAAGAACACATCACTCAATAAAGTTGTCTTTCACAAATGAGAGATAAATAATTTTCCAAAAAACAGAAGCTGAGGCAGTTCATCACCACTAGATCTACCTTACAAGAAATGATGAAAGGAGGGTTCATCATTCAGTTCTTTAAGTTCTTAAAGGATTCAATTCTTTAAAAAAAAAACCACAAAACTTCATTTATTTATCTGTCAGAGAAAGAACACGCGGACACAAGTAGAGGGAACAGCAGGCAAAGAGAGAAGCAGGCTCCCTGCTGAGCAAGGACCCTGGGACATGACCTGAGCCCAGGGCAGATGCTTAATGGACTGAGCCACCTAGGCATCCCAAAGGATTCAATTCTTTAAGCTGAAGATAGGGGCGTCTGGGTGACTCAGTTCGTTAAGTGTCTGCCTTTGGCTCAGGTCATGATCCCAGGGTCCTGGGATAGAGCCCCATAGCAGGCTCTCTGCTCAGCTGGAAGCCTGCTTCTCCCCCTGCTTGTGCTCTCTCCCTCTCTCTCTCTGTCAAAATAAATAAATAAAATCTTTCTTTAAAAAAAAAGCTGAAGATAACAGGAGGAAAATCGGAAAATTCACAAATAAGTGGAAATTAAGTAACATGCTCCTGAACAACCAATGGATCAAAAATAAAATCAAAAAGTAAATTGAAGGGGCACCTGGGTGGCTCAGTTGTTAAGCATCTGCCTTCAGCTCAGGTCATGATTTCAGGGTCCTGGGATCGAGCTCTGCATCGGGCTCCTGCTCAGCAGAGAGCCTGCATCTCTCTCCCTCTGCCTGCTGCTCTGCTTACTTGTGCTCTCTCTCTACCTCTCTATCAAATAAATAAATAAAATCTTTAAAAAAAGTAAATTTAAGAAAATCTTGAAACAATGAAAGAGGAAACACAACATACCAAAACTTGCAGGATGTAACAAAAGCTTGTCTAAGAGGGAGATTTGTAGTAATAAACACCTGTGCGCTGTTGGTGGTAAGGTAAATTTCTTTAGCCACTATGGAAAACAGTATGGAAGTTCCTTGAAGAATTAAAAATACAATTACCATATGATCTAGCAATTCCACTTCTAGATATATAGCTGAAGAAATAAAATCACTTTCTCAAAGAGACATCTTTACCTCCATGTTCACTGTAGCATTATTCAAATTGCCAAGACATGGAAGCAACCTAAGTGTCCATTGACATATGAATGGATAATGAAAATGTGGTGTATATACAAAAGAATATTATTCAGCCATAAAAATGGAAATCCGCTCTTTAGGGACCATAACAATGGACTTTGAGGGCATTACGCCATGTGAAATAAGCCAGACAGAGAAAGACAAATACAAAATGTTCTTACTTATATGTGGAATCTAGCAAAACAACTCATAGAAATAGAAGAGTAGCAATGGTGGTTGCCAGGGGCTGGGGATGGGTGAGATGAGGAGATATTGGTCAAAGGGTACAAATTTCCACCTATAAGATGAATAAGTTCTGGTGATCTGATGTACAGTATGGTGACTATAACTACTAATACTGTATTATATATATGAAAATTATTAAGAGAGTAAATCTTAAATGTTATCACCACAAAAAAATGGTAATCATGTGATGGAATGGTGGTGTTAACTAACCTTATAGTGGTAATCATATCACAATATAAATGTGTATCAAACCATGATGTTATACAACTTAAATTTACACATGTTATATGTCAATAATTAACTCTGTAAACCCGGGGAATAAAAGATCTTTGTTACTGACAAATTTGATACAGATGAATGTGACTTAGAATTCTGGACAACAGTGTTCCTAAAAATAAATCCAAGGATTTACTATAATATCCCACCTAATTAGAAACTGGGGATGTATTTCAATGCACACATGAAAACTTATATTATGGAAAAGCAAAGCAGGACACAGCCCTTTGTGGTAAGGCAAACTTTCAAAGAGAAAGGGAAGATGGAAAAATAAGAGTGAGTAAGGATGAGGGCAGAGAAATGTCACAGTTGTCATTCTAATGAAGTTCTCACCACACGGAAAGATACATCCAAAGTGAAAAATAAGCATTAATCTCTAACACTATGTTTAAATAAAATATTTTTAAAATTAAATTGTCCCTTTTCTTTAGGGAAGATGAGCGCTTTGATGACTTTGAGTGTAGACTTTCAGTACAGAAGAGACAAAGAAACTAGACTGCAACTGTGTGAGGACTGAATAGATGAGAAAGCAGAAAAAAACAATGTAGAAATGTAAAAAACACTGTTGTGAAGGGGTAGAGAAAGATAGGATGGTAGGCAGAAAAGTGTGTGGAGTTAAGAGTTGAAGAAAAGATTATATACTTTCCCATGCAGACACAGAAGAACCTGTTGATAGAGTGGGATTAAAAATAGTAAAAATAGAGCAGAGATCATCAGAAAGGCAAAATCTCTAAGAAGCAAACATTGACAGCATTGAAAGGCGAACTAGACAGTTCTATAGTAATAGTTGAAGACTTCCAACATCATATTCAAAGGGTAGAACATTTGGTGAGAATATCAGAAAGGAAACAGAGGGTTGCAGCAGTGTTATAAATCAACTAGACATATCAGACATATATAGAATAATCCACAAAACAATAGCAAGATACACATTTTCCTCAGGTGTACATGGAACATTCTCCAGAGATGTTAGGACACAAAACAAGTCTCAATAAACTAAAAAATGATTGAAATGGTATGAAGTATCTTTACTGACCACAATAGATGAAGCTAAGAACCAATGACAGAGGAAAACTGTAAAATTAACAAATGTGGAAATTAAACAATATACTCTTAAACAGCTAATGGGTCAAAGAAGTCACAAGGAAATCAGAAGATACTTAGACATGAATGAAATGAGGTTGGCCAAGTTATTTAACCAATTAGTATCTCAGTTCTCTCACATGTAAAATGTGGATTGGGAGACCTACTCCATAGGGATGTTTTAGGAATTAAATGAGTTAATACAAATAAGCACATGGGATGGTTTTGGCACATAGTAAGCACTTAATAATTGTATAATATTAATAATCATTATTACTATACATAATAAAAAGTTCAGGCTTTGGAATTCAGATATTCTCAAAATCCAAGCTCCCTCCTCTATGCTGTTTCTAAACACAAGCTCCAACTTACTAAGAAGATTCCAAGGCATAGAATAAAAACATGAATGCTAAAATAGAAGAGTAAATAAAAAACTTTGGAAATGCAGAAGTGGCTATTAATTCCAACATGGAGACAAGGAGGATATGCATGTAAGGGAAGACTTTGAAACAACCTGGCATTTGAGCTGAGCTTAAAAAAATGAAGAATTAAGAGCTTTTTAAAGCTGAGCTTAAAAAAAAAAAGAATGAATAATATGACCAAAACCAAAAAAAGAAAAAAAAAGGCTGTAATAGCCTAAGCAACTGCACAAAAGCAGGAAAGTGCATAAAAATTGTCAGGAAACAATAGCCCATTGTGGCTTGAATGTAGGTTGCATGGTGGGATATAATGGGAAAAATGGAAAGGTGCTGAAGGATACAGAGATTTGAAAGCCTTGCTAGGAAATTTGGTGATACTGCTTTACTTCATGACAGGAAAGATGAGAAATCCATCCTGATTTTTACTCCCAGGCAGCAACATTTTAAGAGTAATATTGGACCAATCCTGATACTATATGGAGTTCCCTGATTTATTTTTCCAGGAAAGGAGTGAAACAAGGGATGAGCAACAGGGTTTTGGCTTCAAGCACACCCCAGGAACAATTTGGGAAATGACTGTCTCCCATAATTCTCACCTAAGGAGAGACCATCACCTTCTTGCTTTGAAACAAATACCTGCATACCCCACACTCATTCTTCTCTTTAGCCAATGGAAAATTCCATAGCTGATTATGTGCTCCATAGGGCATGTGAGATACAGTATTTCAAAAGGGTCTGGTCCAACTGTATTGTGAAGACCCCAACTCTGAAATTAGTACACATGGCTGGAATTCCAAGGGACTAAAAAACAAATTATAAACAGGAACCTGGGTGGCTCAGTAGGTTGAGCGTCCAACTCTTGATCTCAGCTCAGGTCTTATCTCAGGGTCCTGAGCTCAAGCCCTGTGTTGGGCTCCACGCCAGGCGCATAGCCTACTCAAAAAAAAAATTTTACAAAGAACTTCAAAAATCATCTGAGCGGTAACTGCACATTGCGAAATCCCTGTTTTTCACACTTTAGTACACATGTGTGGCCAGCTGTCCTTTATTTTAACTCCTAGATGTATAAAAGATAGGTTCAGAACTGACCTTAATAGAAATTAAACTAGGCATGGCTTCTAAAACTAGAAGTACGTGAAACCTTGTTGAGATTTTTTAGTTTAGGCCTTCCCCCAAATATATAAATTAGGAGCAAGAGGAAGTTCGAAAGAAAAACTAGTATTTATAGACTAATCCTAATATCTATATTTCCCAATTCTTTTCTTTTTTTTAAGATTTTATTTATTTACTCGACAGAGAGAGAGAGAGATCACAAGTAGGCAGAGAGGCAGGCAGAGAGGGGGAAGCAGGCTACCCGCCGAGCAGAGAGCCCGATGCGGGGCTCGATCCCAGGACCCTGAGACCATGACCTGAGCCGAAGGCAGAGGCTTTAACCCACTGAGCCACCCAGCTGCCCCATATATTTCCCAATTCTTGGCAGTAAAGGAAAGGAGACAATAACAGCAAAGGAGACAGAGGTAACCCCAGATCCCAATCTATACTCTGGGATTCTACGTCATTAACCCTTAGCCAGAACCTAGCTTTCATTAACTATAAACAGGAGGACCCGAAGCAGTATAGGCCATATGGCTTCAGCTCCGCAAACTGCACAAACAGATGGGATAATGGAATTAGGGGAATTAATTTCTCCCTAACTACACACCCCTAAAGGACTTCAGAATCCTGTAGCTATCTCACTGAGCTCAGCTTGCTGAACTCGGACCAAAAGGGATCAGCACAAACAAGGTGCTACCACCAAGGATAGGGGCAAATTACCAAACCCAAAGCATTGGCCAGCAAACAAAATCAAGGATGAGAGTAAACCAGTCACCAAGATAGGACAAATGAGACTATCCACAAAGCAGCTTTTGTAGTTAGTCTCCAGGAAGACCTTCCTCTGAGGCCCAGAATTACAGGGAATGAAGTAGTAAACCTGGGACCTTGATGGGGGCACCTAGAGTTTGAGGGCATAGCCCCATTTGGGGCTGGGTCCTTTCAGAACCATATTTCCATGGCTTTGCTGAATAGGGGCAAGAACCAAGAATCCTTCTGGGAGTTAAAAAGCTTCAAGATATCCTGATGAGAAATCCTGTGTTAAAGGGTAAACCCAAGTTCTGGGACTCAGACTGTAATGAAAGAATCTGTGTTCCCTTTCTCTTAGGCCTGTGTCCTCACCCCTCTCCCCAGATCTGCCCAGATGTCATTTAGTAGCACAGTCCTGTCTTCTTGTGTAATTATTCCATTCCTTGAACGTGTTGAAACTAAAGGATCTATCTATGTGAACTTGTTTTGTTTGTACCCTCCTACATACAGTGTTCTTTATCATCTTTGTGGTAATTGTGCTTTATCCTTCTGACTATACTTCTACTGAAGAACTAGGACAATGTTTTCACCAGTTTGAGCATGCCACTTTATTAACATGTAAATAGTCTCAAACGCATACACTTATGTCAATATAAAGCACAGAAATATAGCTTACTCAGAATGAATAGGTTAATTATCAGGTAATGTTGCAGAAATACTAAAAATATCTCCATTTATATAGCACAATAAAAATGAACAAACATTCAAGCTCTTAAGATAATTTGGTATCCATAAAGCTGCCTCCTTCAATCAATACAAATAACATAAATATTGAACTTACAGTTATAATATGCATGGCTTCATATTACAACACCAAAAAAATTGTTCACAGTTTTGTGAGAACATACAGCCGTTCAGAGTTTCAGTATTAATCGTATAACTTTATCTCTCACCTCAGGATCACTGTGATCTGCTAAGTCTTGGAGTTTCTGACCAAACTCTTTTGCTTCCTGGAATATGGAAATAAGCTCAGATTTAGTGAACTCTTCCTTGGTAAACAGCTTCGCCTTCTTTTTGAATTGGAAATTTATATTCTCAAATATTTCAATGATATTAAGAATATTGGCCTTTGACTCATTCTTGTTAAAGGGCGCAACCAATGATGATAGTACTTTGGCACTAATCAGTTCTCTTGTATTGGCTTGATTTTTGGACAAGCGCAAAAATACTTTTAAAACATAAAACTTAGTTTTGACACTTCCCTCGTTTAACAAGGTAAGAAAATCTGGAATGTAATTAGCAATTATATGGTGATCCTCAAATTTCACACTCAGGTGTACTAATAATTTTAGTCCAGCCAGTTGCACAGGGGAGTTCAATGGGTAAGAGATTATGTCCTTACAAACTTGATGTACGTATGACTCTGCTGGTTTTGGTTCTTCAGAAGACTCAGAGTTGTCATCTACCCTATTTAAAGCTCTAGGGTGTTCTGTAACATTGGGATTATTGACCAAGTTTTCAATCATAACAGTAATACCTACATCATGAATTATATCTTGGGTAAATGGATAAGCAGGACTGATGCCCATTATCATGGTAGCTATTTCATGAATAAAAGGATCCTTAGTTAACTTAAGTAGGGCAACAAGTTTATCAAACTCTTTAGGCTCTAAACTAAAGTCACGTGATTTACAGCGGCAGGCTCTTGGATTGGGCCCATACTTTTCTCTATACTTAACCTGGCTTTTGATCTCAGCTAAGGTTTGGAAGTAAGGCCCATTATAGGGTGGGATCTTGGTCAGAGGCCGAATCCCCAGGGGAGTTTCAATCAAGGTCTCAACCAGAGTCCAATTCCCTTCTGGAGGCAAGGATGGCTCCCCTCCTTCTATTGGGACTAGGACACTATACCTGGCCCTTGACCATGCTGCTGCTTTTTGTTTTATAGTGAGTTCTGGTTTGGGAATGGGCTTGGGCTTTTCCTGGATCTTAGGTGGAGGCTTATAAACTTGAGAAGGAGTCTCCTCTTCAGGCCAGAACCAGGATCCTACACTAGGTTCTTCTCCAGTCCAGAACCAGGAGCAGACATTTTCTTCATCCTCATCACTGGGCTCAGTTACAATACCAGCTCTGTTCTCAGCCCCAGCCCTGAATTTGATGCCGTCCTCTCTCTTTCTCTGGGGCCTGGACTCAATATTGGCCTTATCATCAGCCTTGGCAAAGGATCTGATATTGGTGTCACTTCCAGCACGAGCCTTGACTTCATACTTGGTCACTGCACTGACCCTGGCCATAGGTATCACCTTGGATTTGGTTTGGGGCACTGTACCAGGTTGTGCCATGGATTTTGCCTTAGTCTCAGTCATGACTCTATTCTGTCATAGTTTCCATCTTGCCCACATTCCTTGTTATAGCCACGGCCTCAGTGTAGGTCACTGTGTCCTGGCCACTCCTCCATCCCCAGTCTTGTCCTGGGTCACTGGTCCTGTTTTCAGTTCTGCCTCAGCCTTGGCCTGGATCTTAGCCTTGACTCTAGTGTTGGCAGTCTGATTCGAGTTTTTAGGGCAGCTCCAGCCCCTGCTCTGCCCCTGCCTTAGCCTCAGAGCCAGTCATGATCCAAGTTAAAGGCAAGGCCAAGTTATATACCCCAACCCCATCTCAACCTTGACTGAAGGTCTGTCCCAGGTTGGTGTTTTCATACAAAGTCCATTCGTCACTCGGCCCCCTTTCCAACTACAGGCTCTGCCAATGATATAAACAACGTGCAGAGGAAGCTCACTCAGGTAAGGGGAGAATGGCTGTGTGCCTGAGCGCAGCCCTGTGGAGGGTGGTGGTCTTCAGCCACTCCAAGGACACCAGATCTGCCACTGAAGTTGGACCTAGGGGTGGAGGAAGGAAATGGAGCTTTGAGACTCTTCCAATTTATTTATGTTGATTAGCACAGAGAAACAGGAGAGTATGGACATTCAGTGCTAAGTGGGAGAGGTATATAATAATCAAACTCCCTCCTCATTTCATACTCTCTACAAAACTGCAGGTGCTACTAATCTTCTTTCCAGACACAAAACAGGAATATGAAGAGTGGGAAAGCTTAATGGAGGTGAGAGAGACTAAGGAATCCCTAGACTGGCTCTTTAGCTCTGCTGGACTACTACTTCATCTTACAGGTCTACTGAGGAAGTCTCCATACTCATAACAAACTTCAGTGATCTGGAGTAATTTTCTCCTCCTCTCCTTGCTTCCAATGTTGACAAGCCCTACAGCAGACCTATAGGCAGATCTATGGACAAATAAACAAATAGTATATGGAAACTGACCTCTTGGTAGAAAGACCTTGGTCCCTGGTCCCTATATTTGTAGTTTGTCTGGTGTTTCCCTCCTTCTGTCCCATGCCACCATTGCCCTAATTCAGGACTGATCCTCCATCTCCTTGCTGCCCACCATTTTACTGTTCTGTGACTGCCCTTGCATTTCTCTAGTTTAAAATTGGCCTGGGTGAAGCATAAGAATAAGAAAAGTAAGTGGGAAATCAGAAAAACAAGTGTTACTCTTCTATACTTCTATACCAAAGCTTTCAAATATTCCCAACTAAATCAGCAGGGGACCAAAGATGGATTAGTAAACTGACAAAACAAAAGAGAACAGAATTCCCAAGTCTCAATCCTCTCCTGTCCATCCACACTCACACCAATCCTAACAGACAAAGGGCATATTTCTCTTCTTCATTATTTCCTAGGTTCAAGTACCCAACTTGATAACCCTACCATGGTTATCAAGTATAACCATGTTATACCAGTATAAATGGTAACCCTACCATTTGCAAACTTTCACAACTGAGAGTTCTACAGACCTGGGGATGGGTCTATACCCAGAGATTCACAAATGCATAGATAAATAAATAAATCAAGCCACAGGAAACAATGGAGACTGAGTCCTTGGTAGAGATCAGTACCTGGGACACCAACCCTTTCTGGAAATAGGTACCTCTTTGCCAAAATTTTCTGTGGCCCTTTCTTCCCCCTTCTCCCTCCAAGTTCGTCTGCTCCATTCCAAAAGTCTGCTAATTCTCCTGCACAGACAACTCAAACATCCTTGCAAGATAGTGGTGGTGTGGTAGAGATGCAATGATCAGACAAGCCATGGGAACTGGCTGGAAATCAATGAAAAGTATTATCTCCAAATTTCATCTAAGCTTTTATGTTTCACTCCTCTCCTTAAAGCCTAACATTTTCTGCAACACAACAGGAGTAAGGGAGGACTGTCTGGAAAGCATGCAGAAAGGGGATCTGGGGTTTTCTCCAGACTCCTGCCTGTTCTAGTCTTAGCCATCTACCAACTCCAAGCACTGCCCACTCCGCAGAAATTAGGCTAAGTTTCCTTTTCTTATCCCCTCCCTTTGAGGTCTATGGCCTTCTATAGATCTTTACAAAAACATGCTATACTGAAAACTTAGGAACAGATCAAAATACATTACGCATGATACACACCCAAGGATCAAACGAAAACACAGTGGGAGAGACTCGGTTATTAATGGTCAGACTAGTAACCAGGACATGAGAACATTTTCTAATCCAGGGCCTTGATTATCAGACACAACTTCCTTTTACACTCTCCCTCCCAGGGCTTCCCTGAGAACTGCTCTCACCAACAGCAGCAGTCCCTCTTATTATATAAACCGCCATTTCTCCGCTACAAGCCGCTACTATACTCCTTTCCTTCCCAAACACGGTCGGAGGTAATTAGTGTCTGGAAATCAAGCTAGCATGATCATTTTAAATTTATAGTTGCTTGCCACTCAAATTACCCCTACCTCCCTCTCCCTCTCACCGCCCGCGCCCCACGACGAGATCACGTATCCCACATTCCTCTCTGATACCCATACCCACACTCCCAAGCGATGCCCGACTTGTCACTGACCTGCTCTGCTTGGATCACCGGCAGTTTTCTTATTTCCTTGCCTCAAGGGGTGCCGTGTCCTACAGAAACAGGGACGGGCAGTCAGATGGACAAGAGAACACGAGACAATGGCGGCGACTGTCTTTGGGGATTGGCCCGGCACCTGGGATACCTGCTTTGTCAGATTAAAGGCCGTAACTGGCAAACAATTGCCATTTTTTGGTATTCCCTTCCTCCCGTCCCCAAAACTCCTCCGGGACCCAAGCCTAGTGACTAATTAACTGCTACCTTTTCCTCCGCAGACCCCGCTTTACCACGTCCTCCGTACCCAAATCTGCAGCGGGAGGAGTTAGAGCGCGGTGTAAGAGGATCCGGCCTCATGAAAGCGGAGTGATACCAAGCCTGGCACAGCACCACTCCGCCCTCTGTCAGTGAGGTGGTTTTTTTCTCATCTTGGTAAGGGCTGGGGTGACATCTGAACATAGAGGAAGCAGCGCATTACAGAGAGAAGCAGACCGGTAGCAAAGGGTCTCAGCATTACTTGCCCTCTTTTAGGATCTCCTCCAACCAAGCTATGTTTTTTTTTTTTTTCTTCTTGAACTGAAACGCGTGGGGATATGGGGCGGTTTCGTTGCTGACCCCACGGCGACCGGATCATGCGGAAGGATAATGCAGCGTTTTGTTTACTGGTTCACTTCTCCAAAGTCCTAGGCCTACCTCACTAGGGGGCTTGGGGAGGGGATAAGAGGGTTAGGAAAGCAGCTCAAGACAGAGAAGGTACATTCTAATCTACTCCAAAAGCTGTCTTCCCTCTATGAGAGAATACCCTCCAAGCTGCTGGTCCAAGCATTTAATTTACTGCACAAATTGGCCTACTGTGGGCTTGGCGTCTGGAAAACCACTCTGGTCTGACTTGCTGGTGGATGTCAAACATCTTAGTCTTTTATTGCCTCTCCTCTAAGTGTCTCATCATATTGCCTACCATGTTTCTTTCACTGAAATAGTTGAAGGTAAAGTGGAAGAAACATATAGGGGAATTAGTGACAGATAAGAGAAGCATATTGATATTAATATACCAATCTACCCCTGTGTGTACATATGCCATTCTCAAGCCCTGTCTCCCCTCCTGGTGTCCACAAAATTTCCTGCACCTAAATATGCGTGGTCCTGAGCATGCAAATGAGGAAAACAACTCTGCACTCATGGGAGAGGCTTAATAGTTAAATAACTTTGTACCTGTAAACCACTTGTGCTGAAGGGTCTATGGTGGCCTTCCCAAGTTTTTTCACTGCTCATGGGGCCATGGAAGGGAAGAAGGTGGGAAGGGGCTCCCATGGAGGCCTCACCACTGTCTTTCTTCTAAAAGAAAGCAGATCTCGCTCTCTAACTGGAAGAAAGGAACTACTGGCCTGTGCTGAGTCTTTCTTTCTGCCACATTGCTTTTTTTCTCACTTACACTGTACCATTTCCAGGTCTCCACAGTTGCCCAAGAAAAAAGGCCTGTTTCTGTAAGGATCCAGACGGGGTCATGAGTCCTCTCTGTCACCTCACACCCAGGTGTCAGGAGTTAGTTAGGGGTGGTTCTAGCTTCTCTTCCACACTCCTAAGGAAAAGGGATACTACCAATATACCTCTCAAGGCAGATCCTAGGTGCTCTCCTGACTCCTTTTCTCCCACCTACCTAATGAATGCATGTGCTCTTCCTCCCTGAATATATAAAATTCTTTGAATTTCCATTCCAAGCAGTGTCAGGAGGGAATTTGAATTAGACTGTAAGTTCCACGAAGGAAGGGCCCCTTTCTCAGTCTTTGTTCACCTCTGTATCCTCGGTGTCACCCATGGAAGACAAAGTAGCCAGTTAATAGTTGAAGGAGGTGAGGGCCATTGAATCATGAGGATGCCACAGTATCTTCTGATGGTCGTAGACCAATATCTGTCTGTAAGTGTGTCTTTGTCTTTGATGTCTATAACCCCAGGATTTAGTCTGGTTTTATTTTTTTTTTTGTCTGTCACACAGGAGATGCCTTATATGTAATTTTTCAAAGGAGGAAGGAAGAAAGAGTTTACTAAAATTTATTTTAGAAAGAAACCTGAGGTATCTTAATATCTCATACTGTAATAACATTGGTGGATACATATAATTTGGATTGGATGATTTGTTATTCTTTTTTTGTCTTCTATTCACGTTTAGAATTGTCCCTTACTAAGTTCCCGATATATAACAAACTCCTATGAACTTATAAAGAAAAGATAATGATCAACAATCCAATAGAAAAATAAATGAACAGACTGTTCATTAAAAAGACAAGTCAATGTTTTATAAGTATATGAGACAATATTTCACTTCACTGATAATGTAAATGCAAGTTATAATTACAATGATAAATTGTTTCTCATCTATCATATTGGCAAAGAATAAAAAAATTTGGAAACAAACCTTATTGGAGAAGAGGTGAGAAAACTGGCATTCCTGTATGTTACCAGTTGGAGTGTAAATTGCTTCACCCTCTGTGAAGGTTATTTGGCAATATTTATGGAAATACAAAATGCACATAACTATTGACCAACAATTATCCTTTAAGAATCTATCCTAATGGGGATGCCTGGGTGGCTCAGTTGGTCTGCCTTTGGCTCAGTTCATGATCTCAGTGTCCCAGGATTGAGTCCCACATGGGGTTCCTTGCTCACTAGGGAGTCTGCTTCTCTCTCTGCCTGCCGCTCCCCCTGCTTGTGCTCACTCTTTCTCTCTGACAAATAAATAAATAAAACCTTAAGAAAAATAAAATTAACATACAGAAATCTGTTGCATTTCTATATACCAATAATGAAGCAGCAGAAAGAGAAATCAAGGAATTAATTCCATTTGTAATTGCACCAAAATCCATAAACTAAGAAAAAAATGAACCAAAGAGGTAAAAGATCTGTACTCTGAAAACTATAGAAGAAATTGAAAAGTTGAAGAGACCACACACAAAAAAATTGGAAAAACATTCCATGCTCATGGATTGCAAGAACGAATATTATTAAATGTCTATACTACCCAAAGCAATCTACCCATTTAATGTAATCCCTATCAAAATACCACCAGCATTTTTCACAGAGCTAAAACAAACTATCCTAAAATTTGTACAGAACCACAGAAGACCCTGAATAGCCTTTTCTTGAAAAAGATAAGCAATGCTGGAGGCATCACAATTCTGGATTTCAAGCAATAATACAGTGCTGTAGTCATCAAAACAGTATAGTACTAGCACAAAAACAGACACATAGATCAATGGAACAAAATAGAGAACCCAGAAATAGACCCACAACTGTATAGTCAACTAACATTCCAGAAAGCAGGAAAGAATATCCAATGGAAAAAAAGACAGTCTCTTCAACAAATGGTGTTGGAAAAACTGGACAGCAACATGCAGAAGAATGAAACTTACAGCATACACAAAAACAAATTCGATATGGAGCTAAATGTGGGACAGGAAACCATCAAAATCCTAGAGGAGAAAACAGACAGCAACCACTCTGACCTCTGCCATAGCAGCTTCTTACTACACAGGTTTCAGGAGGCAAGGGAAACAAAAGCAAAAATGAACTATTGGGACTTCATCAAGATAAAAAGCTTCTGCAGGGAAGAGGAAACAGTCAACAAAACTAAAAGGCAACCCGTGGAATGGGAGAAGATATTTGAAAATGATATATCTGATAAAAGGTTAGTATGAAAAATCTATAAAGAACTTATCAAATTCAGCACCCCAAAAAATAAATTATCCAGTTAAGAAAGGGGAAGAAGACATAAATAGACATTTTGCCAAAAAAGACATACAGATGGCTAACAGACACATGAAAAGGTGCTCAACATTATTCATCATCAGGAAAATACAAATCAAAACCATGGTAAGATACCACCTCCCACTTGTAAGAATGGCTAAAATTAACAACACAGGAAACAACAGATACTGGCCAAGATGCAGAAAAAGGGGACCCCTCTTATGTTGTTGGTGAGAATGCAAATTGGTGCAGCCACTCTGGAAAACAGTATGGAGGTTCCTCAAAATGTTAAAAATAGAACTACCCTATGACCCAGCAGTTGCACTACTAAGTATTTATCCAAACACAAAAAAAATCTGATTTGAACGTGCACACGCACCCTGATGCTTATAGCAGCATTATCGACAATAGCCAAATCATGGAAAAAGCCCAATATCCATTGACTAATGAACAGATAAAGAAGAAGTGGTATATATACACAATGGAATATTATTCTGCCATAAAAAATCAACTCTTGCCATTTGCAACAAAGTGGATGGAGCTAGAACGTGTTATGCTAAGTGAAATAAGTCTGTCAGAGAAAGACAAATACCATATAATTTCCCTCATTTGTGGAATTTAATAAACAAAACAGATAAACATAGGGGAAGGGAAAAAAAGAGGGAAACAAACCATAGAGATTTTTTTCATTAGTATGTCGTTTATTTATTTATTTTTTTCTGGGCATCGGTTTTCTGGTTGTGCTTTTTATTTTTTATTTTTATTTTTTTAAATTTTATTAACATATAATGTATTATTTGCCCCAGGGGTACAGGTCTATGAACCATCAGGTTTATACATTTCACAGCACCATAGCACATACCCTCCCCAATGTCCACAATCTAGCCACCCTTTCCCTACCTCCCTGCCTCCCAGCAACTCTCAGTTCATTTTGTGAGATTTAAAGTCTCTTATTAAACCATAAGAGACTTTTAACTGTAGAGTACAAAATGAGGGCTGATGGAGGGAGGTGGGCAGAAGGCCTAAATGGGTGAGGGGTAACAAAAAGGTCACTTGTGATGAGCACTGGATATTATACATAAGTGATAAAGCACTAAATTCTACACCTAAAACCAATTTTACCATATATGTTAACTAGAATTGAAATAAAAAATATTGCAATATTTAACATAAAAGAGAGACAGAGTTCCCAAATAAAATCACAACTGAAACAGGAGAAATAACAGCCAACACAGAAATATAAAAGTTTATAAGAGAACATTATGAAAAAATTAAATGCCAACAAATTGACAGACTAGAAGAAATGGATAAATTCCTAGAAAATTCCTATCAAAATCGAAGCAAAAAGAAATAGAAAATTGAACATACAAATTACCAGCAAGGAAATTGAATCAGTAATCAAAAAGTCCAGGAACAGATGACTTCACAGGCAAATTCTACACAATATTTAAGGAAGAATTAATACCCATTCTCTCAAAATATTCCCAAAAAATGGAGGAGAAAGGAAAACTTCCAAATTCATTTTATGAGGCCAGTACTACCCTGATATCAAAACCAGATGAAGACACCACAAAAGAGAAATACAGGCAAATATGTCTGATGAACATAGATGCAAAAATCCTCAACAAAACACTAACAGAGTCCAACAATATATGAAAAAAATCATTCACCACAATCAAATAAGATTTATTCTTGGGAAGCAATCATGGGTCAATATTCACAAATCGGTTGTGAGGGCGATCTGGCTGCGACATCTGTCACCCCATTGATCGCCAGGGTTGATTCGGCTGATCTGGCTGGCTAGGCGGGTGTCCCCTTCCTCCCTCACCGCTCCATGTGCATCCCTCCCGAAGCTGCGCGCTCGGTCGAAGAGGACGACCATCCCCGATAGAGGAGAGGACCGTTCCTCGGTCAAGGGTATACGAGTA
>CM052801.1:63962693-64010207 GCA_028533885.1 Nasua narica | reverse complement strand
AAGGAAGTGGTAAAACTTAAACTATTTGCAGATGACATAATAATACATATAGAAAATCCTAAAGACTCCACCAAAAAACTGTTAGAACTGAAAATGAATTCAGTAAAGTTGCAGGATACTAAATCAATGTAGAAGAATATATTGCATTCTTATAGACTAATAATGCAGTAACTAAAAGAGAAACTAAGAAAACAATCCCTTTTACAATTGCATCAAAAACCATAAGATACCTAGGAATAAACCTAACCAAGGAGGCAAAGGATCTGTACTCAGAAAACTGGAATGCTCACAAAAGAAATTGAGGGAGACAAGAATGGGAAAAGTTTCCATTCTCATGAATTGGAAGAACAAATATTCTTAAAATGCCTATGCTTCTCAGAGCAATCTATACATTCAATGCAGTCCCTACCAAAATACCATCAACTTTTTTCACAGAGCTGGAACAAATAATCCTTAAATTTGTATGGCATCAGAAAAGAGCCCAAATAGCCAAATGAATTTTGAATAAGAAAACCAAAGTTAGTGGCATCACAAGTCTGAACTTCAAGCTCTATTACAAAGCCATAATCACCAACATAGTATGATACTGGCATAAAAACAGACATATAGAACAATGGAACAGAATAGTCCAGAAATGGACTCTCAAATCTATGGTCAACTAATTATCAAAAAGCAGGGAAGAATATCCAATGGAAAAAAGACAGTTTCTTCAAAAAATGCTGTTGGGAAAATTGGACAGCCACATGCGGAAGAGTGAAACTGGATCATTTTCCTACACCATATACAAAAATAGACTTAAAATGGATGAAAGACCTAATGTGAGACAGGAATCCATCATAATCCTAGAAGAGAGCAAAGGCAGCAACGTCTTTGACTTCGGCCACAGTAACTTCTAGTTAGACATGTCTCCAAAGACAAGGGAAACAAAGGCAAAATAAGCTATTGGGACTTCATCAAGATAAAAAGCTTTTGCACAGCAAAGGAAACAGTTGACAAAACTAAAAGACAACCTACAGAATGGAAGATTTTTACAAATGTTTTATCAGAGAAAGGGTTAGTATCCAAAATCTATAAAGAACTTATCAAACTCTACACCCAAAGAATAAATAATCCAGTCAAGAAATGGGCAGAAGACATGAACAGACATTTCTCCAAAGAAGACATACAAATGGCCAACAGACACATGAAAAAAAAAATGCTCCATATCCCTCAGCATCAGGGAAATACAAATCAAAACCGCAGTGAGATAGCACCTCACACCAGTCAGAATGGCTGAAATTAACAACCCAGAAAACAACAAATGTTGGCAAGGATGCAGAGAAAGGGGACCCTCTTACACTGCTGGTGGGAATGTCAGCTGGTGCAGCCACTCTGGAAAACAGTATGGAGTTTCCTCAGGGAGTTGAAAATAGAGCTACCCTAAGACCCACCAACTGCATTCCTATGCATATACCCCAATGATACAAATGTACTGATCCGAAGGGGCACCTGCACCCCAATGTTTATAGCAGCAATGTCTACAATAGCTAAACTATGGAAAGACCCCAGATATCCATCCACAGACGAATGGATAAAGAAGTGGTATACACACACAATGGAATATTACTTAGCCATCAAGAAATTTAAACCTTGCCATTTGCAATGATGTGGCTGGAACTAGAGGGTAGTATTCTAAGAAAAATAAGTCAGTCAGAGAAAGACGATTATCATATGGTTTCACTCATATGTGGAATTTACGAAACAAAACAGAGGAATATAGAGGAAGGGAGAGAAAAATAAAACAAGATGTAATCAGATAGGAGACAAACCATAAGAAAAGCTGAACTCTAGGAAACAAACTGCGGGTTGCTGGATGGGAGGAGGTTGTGGGCACGGCATTACAGGGTGATGGGCATTAAGGAGGGCATGTGACGTAATGAGCACTGGGTGTCATACACAACTGACGAATCACTGAACTGTACCTCCGAAACTAATAATACACTATATGTTAATTAATTGAATTTACATAAAAAAGAAAATGTTTCTAGCCCCAGGAATAAAGATGTTAGTTGAAAACAAAATTCTAAGAGTTCTTTATTTACTCAGGATACACATCCCTTATCAGATATGATTTGCAAATATTTTCTCTGATTCTGTTGGTTATAGTTAGTTGTTTCTGATGCAAAAATTTTATATTTTGATGAAGTCCAGTTGATCTATTTTCCTTTCTTATTTTGTGCCTTTGCATTATATTTCAGAAACTTTTGCTTAATTCAAGGTCACAAAGAATTTACCCCTATATTTTAAGATTTTTTTTAAAGTAAGCTTTATGCCCAATATGGGGCTTGAACTCACAACCCTGAGATCAAGAGTTGCATGCTCTATTGACTGAACCAAGCAGGCATCCCTCTTTTAAGATATATCTATATCTTAATATATATTATAAATATTATTATATTTAATTTTATATATATATATATTTGGTCTGCAGTAACTTTAACAGAGAAACCAGGCTGTAGGAAGTCTACATGATTAGAGTAGATAGTAGTTATCATTCCAAAAGGTGAACTGTGAGCCCAGTTGCCAGTGCACAAAGGTTAAAACCAAAGCCAAGATATCTTCTTTCCTGGTTCTGCCCTGCATCACCAGCTCATGATGTGAGAAGACAGATTACACAAACTCACTGAATGAAGTAAGAAGTCCAGCTGGACAGAGGCAACATCCTGACAGGAGACAATTAAATGATCATTGAAGAGGATGCCGAAGTTAGGTTCAGTTACTTACTCTCTGATGTTCTTTGACGAGGAAGGTAAGGATATTGGATGAACAGCAAATTATATTCTTTATTCTCCAAGTAAGTAAATCCTATAGGATGGGGTTGATGGTCAATCAAGCAGTAGAATAGGATGAAAATCTAGGCTAGTTATAGATCTCTGTGCCTAAAGAAAAGAACAGCAATGATAAAGGAGTAGAGAGGAACATTAAAATGCCTGAAAGTATTAAAAAGAAGAGGTTTTTTTCTTCTTCTTAACAGGAAATGGCATCTTTTATTTTCCTCACTGCAGTGGCAGCAGACTTGCTGATTTTCATGAAACATGATTTCTGAAACAAGGTCTGTTGATAAGCTTGTTCAATCACACAAGGACAAACACGAGGTTGACTGATAATGTTAGAACTAAGTCTTCTCACAGAGATTCTTGTAGGTACTATTCTCATGCTGGATCAGCAGAGATGCCCCCAACACCATAAGGTGCTTCAGTTAAAGCTTCTGAAATGTTGATTGCAGTGGCATGATTGACAGGTTTTTTGAGGGAGGGAGGCAATGTCTTTCTTGTACATGTAAACTCTTTTGGAACAACTGGAGTTAAAGATGAGCAGGAGTTTTGTTTTGAGAGACAAAGTTTCAGGGACCAGCCACAGATGCCTCTGCCCTATTTCACTATATGTTCTTTTCTGAGAACCAGATTCAATGGTTGAGTGGTTGAAAGAAATGACCTGCTCACTACTATCCACCCTCCATCCTCCTTCTCCCTCAATGTGTATCTCACAACAGAAGATGCTGTAGACTAGAAGGTTGTCTATGTTCCCTTTCACCAGGGAAATTACTTGTTGACCTGGTGAATGGCGTGGTCAAGACAGTCCACATTGTCCAAGGTGACCCCTGCCACAGAGATGTGGCCATCCTTTGTCATGTAGATGGAGAACTCCTTGGTCAGTCTCTCCACCTGTTCAGGCTTTAGTCCCGTGAAACAAAACATGCCAATTTGGTCAGTGATGTGCTGTCAGTAGTGGGGGGAATCCTTCTTCTTGAAGTTGGACACCAGCTGTGTCCACATGCTAATGATGTGGTGACCCATGCCTTCTACTTCCTGCAACCATTGTTTTCACAAGTCAGGGCTGGTCAGGATGATCAAGGTATTTTTGATGGAAGAATATGGGTTGGAATACACAGAAGAGATCAAGAAAGATCTTCAACTGTGACTCCACTCTTTTGGCTTCATCAGTATCTTTGCAGACCACAGTGAAGGTTCCTACATGCTCTCTATATAAGCGCATGTTCTTCACATAGGATTGGCAGAGACAAACATTAATGTCCTGTACAATGAAGATGAAGTGGCATGTAGCCCAGGCATCCTTGTTGCCATCACCACTGGCAAAGCCTTGGTAGGCCATGCTAAAGAACACAAAGAGATTGTTTTTCTTCACCACTGTTGCTACTTCCTTCCATTGTTCAGGGTGAAAGTCCACTCCTGTGGGAATGCGGGCACAGACATGCAGAACATTTTGCTGTAGCATTTTTGAAATGTCCTCTAGAGTGCCTATGAAGTCACAGTTGCATGTCTTGGGGTCTTAGTATCAATAACCATGTAGTTGCATGCCAGCATCCCTGAGGATGGGTATATGATTTCCCCAGGATGGTTTGGGCAGAAAGACATCTTGGCTGAACTTAAGCTGAACTTAAAAAATCTTTGCAGTAAACTGTCTCCAATCCTCAAGGTGCTGGTTCCAGAAATGGTCTGCAGAGTGACATACTGGCTCCTTTTCAAGACTTCATTGTTCTCACCCAGGGCTAGTTCTTCAGATGCCTTACAAAATTCATCAAGTCCCACAATGGGCAAGTATTCTTTGTCTAATTTTTTTGCAGCAATCTTGGTCTTTTCCTTCTGGACACTAGGGAGACCATAAGGCTTTCCATATCATCCGGGTAGGCACCATATTCCAAATTTTTATTTTTTATTTTTTGCTATTAGTGTCTCTCTTAAAGTCTTCTGTCACTCCCACGATGGGCTCTGGGGGCACCATCTCCACATGTCCACATGGATCCACCAGGAGCTGGCTCTGGTAGGACTCATGGCAGTGAGGCCTGGGTGGAAAATAGTGGCAACACAAGACAGGATGCGGCTGGAGTGCAGGAGGGCCATGATGGGTGGTAAGAAGACATAAGGTAGCTACAGGATGGAGCAGCAGGCACAGCCACCTTTTAAAAGATTTTTATAGTAATTTATGTTTGTATATGGTGTGAGATAGAAGTACAGATTAATTCTTTTGTGAGTGGAGGTCCAGTTGTTCCTTAGCCAGTTGTTGAAAAGACTATTCCTTACTCTGAATGTTTTTAGCACTCTGGTTGAAAATGAACTGTCCATAAAGATGAGGGTGTGTGTGTGTGTGTGTGTGTGTGTGTACTTTTAATTCTATTACATTAATCTATATGATATCTTTAAGTCAGTACCATATGATATTGATAACTTTAGCTTAGTAGTAAGTTTTGAAATATGGAATTATAAGTCGTCCAACTTTGTTCTTCAAGAACATTTTGTTTATTCTGGGTCCATTGCATTTTCATATGAATTTTAGGATTAACTCATCAATTTCTATAAAGAAACAAGTTGGGATTTTGATATGGATTGCACAGAATCTGTATATTACTTTGGGGTATATTGCCATCTTAACAATATTAAGTCTTCTGATTCAGGAGCATAGGATTCTTTCTACTTATTTAAGCCTCTTAAAATTTACTTCAATAATGTTTTGCAGATTTTGGAGTATACATTTTATATTTCTTTTGTTAAATTTTATTCCTAAGTATGTTATTTAAATTTTTTATTGAAGTATTGTTGACACACAATGCTACAGTAGTTTCAGGTGTACAACATAGTGATTTGACAAAGTCTATACATTATGCTATACTCACCATAAGTGTAGCTACCATCTGTTACCATACAATGCTATTATAATACATTGGCTATATTTCCTATGCTGTACCTTTTATCCCTGTGATTTATTCATTCATCCCACACCTGGAAGACTGTACCTCCCACTCCCCTTCACCCATTTTGACCACCTCTTCTCCCTCCTTTCTGGTAACCATCAATTTGTTCTCTGTATTTATGGGTCTGTCTCCTAAGTATGTTATTTTTCAACATTAATATAAATGGAATTGTTTACTTAATTTCATTTTCTGAAAGTTCATTGCTAGTGTATAGTAATAAAATTCATTTATTTTTTATGTTAATTAAATTTATTTTAAATTTTAAAAACATTGTATATATTTAAGGTGTTCAACTTGACAATTTGATATATATATGCACTATGAAATCATCACCATAATCAAGCTAATTAACATATCCATCACCTCAGGTGAGGTGTTTTTTTTTTTGCTGTCTTTGTGTGTGTGTGTTTCTTTTTTTTTTAATTAATTTTATTTTATTTTTTCAGTGTTCTAAGATTCATTGCTCATGTACCACACCCAGTGCTCCATGCA
Organism: Nasua narica; assembly: GCA_028533885.1. NCBI lineage: Eukaryota > Metazoa > Chordata > Mammalia > Carnivora > Procyonidae > Nasua > Nasua narica. The sequence goes on along the minus strand of CM052801.1, from coordinate 64,003,966 downwards.
ATACGTGCCCTCCTCAATACCCACTACCAGGCTCACCCAACACCCCACCCTACTCCCCTCCAAAACCCTCAGTTGGTTGCTCAGAGTCGACAGACACTCATGGTTCATCTCCCCCTCCAATTTTCCCCAATTCGCCCTTCCTTTCCTTCTCCCAATGTCCTCCATGTTTTTCCTTATGCTCCACATGTAAGTGAAACCAGATGATGACTGACTCTGCTTGACTTATTTCACTCAGCATAATCTCCTCCAGTTCCGTCCATGCTGATACAAAAGTTGAGTAGTCATCCTTTCTGATGGAGGCATAATATTCTACTGTATATATGGTCCATATCTTCTTTACCCATTTGTCTGTTGAGGGCATCTTGGCTCTTTCCACAGATTGGTGATTGTGGCCATTGCTGCTATGAACATTAGGGTACATATGGCCCTTATTTTTCACTGCCTCTGTATCTTTGGGATAAATACCCAGTAGTGCAATTGCAAGGTCATAGGGTAGCTCTATTTTTAATTTCATCAGGAATCTCCACACCGTTTTCCAAAGTGTCTGCACCAAGTTGCATTCCCACCAATAGTGGAAGAGGGTTCCCCTTTTTCCACATCCTCTCCAACATTTGTTGTTTACTGCCTTGTTGATTTTGGCCATTCTAACTGGTATAAGGTGGGATCTCAGTGTGGTTTTGACTTGAATCTCCCTGATGGCTAATGATGATGAACATTTTTTCATGTGTCTGTTAGTCATTTGTATGTCTTCTTTGGAGAAGCGTCTGTTCATGTCTTCTGCCCATTTTTTGATGTGGTTATCTATTTTTTGAGTGTTGAGTTGGAGGAGTTCTTTATAGATCTTAGATATCAGACCGTTGTCTATAGTGTCATTTGCGAATATCTTCCTCCATTCCATGGGTTGCCTGTTTGTTTTGTGGACTGTTTCCTTTGCTGTGCGGGAGATTTTTATCTTGATGAAGTCCCAAAAGTTCATTTTTGCTTTTGTTTCTTTTGCCTTTGGAGACATGTCCTGAAAGAAGTTGCTGTGGCCGATGTCGAAGAGGTTACTACCTATGTTCTCCTCTAGGATTTTGATAGATCCCTGCCTCACATTGAGGTCTTTTATCCATTCTGAGTCAGAATTATTGGAATACCTGAGGGGGTAGAAAAAGACAGAAGACTAGAAGATATAGCTGAACAAATTCTGGATGAAAATTTCCCCAATCTGGGGAATGAGCAAGTGTTCATGTCCTAGAGGCAGAAATGACACCCGCCAAGATCAATGAGTCTAGAAAAACATCTAGACACATCATTGTGAGGCTCGCGAATTGTAATTTTAGGGAAGAGGTCCTGAGGGAAGCTAGGGGGAAGAGATTCCTTATGTACAGAGGAAGACCCATCAGAATAACATCAGACCTGTCCACAGAAACCTGGCAAGCCAAAAAGGCCTGGCATGATATATTCAGGGCACTAAATGAGAAGAACATGCAGCCAAAAATACTTTATCCAGCAAGGCTGACATTCAAAATGGATAGAGATAAAGAGCTTCCAAGACTGGCAAGGTTTAAAAGAGTATGTGACCACCAAGAAGGCACTACAAGAAATATTAAGAAGGGTTCTATGAAAGAAGAAAGAATCTATGAGTGACACAGAACAGAAACTTACAATCTATAGAAAAAAGGACTTCACAGGCAACACGATGTCAGTAAAAACTTATCTTTCAATAATCACTCTCAACATGAACGGCCTAAATGCTCCCATAAAATGGCACAGGGTTGCAGACTGGATAAAACGACAGGATCCATCCATATGTTGTCTATAAGAGACACATTTGTAACCTAAAGATACATCCAGACTGAAAGTGAAAGGATGGAGAACCATCTTTCATGCCAATGGGCCTCAAAAGAAAGCTGGGGTAGCGATTCTCATATCAGATAAATTAGATTTTAAGCTGAAGACTATAGTCAGAGATACAGAAGGACATTACATCATTCTTAAAGGGTCTATCCTCCAAGAAGATCTAATAATTGTAAATATTTATGCTCCCAATATAGGAGCAGCCAACTACATAAGCCAACTGTTAATCAAAATAGTCATATTGATATGAATACATTAATTTTAGGAGATCTTAACATGCCACTCTCAGTAATAGATAGATCATCCAAGCAGAAAATCAATAAAGAAACAAGAGTTTTGAATGACACATTGGACCAAATGGACCTCATAGCTATATACAGAACATTCCACTCTAAAACAACAGAATACTCATTCTTCTTGAGCGCACATGGAACTTTCTCCAGAATAGACCACATACTGGGCCATGAATCAGGTCTCAACCGATACCAAAAGATAGAGATGATTCCCTGCATATTCTCAGTCCACAATGCTTTGAAACTGGAACTCAACCACAAAAAAAAGTTGGGAAGGAATTAAAACACTTGGAGGCCTTTGCCCTCTACCTTTCATTTCTGCCTCAGGAAGCCCTCTGCTCACTGGCAGTCACCCATTTCTGGCTCCCTGACTCAGGGAACCCTGGTTTCTCCCAAGGAGGGCCCAGCTCCTAACATTGGGCCAGAGGAACAGGACCTTGAGGAGGAGCCCCCCCAGGATCTCAGCCCTCAGCATGGGGCGGGAAAGCCACCATGTCAGCCTAGAATTAGAGAGGGGACTCATTTGTTTCTCCTCTTGGGATGAGGAGGGAAGCCCAATCTCAGCAGGGAGTAGGAAGGCCTGTCTCATTATGAGGCCTTGGGCTGGAGGAACCTTGTCAGTTCAGGTGTTAGCATCTGGATCAAGGTGGTCACTTCTGGTCCTGGAGAGGAGGACCCGTGATTCCTGGAGCATTCTCATGGGAAGGAATGCTGGAGATGGCTGGGTGCAGAGTGGGGAAACAGAGTCCAGACCAGGAGAACAAGTGAGCAGGTAATAGGAAGGAAAAGACCTCTAAGCATAGGTAAGGGACACAGAGAGAGGAGAGAGGGGTCTATGGTCCTCCTAGAGGGGGTAATTCAGGCTCCCAAGGTACAAAGGTCCCCAGGAGGGGTGACAGAAGTTACTACAGACATTACATAGGTGGACTGGTTTGGGAAGGTGCCACACAGAGGGTTCCCTTTCAGCCACAGCTCTTCAAGCTTCAGCCCCTTTATCTTGCCTAACTCCCAGGGTGATGGCACCTGAAAAATATGGGAAAGAAACCAGAAAAATGTCCCAGGAATAGACACCGGGGCCCTCCTTCATGCTCTGGTATCTTCTCCAGACTCCTGTCATCACTGATGAGTACTACCACCCACTGTCAACCCCAACTTTAATCTGGCTCTCTCTTCCCAACTCATTTTTGGAGAGGTTCAGGATCTTGACTGTGGGGGCCCCCCATATAATGTCAGACAAGCCATCCAGCTGGTACAGTTTGTTCTTGCACAAGTTCAAGGACAAAAGTTTTTGGGGAAGAAATTGGAGTGAGAGTTATTATCTATGGCCTCAGAGACAAATCTTTCCTCTACCCTCTGTGTTCCACCCTGTACCATAATACCAGCAGTGAACATAAGGCCTCACCTTGGGGAAATTGTCTTTGACCATCTGCAGGGTGGCAGTCATGCAGTTTCTTCAACTCAGGATTATATCTATATCATGGTCCATCAACTCTTCAAAAAGGTGAGAGGAGGCATCAGAAGGCTGAGAGGGATCCAGGACCAGCACCAACCTTTCCCTCATTACCATTCTTCAGTCTCCCTCCAGGCAGACCCCTAGAATTACTGCTATCAGTTGTGCCTAGGTCAAAGTGGAGTTTATGGAGGTCAAGAGCTTTCTGGGAGATATTATAGCGTTTACTCATGGTCAGATGCAGAGAAAGATGGTGAGAGCCACTGTGAGTCTGTTATGGTGATAGGGAAATTGGGGGCTGGGGGAAGAAGAGGTAGGTCTGGGTGTGGGCACACAATGGGCTTTGAGTTTTCATTACCTTTAGCTGCTTCATTTCTTCTGGCTCCAACTTATTCTGTACAGAGTAGGGTACAGCAGAAGGATTGACATGTATAGATAGCTATAAGAAGGAGAGGTGGGATAAGCACTAAAAACTCTCATTGTAAGATGATGGGCCACTGGCCTGTCTTCCTGCACCGGGACTAAGTATGGGTAATATCTTCAACATATACCTTTTGATTTTTCTCATCACAAATCTTGTAGTTGGTATCCTTCAATGCAGAGGCAGCACTAGCATCCTGAATAAAGAACTGGCCTCGGTCTTTAAAGTAATGGAACTACGGGGATTGAAGGCAACTGCAATAGTGTCAGAAGTCAGTGGCCCCTGCTGAGCTATCTCTCCCTCTTCCCTGTGCCCACTCATCTGGTTCACCATCCTCTCTTACATCGGCCATGGTGAAGGGGACACTGCAATGGCTTTGGATTGAATTTATTAGCCATGTCTTGTTATACTTTATTCCATAAGGGATATAAGGATGAAAGGAAAGGATAGGAGAGAAGGGAGACAACACAGCATTAAGACTGTAGAATAGACCCAACTTGGTGTTCTATTCCAACCTTCCACTGAGCTTTAAAAGGTTTCCAATGTAGGGACTACTGACATAATTTTAACCTTTTCTTTTGCCAGATACAGATTTTTCTAATTTTCCATTCTCCCTATTTGAATATTTAACTCCCAAATAATCAAATTTAGATATTTAAAATGATTTTCCTTTAATAAGGTTCCAGGAAATCCTATGTATTGAAAACCCTACTTGTTCCTCTGACAAGGACTTTAGAGAGTATAGATCTCCACACTCAGCTTGAGCCAAACTGTGGCATCTGGTGAGGACTTGCTCCATATCATTGGCAGTAGTTTCCCATTTGCCTTTATTCAACTTCCAGTGACCTTCCTTCAGTCAACCTGTTCCCTTTGAATTGTCTGTATGAACACGGCCTTAGATGATCAAAGATGTTAACTACTCTTGTCCTCAACAAAGTTCCTATCATCTCTATAACTCGCCTTGATCTGCCTCTCCTGCACATTCCCTATTTTTTGTCAGGGTACTTACTGTGACCTGAATCAGCCCCCTGGGTTTCCATCCTGTGTGTTCTCCGTATCCCTCTCTGGAAGTGTTCTGTCTTGGTATTCATTATGCCATTTCACACTGCTATTGTTGGGTTGGAAAGTAGAAAGAGTGTTGTGGAGAAGTGGATAGAAGGGAGTGTCCATAAATATATAGGAATGCATATAAATGCTACAAAACCTTCTATATACTCTCGCCTCAATAGTGCCAGGTCTACAATTAGAATTGCTCAGTTGTTATTCCAGTTAGAACTGGAATAACAACTCACTCTTCACTTTGAGTGAGAGAAGAAAATTACTATGGAGAACAAAAAAGTTTCAGACTCCCAGGGAATGCTGGATGCAAATTAGGCTGCCTGATCACTTACTATCTTATTTGGGGTTCCTATTGGGAACCCCTCATTGCCATGTTTCCATCATCCTCCTGAAGATAGGAAGGGTGAAGCTCATATCCACATGTTCATAATGATGGCTCCCTTTGCCAAAATTACCCTGGAAAGAATTCTTGCCCTTATTTTTTTTTTAAAGAGAGCTACTATTATTTTTTATTTTAAATAAAAAATAAATTTAAAATCAAATATATTTTAAAATTAAGAAAAAACATACAAGTTTGAAGACACATCATCAATTTCATACCATATATCTTATCTTGGCCTAACATCATGGTAGGGCAAGCAAAGTGTCAACCTGCCTGTATAGAACAGTCATACAAACCCCAGAAAGCAAATTTCTCTACCTGCCTAGATATGGTAGCCTTATTTGACAGATGGCATAGTCAGGGAGGAAATTATGAAGTAGAAGGTAACTATGTAGAACCATTTAGAAAATAGAGTGGTATTTATAAAGAACAGAAATATGAACATTCATGTGTTATACACTAGAAAGGCATCTGAATTTGCCTTTTTTGAGGCCTCTTTAATCTAACAACTCCACCACAACCTGGTAAGCAACCTCTCTCTCACCTCCTAAACCCAATAAACTACAAAACAGATTTCATTAACATCAGCAAGCTGTATTTTCTTTTTTAGTATAGTACAAGCTTTAATGTCAGGTGAGACTGATGTAACAGCCTTCTAAACTGTCCCTCTCTGGGGCGCCTGGGTGACTCAGTGGGTTAAAGCCTCTGCCTTCGGCTCATTGGCTCAGGTCATGATCTCAGGGTCCTGGGATCGAGCCCCCTATTGGGCTCTCTGCTCAGCAGGGAGCCTGCTTACCCCCCTCCTCTCTCTGCCTGCCTCTCTGCCTACTTGTGATCTCTTTCTCTCTGTCAAATAAATAAATAAAATCTTAAAAAAAAAAAGCATTAAACTGTCCCTCTCCTTCTAGCCTTGCTCTTAACAATATTCTGAAATACCCTGAGTGAGTTTTCTTTTGTTCAGCCTGAAATGTTGTGGGGAATTGAAGGCAAGCTGACATGGTCCTTGCAGTCAAGGGAGTTTTGCCAAGGGCTAGCTGCCGCAATCCCAGCAGTTCACTCACTATTTGATTTGGCTTACATAAGCACTCTGGGTCAAGCTGACATGGTCCTTGAGCTCCTCTGTAAATATGCTTGAGTAAACTCTTTTGTTTTGAAACAAGATGGTCACGTGGGACTTATGGTCCTCTGACCTTGAGCTCCTTGATAAACATTCTTGTTATTGAACTATAAAATAAAATCTCTCATGCATGTTGGGGCTCCACTGGGTCATCAGTGTCTGGAGACGTCCCGATCCCAGCCATTCTCTCTCGGTCTTCCCTGAGACATCTCGCGCTGGTCCACAACAAAATGTCCTTCAGCTCAGGAGACCATTATTTCTAACCTCTAGTCTTTTATAACAAGGATCTGAACAAAGAACTGGAATTATAGATGTTAACTACAATTTCCAAGTGTTTAGATACTTTTCTGTTTGCTTTCTGTTGTTGATATATAGTTTGATTCCATTATGGTCAGAGAACATACTCTTTATATCAGTTTTTTTACATTAGTTGAGGTTTGATGGCTCAGGAGATGGTCTTTCTCGATGAAGTCGCATGGGAACTTGAAAAATATGTGTACTCTGTTGTTGTTGGGCAGAGTATTCTGGTATATGTCATGTAGATTCTGCTACTGTATTGATTGTATTATTCAGCTCTTCAATATTACTGATGATTTTCTCTCTAGTAATTCTATTACTTCCTGAAAACAGGTATTGAAACCCCAACAGTAATTGTGGATATGGCCATTTCTCCTTTCAGCCTCATCAGTTTTTGCTTCATATACTTTGAGATTCAGTTGTTTGGATATGTACACATTAAAGATTGTTAGGTCTTGCTGGTGGATTTATCCTCCTACCATTTTGTAATATCCTCTATGTCTCTAATTTTCTTTGTTTCAAAGTCTACTTTATCAGGGTATGCATATAAACTTTTTTTTACTTTAGAAATAAATTTTAATGGAATTCAAACTTATAGGATCCCAAACATTTTTGTGTGTGTGTAATATTTCACACTATCCACTCCTACAGTTTTTCTTTTTTGGCCTCCACACTTGCCACCACCAACATATGTAATTCATCATGCGGCAAGATTTGGAAGTTTTTTTCAGGAATCTACAGAAATAAGATTATTTCAATTATCTCTCCCAAAGTAGGGTCACTAAGGGTATTTATATTTTACTATTCAGAGGAATTCAGCTGAAACAATATGCCAGTTGGTAGTAATACTAGTGGTTTTGGGGGAGGGAGGATTAAAGCAATTAGATGGTTAGGAACCAGATTTTCTTTGGGTTTTAACATTTAAGGTTTTCTAGGTTTGTGTGTTGCACATTGTACATTAATTACTCCACATTGTCTCAGAGTGTGCTTATAAATAAAGATCTATTCATTCCTGGTCATTCCATGATGCACTGATTATGAACAGGCCTTGGATTAACTCCTTTGGGAAGTGGCTACCTTCACTGTTTGACCTGCTGTCAGAAAAGTTTTGCTACTCCTAATTTTTTTTTTTCTCCACCCACTACTCCTAATTTTTTATATTTTCCTTGTATGGCACATGGAAGTGAAACTGAAGTATTCGAACCAGAAATTCCATATGCTTAGTGTCCAAAACTTGGAGTTAGCTTAGAGTACTCTCTTTCTCTCATACCTCACACCTGACTTATCAAAAAATTCTCTTGGCTTTTCCTCAAAATATGTCCAAAGTCTAGTTACTTCTTACCCCTTCTATTGCTACCAAACTGGTTGTTGCCAACATCGATCTTCTGTATTATATGACCTTCCAACTGGTCCCTCTGTTTTCACCCATGCTCCTTCACTATCTATTTTTAACTCAGCAGGCACAGTGATATTTTGGAGCATAAGTCAAAGCTTGTCAGTCTTCTGCTATAGAGGATTTGAAGCTCATCAGAATGTTAAAAGGTGAGTTCATCATGATAACAACAACAAAAAGAAACTTTATTGTTGACATTTGGAGAAGGTCAGTAAGTCAACTCAGTTTTATGAAAATTTATAAATAAAGAGTAGGAATCAAATATTTATTTTTTCTGTATAAACTGTACATAAAGATAGCAGATTTATTGATGATAGGGTTTCTCTTTATAAGTGTATTCTAGCTAATATAAGAAGCCATGATAGAATGGCATCAGTCTACGGCCATACCACCCTGAACGCGCCCGATCTCGTCTGATCTCGGAAGCTAAGCAGGGTCAGGCCTGGTTAGTACTTGGATGGGAGAATGGCATCAAATGAGCACCATCATTTTAAAACTCTTAAGTAAGGAACCTATACAATAGTGACAAATGGCTGGTAAATATCACACACACACAAACAAAAATGAGATATCATGTGCTATGTTATAGGCACTGTCCATGAAGAAGTCTTGTCAAAATTATCAAACCTGAGTCTGATCAAGACTTTTAAGTTCTTGTTTCAGTATTGGGATACAATGAACCAGTTTCTTTAACAAACAAATAAGGGGGAAAGATATGTGAATATATTTGGTATTGTATGTTTGTATGCTATGGGATATATTTTGCATTTATGCAGATATACATATCTGCATTTATATATAGATATATATAAAATATAATCATATAGCAAAAAAATCTCTAACTTGCACTTTTCATTTAACAAATTGCATGTTCAGAAATATTTAATAGATTTTTATCATTTGTCAAATTAATATGCTTTTTCTTTAAAGACATTGTAGAAATTATAGGCGCCTGGGTGGCTCAGTGGGTTAAAGCCAAAATTGAAAATTTGGGGGGCACCTGGATGGCTCAGTTGGTTGGGCGACTGCCTTCGGCTCAGGTCATGATCCTTGGGTTCTGGGATCGAGTCCCGCATCGGGCTCCTGGCTCTGTAGGGGGTCTGCTTCTTCCTCTAACCTTCTCTCCTCTCATGCTCTCTCTCACTTTCTCTGTCTGTCAAATGAATGAATAAAATCTTTAAAAAAAATTGGAAATTTTGGCCAAGAATTTGAAAATATAAGAATTGAATGAAAATTCTAGAACTCAAAAACACAATACCCAGAATTAAGAACAATTATGGTATTAGCAGCATAAGAGACACACTGAAAGGAGAGTCAGAGAAATAAATGAAGCGTCTGAAGAAAATATCCAGAATGAAGCATGGAAAGACAAAATGATGAAGGATATAGAAAGAGATGGAACAAATTTAAAAGGTATTCAGTAAATATATTAAACATGTTTAATTAGAGTCTTATAAAGGACAAAGAACAGTGCAAAATAGTATTTCAAGATATAACGTTCGAGAAATTTTGAAGAGTAATGTAAGACATCAAGTCACAGATGTAAGAAGAAGTATATATGCCAAGCATAGTGGGGTATGAGGAAAACCAAACCCAGGTACATTACAATAAAGCTGTTGAAACCCAAATAAAGAGAGAAAATATTTAAAGAAGACAGAGAGAAACAACAGATTATCTTAAAATGAGTGAAATTAAGACTAACATATAATGTTTAAACAGAAATAATGATAGCTTAAAGAAAATGAAATTCTATCTTCATAGTGTTGAAGTAAAATAACTGCATACTTAGAATTTTGTGTCTATAAAAAAATTATCTTTTGGAAATGGAAGTTAAATAAGTAGACATTTTAATGCAAACAAAAGCTAAGCAAATCTGTCACCAGCCAACTCAAACTAAAGATTTATTTTCAAGCCAAAAAATATGATCTGAGACGAAAGCATATAGATTCAAGAAGAGTGAAGAATAATGACATTTCAAAATATGAAGGAAAATTTAAATGAGTATTGACTGTCTAATATAATGATAATTTCTTTGAAAGAAATTTTTATGTATAATTATATTATACAAATATATTATATTATACAATTAAAATTCATATCAATAAATCAGTAGAAGCATTAATAGAATTGAACCATGAAAGATACTAGTGTTATCCAATGAAATGCAAAAGAACTAACTTATCTTCAACTGTGATAAAACAAAAGTATATGTTGTAATTTGAAGAGTAAGCACTACAAAAATGACAAAAGAATGCTAAACTATCAAGTGAAATGGTTAAAAATTGAATAATTAAAAAATAATAGTATTAGGGGCGCCTGGGTGGCTCAGTGGGCTAAAGCCTCTGCCTTCAGCTCAGGTCATGGTCTCAGGGTCCATGGGATGGAGCACTGCATTGGGCTCTGTGCTCAGTGGGGAGCCTGCTTCCCCCTCTCTCTCTGCCTGCCTCTCTGCCTACTTGTGATCTCTCTCTCTGTCAAATAAATAAATGAAATCTTAAAAAAATAGTATTAAACATTACAAAATGGAGGAAAAGGAAACTAGAAAGGAAAATAAATGTAGGGTAAACAATAAGATAATTTAAACTAAATTATATCTGGAATTACATTATATGTTAATGGTCTGAAGGTTTCAAATTAAAAAGCAGAGATCATAAACTTAGTTTAGGGGCACCTGGGTAGCTCAGTCAGTTGTGTCCCACTCTTGATTTTGGCTCAGGTCATTATTTCAGGGTCATGAGATCAAACCCTGAGTCAGGCTCCTGGCTCAGTGGAAAGGCTGCTTGAGATTCTCTCTCTTCCTTTGCCCCTCCCCCCCGTAATTAAATAAATCTTTAAAAAGATGAAACATGAGAGACTGTGGATTCTGAAAAACAAACTGAGGGTTTTGGAGGGGAGGGGGGGATGGGTGAGTGTGGTGGTGGGTATCGAGGAAGGCACGTATTGCATGGAGCACTGGGTGTGGTACATGAACAATGAATCTTGGAACACTGAAAAAATAAAATAAAATTTTAAAAAAAGCATCTAGACTAAAAAAATCATGCAATCAAATGCTTCTTAAAAGAGACATATATAAAATACAAGTATATAGAAAATTTGAAAAAAAAAAGATGGCAAAAGATATACCACTTAAACAGAGTGTCTCAAAGCTGGTATGACAATTCATAAGAGAAAAAATATACCTCAGGTAAAATCATTACTAGAGAAAAGGGGAGATTGCAAATGATAAAATGCTTAATTCAACAAAAAATATTAATAAAATAGTTTTAAATTTGTATGCACCTTTTAATATAGAGCCATACATATTAAATACTATGTATTTAATATATACATAGCAAAATATGATAGATATAAATGGAGAAAATATACACAGTAAAAAAATTACAGAATTAAAAGGCAAAATGGACAAATCCACAGTCCCACTGGGAAATTTTAATACACTTCACTGGGTGACAGAATAGACAAAATCAGTTAGATAAAGAAGATTTAAACAACATAAGTAGCAAACCTTCCTTCATTGACATAAAACACTGCATATGACAACGTATGTAACATTCCAGAATATATTATATATGGGCCATAAACCAAGCCTGGAGAAATCTCGATGGGGATAATAAAATATACCCTGAATGGTTAATGTGAAAATTCAAGTATAATCGTGGATTCTATGCCTCTCCTCTTCCTCTAGTATGCATCCCAAGAATATTAATTTCCAATACTTCTCCCTCAGGCCTCAAATCTTAGACCAGAGAGGATCACATGACTCAGGACTTCCCCTCAACCAAGGGGAACATCTCAGCTTGGTCGCAGCATAGCTATCTCAGCATAGCTACAGAAGGGGAGGTTTTCCACGTGGAACCAAGATGAGTGTGTTAGGGCCCACTCAGCCCATTTCTTCAAAAGAGTAAAAAATAGCCTGGGCCCTTGCTACTTTCCTGCCAGGCCATCTAAAGAGGGCTTGGCTGGGTGTTCTATGGCTTAGGGTTGGGAAGGGGGCCTAGAATCCTCTGCCTCATGTTGACCAACTCACCTATGGTGTGACCTGAGGAAGTGCCCTGTCACCAATGTCCTCAAAGGGTGTTTGAGAAGAGAATCTGTGGGGTCTGGAGCTGGGAGTTTGTGGCAGATCTGATTATAACTCTTGAGGAAAGTAGGAGCAGGCTCTAAATCCTTATCAAGGCCACAGGGGTAAGATAGAGTTCTTACAGGAAATTCCTTCCCCAAGGGCATAGAGAAGAGATTCCTGGCAGCCAGAGGAGACTTAATTTCCTGTTCTTACTGCGCCCCCTCTCAGTTGGCGACCAGCTTAACAGTCAGGGAACTGTTTTCAACCTAGGGATCTCCACAGAGGCATTAAGTAGGTTAAGAGGACTAGATCACAGATATTTGTAGCTACAAAGTGAGAGAACTCTGAGGGTCAGCTGTGGCCAGGCTCTATGTGGGCTGCATTATATTGTGTTCCTCCATAAATTCCTCACAAGGAGACTCTTATCTGTAGAATCACCACTCTTTGCCCTCCTTGAAGTTGCTAAGGCTTAAGAAAGTGTAGAAAATTGTCTGGAGTAATTCAGACATTATTTGGGCATGTAGACATGAAGTGAGCTTTATAGAATGGGCATGAGCCCACCACGCATAGCTTTAATAAGCTCTCTCTGTAATATATCAGATTTACTTAAGAAGGAGCAAAGTTAAAGATCTGAAAATAGTCACGTGGCCGGAAACAACTCCAGTCCATATCAGAGAAGTCATACTGGAGTCTGACCAGTAATTTATAAAAGAAATAGTAAACAGAGTTTGGTAGGATACTGGAATGAGAGTAGGAAAAAAAAAAATCATGCTTTTTCCTTTGTGTGTGTTTGGGGGATGTTATGTAGAAACATTTCCCCCTGGTGGTCAGGGCCAGAATTGTAGTTCTGAAGGTCTGACCAGAAGGTTTTGTAAAGAGAGGGAAGGGAGACTTGGGCCCGGACTCTAGAGCATCAGACACAACTTTCTGGTATTTTTCACCTTCCTTGCAGCAGTCTCTTCCTGGGTTTCTATGCCCTGAGAGAGGATATCTAACTTCTGAGTGAGCTGAAGAGAAATAAGAACTTAATAATGTAAACATTTGGTGTGAAGGAAGCGTTAAGACAAAAACATATACACATAGATAAACTGTCAAGCTGTATTTTTAAGTCTTTCCCTCAACAAATTTGCCTACTTACAAAACATTAAACAATATTAAATATGTACTTAGAAAATAAAATCATAATCATCCCGTATCTTTCATTTATATGATCTCCTCAACCACGACCCAAAGATACTCACTGTAAATAGATTGGTGCACATTTTCTAGATGTGTTTATCTATCTTAAAAATAGGTGCTTACCTATCTTAAAATATTTGTTCAGTATTATATATACACACACATAAATATATATACACATATATTCAGTGATTCATGTGATACATATATACACACATATATATGCATATGTATATATTCTTTTTAAATTTTGCAATCACATAAAGAATTTTCTGCAAATTGGATTTCTCACTCATTGAGACATCTCTGGACTTTCATTTCTTCGGGCAATGTGGTTTAGCCTCTGTGGACATTTACTGAACAATCATTTTGCTTTTTAATTAAATTAACTGGTATCTTTGATTATCTTTAATTAAATTAACTTGATATCTTTGTCTGTCTCACTCCTGATTAGCCAAAGTCTTTTATGTATAGGCATATTAGTACAAAGTCTGCAATATTATTTGCATATATGCTTTCCCTGCTTCTTACATTTTAAATTTTTTTCTTTTGGAGCTATAGAAAGTATTTCTAAATTTTAATTGGATTTATGGTTTGAAAATGACATAGTTCTTTCTTGGAGGGTAAAGTGGGGACTGAAAAACACAGAGGGAATAGGAAGAGAAGGGAAGGGCTCAGAGACGCTGGGAGGGTTCTCAGAGCGGTCCCAGCCAGCGGGGGAGGGAGCAGTGGGGCATCAGGGGGTGGGGGGCTCTGTGCACACTCACCCTCCTTGAACACCCCGTTAACAGAGAAGCAAAGCATCTTCTCCTGAAAGGGAAAAGCCCAAGTGCTCAATCACCTGTGGCTTTCTGGGGCTGCCAGAGGGAGGAAGCAGGTACTCACCATCTGTAGCCACATATCTACCAAGAAGGAGCTGAGGTCATGCTGAGTTTTGCACAGCACACAGAGGGATCTCATAATGTCATGTTTTGTCTGCTTCAGCAGCTAAATCTGCAGGCCTAAGGAGGGGAGGACAAGCAAGCAAAGGTCAGGGATTGAGACACCCCAGGCCCTATGATTGACAGCTTCAAACCCTCTTTCCTCGCTCAGTCTTGCCCATCACACACTCACACACACACAGGGGTCCTTGAACTTATTCATATTCCTGCTACCCTTGAAGTACTCACACAAGCTGCTTCTATGAGAGAAAAAGGAACAGAAAATGGTGGTCTGGCCCGTGTAAGTATTTCCCACACTGTCTGGTGGGAAGTCAGATGGCCCACAACCAGAGTCATGGATCAAGTAGTAATTGTGGGGAAGTAACAAGACAGTCTGTCTCTGTGGTCTGGACCCCAAATGAGATTTCAAACACTCAGTCAGCAGTTCTGACCTTGGATGACCTCACGTGTCACTCTGATGAGCACTACCATGCACTCTGAACCCAATTTTGATCTTTCTCTTCTGACCTCACTTTTGGAGAGGTTTAGAATCTTGATTGCATGAGCTATCTGTATAATATCAGACAGACCACCCAACTGGTATGGTTTGTTGTTTCACAAGTTCAAGGACAACAGCTTTGGGGGAAGAAGAATTGGAGGGATAGTCACTATCTAAGTAAGACCTTGGAGACAAATCTCTCTCTTTTTTGCATTTCATTGATGTACTCCTTCCCTCCTCTCCCCCATTCTTTGACCTCTGAGGAACTTTGGCAATGTCAAGGAAAATAGTGTCTGGATTTCTCTAGAGGCTGATTTAAAAAGGTATCCAGCAGAATAAATGGTAAATATGAGTCTGCATAGAGAGAGCACTGGGGCAAAAATCAGACCTATTTCTTTTTACAGGACATAGATCCTTTTTCTTTCATGTCCTCCAGTCTTACATAGGACAGACAATACATACTACTATATTTGTGTGTGTGTGAGTGTGTAGTCATATAGATGTAGAAAATTGCTGATATTGCTGAGTAGGGGAGTAATCACAATTGGTTTCTTTATATTTTTATTTGCTTTTAAATTTTAAAAGTTTATTTTATTTAAATTTCATAATATAAATTATGTTTGAAAAATATTCCCCCACTTAAATTTTATATAATTTATAAACCTCCAAACTTGCAGATATATTTCTAGGAATTAATCATACATAAATTCTTATTTTCTTAATTTTATTAATAAAAATGTTGTGAAAAATTTAACATATACCAAAGAATATAGAACTACACTTTGCAATAAGATAGCCACTAGTCACATATGGCTATTGAATATTTGAAATCAAATCTTATATATTTGGATTAAGATGTGTTTTTTTAAAAAAAAGATGTGTTTTAAGTGTAAAATACATACCATAAAAAGAATAAGACTTATTTTGCATCTACTAAGTTCTGAGATGGTATAGTATATTAAGCTATACTTAATTTGGTATGGGTTTTGAAAAACCAGGTTTTGGAAAGCTGATAGAGCTTATAATTACATAATCATATAGTAATGTCAATATATTTCTAGTTATTCCAGACCTAACACTTTCCTTTGATGCCACTAGTTCAGTCAACAGACCTTTAATGGGCATTTTTATGTTTGGGGGATAAAATTTTGGTGACAGATATAAAAATGACTAAGATGTGATTTCTACTCTTGGTGAAGTTCACAAAAGCATGCACAAGGCAGGTACCTAAACACATAATGTCCTTATAGAAATACCACATTCATCCTGCATTTTCTTTTTTTTATCTTGCATTTTCATAAGTAGCATAGGTCTAATAACATTAACCAAGAGTTTTGGAGTCAGACTGAAGTATGTAAAAGCAGTTTCATGAGGTATTAATCCTTTAACGAATTACAGAACCTGACTTCCATGGTTGCCATGAGGCTTCATGTAAGAGCATACACAAATTACTACCCACAGTACCTGTGTGAAATAAGAATTTTTTAAAAAGTTGATTTTTTTCCTTTGTTTCCCTGATATTTCACATAAATTTTGTGACTTAAAATACTTTTAAGAAGATGAAAGTCCCGAAAAAAAAAAAAAAAGATGAATGTCCCGATTTGTGAGCCAGAGAGTAAAATGCTCAAGGCTGAGAGCTTAATTGCTACTCTGTTAAGTGACCTACGCAGTAATTGGGAATGTGGATCATCTATCTAAAGAAACTACGTAAATTTTATAAGCTTTAGTGCTGTAGGAGGGCATTTCCAAGCTGGTCTACTGATACTAAAAAATAAACTTGTATTATTTTTTCTTATTTTCCTGTTAACTAAGTCTCCTCTTGTTTAGACTCTGATTAGTAGAAACTTTCAGCAAATTTTAAAAATTCGTTAAAAAATTGAGAGCCAAAAATATTTGAGAAAATTCCACGGGCTCATTCAAGAACTTGCTTTTACCTAAGATGTAATTAGCAAAAAGTCCTTCCCTTTGAAGCGATTAAAGAATCATCTCAAAGGTGAATTTGGGCTCTAAAACTTTATTTTGAGTAAATAGGGTTTTTTTAAGAGATTAAACTTTTAAATCATATGGACAATGAATATGAAACTGTAATCTATCCTTCAGAAACTCATTTCAACATATTCATTTATGCCTTCAGTATTCATCAAAGTCTACACCTGTACCTGATACATGGAGTAAAGCATCTTTTGAAGAGTGTATCATTAGTATTTTAAAAATCTTATTTATTTATTTGACAGAGGGAGAGAGGAAGACAGTAGCAGAGGGAGAGGGAGATGCAGACTCACCACTGAGCAGACAGCCCAACGCGGGACTCAATCCCAGAGCCCCCGGGGTCATGGCCAGAGCTGAAAGCAGATGCTTAACCGACTGAGCCACCGAGGTGCTCCTGTCGTTAGCATTTTTAACTTAGGTTCACAATATTGGTGAATAGGAAATGTTTCTAGCTGATCAAATGTTCGGTACCCCCTTTCACCCCAGCCTAGGATAAGGAATGCAATGCAATGTTCTATGACTTTTAAGTGTACTTTTAATTAAAATTCTTATTTGTTCTCATTCTAGTTTCTTAATCTAAGCTCATCTTAAATTCTTTCTTACATGGAATTTCTGGGTTGTTTTGGATAACCAATTAGTCAAAGATTAACATTAAAAATGGTAGCCAGAGTCAGGTTTGGACAATCTTCTCAAAGAAACTCAGCTGAGATGAAGAAACTGAATTAAGAGAGAAAAACAATAACTAACATACTAGACACTGCTCTAAGGGTCATACACAAATTCTTTTAATCCTCATAATTATCCTAGGAAGTAAGTACAATTAATATCCCCATGTTACTGATGAAGAAAGGTGGAGTAGTTTCCCAAGGTTACACTGCTATGAAATAGTAGAGTCTAGTTACAAACCTTGGGGTCAAACACTACTTTACAAAAGCTCTGTGTGAGACAAGTATCTTGTGTCTATCCAGAGATTCTGATTCAATTATTGTGAGATAGAATTGGGGTAGAGGCAGTGGTCCACTGAAGTCAACTCTTACTGGCTCATGAGATATGGTTAGAAAAATTTCAGGAATTTTATCAGCTGATTGAATTCACTATTTCACATCAATAGGTTAAAATTGGTCATCAGATACCTGCACCCCAATGTTTATAGCAGCAATGTCCACGATAGCCAAACTATGGAAAGATCGATCCCAAATGACCGTCGGCAGATGAATGGTTAAAGAAGAAGATGCTGTGCACACACACACACACACACACACTGGAATATGACTCGGGCATCAAAAAAAATGAAATCTTGCCATTTGCAATGACGTGGATGGAACTAGAGGGTATTATGCTAAGCAAAATAGGTCAATCAGAGAAAGACAATTGTCATATGATCTCACTCATATGTAGAATTTAATCACTCATATGTAGAAACAAGACAGAGGATCATAGAGGAATAGAGGAAAAAATAAAACAAGATGAGATCAGAGAGGGAGACAAACTATAAGAGACTCAATCATAGGAAGCAAACAGGGTTGCTGGAGGGGAAGAGGGGGAGGGGATGGGGTAAGGAGCACTGGGTGTTATATAAGACTGATGAATCACTGACCTCAACCTCTGAAACTAATAATACAGTATATGTTAATTGAATTTAAATAAAAATGGATAAAAATTAAAAAGAAAAGGAAAAGGCCATCATGAGGGTATTTATACCACAAAAATCAACAAAGGCTATGTATCAGCCTCTTTTATGGAGTATTTGTTAAACATTTAGCAGCAGACCTCTGGGTAGAGGTCAGGTATCAGCATTTTTTAAAACTCCTCATGTGATAATAAGATGTAGCTGAAATTGTAAACCACTGCTTATAGACCATTAACTGTCATTTTTTTCAAGGGATGATATCAGAGGGGGCAGAAGACGGGATGCTCACCTTTTACCAAATAATTTACATTTCTTCCATAAAATAATATGCCAAATTTAAAGACACCAACAAAGATATATCCTTTTCAAGATTGCCTCTGTCTTCTACTTGTAGATATAGAAATAGCAGCTGATATGAATTTATGTTATGGCAATGGTATGGATGCAGTGGGTAATCAAGGGAGATTCTTTATCATAGTCTATAAAGAAAGGTCAAGATTAGCAGAGTCAGTTTTTTGAGGAGCCAATAATGGATTCTGGTCAGCAGATAGAGTACACCTCCAGTAGACTTTGGTTTCAGTTAGGAGGTGAAGATACAGAAAAGTAGGCAGTGAAATCCAGGGAAATCCAATACTAGGCAACTGTAGCCCAGATATAAGAGATTAGACTTGGGATTACTGGCAAGAACCAGGAGGAAACTTGGTTATGAAAGAGTTTGGTCCTAAAAGCAATGGAATGGGAAAAAATATGTGTAAGTAAGACTGAGCAAATTTCCTAGAACTGGAAGACAAAAGCTCCACTAACTAGGCCAAGATTAAGTGAGGACTAGCAACAAAGGTGGCTTGATTATGAGCCTTAGTTTGGATCACAGCTGTAGGAACAAAGATGATATGGCTACCAGCACTAAAATTATGTGGAAAGAGAGTGGCTGCAGTTTTTTGTTATATATAACCTCAGGTCAGCAATTGTGAAACCCCAACAACTATAGTTTTACCTTAAGATGCAACTTCACTTAAACAGACCATTGAGAAAATGCCACCACAGATGATCAACAAAATGAGGCTGCACCATCCCCACTACATTCCAGCTTTTATGCAGCAAAAATCTTTATTTAGGTCTCGCTTCATGATTTTTAGCAAAGACTAACTAGTGTAGTAAAAGTGAATAAATAAATAAGAAAGGGTAGGTAAAACCCGAGCAGTATAGACTTGAAAGATAAGGAATATATATCAAATAAAAGCCAGGATATAGAGGGGATATTATGGCCTCACTGTGTTCATATAATAATGAAGTCATTCTTAAATTTACAATCAACACAGTAGAGAAAACTTTTGAAACTGTAAAGGGACCCCTAGAACTGAAGTCTAAGAGATATATGTTGATAGACAAGCAACCTATCAAATCTTATTGGTGAAATCTTTTCAGTAGTCTATTCAGATGCATCCTTTGAATGCTGACACATTTGCTTAAAGGTAATAAGAGGTAATAATAGATCAAATAAACTTACTAACTGCAAAAGCTCAAATTTATGGAGCTTTTTGGGGACAGGCATTCCAGTAGTACCTACCAAATTGTAGATATTCAATAATTTTTTATTGAACCCAAAAATGGTGTGTGGCAATTAGTATATTGAAAATCATTAGAGCAGACTTAAGATTGTTAGCGGAAGAGTTTCAAAAGGAATTTAGTCAGTCTTCCAGAGAGGGTTCTTGATGAAGGCGTTTTAGTTACTGTGATGTGTCAACTGGGCTAGGCTATAGTACAGTATTCATTTATTAAACATCCATCTAGACATTGGCATGGAGGTATTCGTAGATGTGGTTAACATCTGAAATCAGTTGACTTTAAATAAACATTATTCTTGATAGTGTGGGTAGGCTTCACCCAATCTACTATATTTTTTTTTTTAATATTCATCTAATATTTTTACACAGAGAGAGAGACAGCATGTGAGCATGTGTGTGTGTGTGGGGGGGGTAGGCGCAGAGGGGGAGGGAGAGAGAGAGAATCCCAAGCAAGGAGACTCTCAGCTGAACACAGAGCCCAACAGGGGGTTCAGCAGTGGGAAGGGTGGGTTGCTAAAGGTGGGGCTCAATCCCTTGATCCCAAGGTGGACCTGGACTAAACTCGAGTAGGACATTCAACTAACTGAGCTACTCAGGTGCCCCACTTTTTTTTCCTGAAAGTTCTTAAGGGCAAAAACTCAGGTTTCCCAGGGGAAGAAGAAATTCTGTTGCAGGACTGCAGCATTAATTCCTGCATGCCCCTGTTGGCCTGCTCTGTGGAGTTCAGACTCGCCAGTCCCCACAGTTGCATAAGCCAATTCCTTGAAATAAATGTAAATAAATAAAACTCTTTGAAAGAAATATATCCTACTGGTTCTGTTTCTCTGGAGAACCCTGACTTACACAAGTCCTTGGGTTAACGCTTAATAGGATAATATGTACTACAGACCTTTACAGTCTTTTTGAAATGATATTCTCTCTCAATCCTTTTAAATATTTGATTTATTTCATGCCATATATTGACTTATTTCCTTATTAATTTATTTAATGACATAGTTCTCTAAAATCCACTTTGCCAAAATTTATTTTACTTATGGTAGGGTAGTTTAATTCTTCCTGAGATTTTAAAATATCTTTTCTGGTTTTCTTTTTATATTTTGACAGTTCAAATAATTCAAAAATATCTTTAGTCAATTTTAGGACACAACTGTTTTATTTTCTTATTTCTAAAAAGCATTTAAAATTTAATAGCATTATATATATATATATATACTAGCACATTTTAAAGTTCCTTGACGTTTTTTGGCATTCTTTCAAGCATATCCTTTTTTATTTCATTCATATTGAAGGTTTTTTGGCTAATTTATATAAGACAATTTCTGTGATGGTTAGTTTTATGTGTCAACTTGACTGGGCTTAGAGACGCCCAGATAAGTGGTAAAATATTATTTCTGGGTGTGTCTGCAAGGGTGATTTCAGGAGAGATTAGAATTTTAATCAGTAGACTGAGTAAAAATAATTGCCCTCACCAATGTGAGTGGGATTCATCCAATCTGTTGAGGGCTCAAATAGAAAAAAAAAATATAGAGAAAGGTCAAATTTATTCTCTCTGCTTAAGCTAAGACATTCTTCTTCTCCTGCCCTTGTCATCGGTACTCCTGGTTCTCAGGCTTTTGGAATTGGACTGGGACTTATACTATTGCCTGCTCTCCACCTCCCATGGCCACCCCTGGCCCTGGGTTCTTGTGCTTTCAGGTTTTGACTAGAAGTTCAACACTGGCTTTCCTGGGCCTCCAACTTTCATTTAGTAGATAGTGGAACTTCTCAGCCTTCATAATCACATAAGTCAATCCCTCATAATAAATCCCCTACATATCTATCTATCTATCTATCTATCTATCTATCTATCTATCTATCTTATTGGTTCTTTTTCTCTGGAGAACTCTGACTAACAAAGGTATTGACAGGAAGGCTATGTATACAGATGCAGGTGTGGGTAGGCAAAGTGATGTGGTGGTAAAAGTCAATGAAAGTTCACTTTTGATGGCTACAATTTTCTAGTAAAATAGAAAGTAACAGAAAAGTTGGAATGGGGAGGTAGTGTTGGGAGTTTGAGGAGAGAGAAGGTATGAAATCATAACTTAGAACATTTGGAAAGTTAATGGAGAGGAGGCCTATTGAGTAATTGAGTAATTTACTGGCAGCATTAAGGGCCTGATTGAAGTTCATGTTAGTCAAGTTCAAGTTAGTCATGAGGTTGTGCATTTATCCTCCAGCTAGGTTTAGCTGTGTGGGTTCAAGCTCCTTGAAGTGTATTTGGTTAGGCAGGGTTATAATTTTGCCAGGGAAACAATACAAAGTGAGAGAGGGGCAAGAGAGTACAGGGTATATGTAAACAAGTGTTAATGAAGACTGAACATAATATTTAAGCTGGGGAAGGAGGGGACAAAAAACAATAAGGGAGCAAGAGATGATGAAATCTGGTAAGATCTATGGGTTAGAGATTTTGGTGAGTTTTGAAGAAGGTGGGGTTCTGAGTGAGCTGAAAAGAGAGGAGGTGATAGTTAGAGGAATGTTCGAAATTGAGATTATGGAAGAGTTGCTAAAATTGCTATGACAGGGCCCAGGGTATGGCCATGTGAGTAGCTGAGATGGGGTTAAAGATGATGTCATGAAGGAGAAATGTTCAAGGAACTGAGGGAGTCAGTGTGTCAGAAGAGTTGTTCTTGAACTCACCAGGAATTAAGACAGTACTACTTCATTGAGAATGACCACGTTCCAGGAGCTAAAGTCTTCAAGAAATAAGGAGAGATGGGAAACTGAAGTTTGGTAGACGACAACAATAAAGGCTAGTTGGTGTCAAGCTGCCGAAAGCCAACCGTTTTTAAGGATATGGGAGAGGAGTTGCCTAAGGCAGCAATGAAAAGCAAGAAAGACATTTATTCAACCTTCAGGTTCTGCGGTACAGTGGTGGTGAGAGAGAAAAATCATATGCTTTTCTTGAGTGGGCTTCAGGAAACATAGAGTCCTCAGGGGGAGAGCCTGGTTTCTGTTAGGGGAAGACAATAAAGGACAAATTTAGAGAAGAGGTTGAGGATACAGGGGAATTACTGAGGGTGCATTTTGTTTTAGGAATAGGGAAGGGGTGTGAGAAGTAAACTAGAGAGGGGCTATGGTCACAGCCTTATGGAGGTTAAAATGAAAGATTTGAGGGGTATCATGGGGGATCTCGGGGTTCCTGTGGTAACTGGCATAAATGAGGATAAACATCATTATTAGGTGAATTCTGATGGATGCAAGGCAGATAGCGTGAAGGCAGATTTTGAATTTTGGGCTATGGTGGGGTGGGTGGGTGTCTGGACCTTCCTGTTCACCCCAAGTAATGTGGAAATTCAGTCTTACGCTTGGAGCACTGGTCCACACAATGTACCATGTCATTCTTAGAAACAGAGATTGCATAAATCAGTAATGATAGAAAAAATGGTCTAGAAACTATACTTCACATTCAAGATTGGACCACCTCTGGGGAAGTGGGATAGTAAATGGACACAAGGCAAGGGTCAATTGAGACCCTCAAGGGTCAAATTGAGAACCTCAATTATTCTGTACTACTTTTATTCTTTTAAAAAAGTAAATAAACCAAAATGTTAAAAACATTCAAACCTGAGTCATGGAAACGTTTATTATATTTAGTGTCTGGAACATTGTAGGTACTTAAAAAATGTTACTGTTGAATGAGGGTGGCTTTCTGCTTTAATAATTTTTCCAACAAACATACAAAATTCCCAAATTAACATGAAGTGCTACAAGAACATAGAAAAGGGAATAAATGGAGAGAAGTGAGAAGGGCTTGGGAAATCCTTATGGACAGAATGGGTGCTGATCTATGTAGAGTATCTCTACCACCATACATGAACCATATGCAAATATGGGATACAAGCTAAAAACATCGTCCTATCTCCATCTTACCTGAATGCTCTAAGGTTCTGGGTAAGTACCCAGAAAATGACTTTGAACATTTAGTCTTTTCAAGTAACTACTGGATACTCACTTTTCTCCCCCAACTTGGACACTGAGTGTGATGCTGTCCAACATTTCCAAACATAGCCAAGCAGAGTGCTAGGGATTGGGGAGATAAAGATGAATAACCTTAGTAGATCCTTCTGTGATTACCCTAAACCGACTACTACCAAGTTCAGTGGTTGAGAAAATTGAAAATGTGACTTTTACATAGGAGAGCACTACTGTCACAGAAAAGTTCAGCTGTGATGGTGAATAACTCTGAACTGTCCACCTTCTCAATGAGCTCCCCTCCTCCACGACCTGGCCAACAATTAGAACAGATGCCACTGAGCATTGTTTCCAAACCATTGTTTGGTTATCACAGAGTACTTAGGCTCTATGGCTATAAAAAGCCAGTTCCAGACGTTGGAACCTAACTGGGCAAAAAAGAAGTGCTTGCTTATTGTAGAGTGCCCAATATCTTGGAGGAGTGAGTCAACTTGGGAAGGAGGTAAGTGGATCCTCAGCAAGAAAATAGTGGGAGAGACCAGGGAGGCAGGCAGGCGATCCCTTGGCGAATCAGAGAACGCTTGGACAGGGTCTGGGGAGGTGGCTCGGTATGACGTCATCAAGACACTGTGCCAGGGGAGAGGTCCTGAGTAAAGGGGAGACCTTGGGCTCAAGCCTACACGAGGAAAGCGGGGGGAGGGGCGAAGAGGCGGGCCTGGGAGCCCTCAGTCAATCAGAGATATCTGGGGCGGGGCCTCCTCCGCTTATAACTGCAGGGTCCCACGCAGAAAGGCTAACCTCGTCCAGTGTGTGGAGTGGCCTTGGTCCAGCCGTTGGTCTTTCACTCGTCTTTAGGCCATCAGGTGAGGACATGCGAATCCAGAAGACTATGGGGACAGGAGGGAGCAGCGGCTGTGGGGCGGAGGTGGTCGGTCTCTCGGGAACTGGTAGTTCCGGGTTGGGACGGGTGTTTTCTGACTGCGCCTCCGCCTCCGGGAGAGTCCGCGCCTGTCTTCTGCGCGCCGCCTTAGGTGCGTTGCCGAGTCCTCCCGGGTGGGTCCTTGGAAGGCCCGAGGGGGCGCGCCTGTCCGCGGTGGCTGCACGCTGGAGGCTGAGAGGACAAGGAATTTGGGTGCTGCCGGTTTTGGGCTCTCTGAAGCTGGCCCTTCGCTCTCTCCCTTCCTGTGGCCAAAAGGTGGGCTGTGCGCCCAACAAAGATGATGGTTATTTCAAAAAGTAAGCAAACTGCTCCTGACAAAATGGCCCATGTGCCCAGCCCTTTATAATTTATTTGTTAGTCCCTGTTTTCCTACCTCTGGAGATGGGCAACTGGTCGCTCATCAGAAGAGGGTCTTGGGGTGACCTCAATGGAAGGGCGGCATACTCGGGACTTCTGGCTGCTTGGGGGCCTCTCCACTGTACTCTGGGCACTAGACATGTCTTAACCCCACCAGGATGGGACCAGGCACGAACTGGACAGCTCTATTTTCTGGTCTCTGGGGTCTTCTGTTGTCTCTGCCCGGATAAATCCAGAATGGTCACAGGGCACCTCATCTCTTAACCTCTCCTTTTGCAGAGAAAACATAATGAAGTAAAAATCAACTCTATTTGTTTTATCCCTCAGCTGAAGTCGTTGGTCTGATCCTAATTAGCTGTGTCTTCTTACAGCATTTACAAACCAGTGCCATAAGGAGCTAATATGAGACATGTAATTAGTTATGATCAGATTAAATCCCCTCCCTCTCTTACTGTGGCTCCTGAATATATCTTTGGGCAGAAAAAAATGGAAAGAAACTAGTGCAACTTATGGCATCCTTTTTTGTACGCTGCTTCTTACTCCCCAAGAAAAATGCCTCAAATTAATTGAATGCAATGTGAATTTGCTCAAATAAATGCTATCTCTTGTTACAAAATCATTAGCTGGTTAAACACAGTCCTTATTTTTCTTTTATTTCTATCTCTTCTTGTGGCTCTGTCACCTCCATTTGACCTCAACTCTGACTGTAAAAAAGTGAGACATATTGACTCTGGATTTTAGAGCATCTTGGTTTCTAGTGCATTCTGATTCAGGCTTTTACTGCCTATCGGAAATGGGGCACTGATGTGTAATTCAAAGTATTCTAATAAAAACATGACTTTTCTCAGATGTGTGCTGTTTTCTTGTTGAAAATCAGCAGGTAAAATACACATTGATATTAAATATGAGGATTATTGACTGTGATACCTTAGTATGACATTAGTTCTGCCGATTTTAAGTTAAATTTTTTTTCCGTCTTTCTTTTAGTCAAGATGAGTGATAAGCCAGACTTGTCTGAAGTGGAGAAGTTTGACAGGTCAAAACTGAAAAAAACCAATACTGAAGAAAAAAATATTCTCCCTTCACAGGAAAGTAAGTCATGGGACTGGGGGTTTCTAGTGGAGAAAAACAATGGTGAACATTTATAGGCTCAGTAAATAAATTATTCCAGTAAATTTTGCCACTAACTAAGCAAATAATTACAGTGCCATTGTATTTAATGCAACAGTTAAAAATAACAAATAGTTGTTTTCTTACTTCAGTTATATAAGTGGTTCTCACGTGACAGACCCAAGAAGTAATGGGAAAATAAAAAACTTTTCTTGTTGGAAAATTACTAAAAATCTCATTATAACCAATCTTGGAATATTAGACAAAGGACTAGAAAAATCTTAGTTTTGTCCACTTTATGGTTATTAAGCATTTTCTGCATCTAGCAGTTTGGGTCCATGATTTTGTTCCTAAAGAACCACACAAGCTGCAGTGTTGGCTTTCTCTACCTGATGACAAGATAAGGTAGAGAAAAAGTTTAGATCTTGGGGACACTCAAGGTTCCCAGACTGCAAAGGATCAGATTTGCCCTTGGGAGTTATAGCCTGATAGAAAAACTCCAAGCATATTCACAAACCCGAGGGGCACTTTTTGTCATGTCAGTGTTATTTGAGTTCCACAGTTAAGTCAGAATTATCTGAGAGGGTATCACTTCCTAATTATATAGTGATAGATAAATCTGAGGAAAATGCTTCACTTCCTCTTCAGTCTCAGAATAATCTATGGAAAAAATGGCAACAGCATAAATCTGCTTCTCAAATGAAAAAAGAAAGCATGCAGTTGATGTAGGTTCTCATAAATGTTCAGGTGGTTAACATCCATGCACATGTAGCACACACACACTAGACTAGGGATTTGTGGTTAGTGCCTTAGCCTTCTAAATTTAAAGCAGAAATGGCAGGCTTCAATAACTTGGCAAAGAACTCTTGGAAGAAAACTGAACTTAATCCTAGGAGTATGCCTTCTTAATGATTTTTTGTGTGTGTTTGTTTCCCCCTCCCCCCCCCAGCTATCCAACAAGAGAAAGAGTGTGTTCAAACGTCGTAAAATGGGGATCTCCTCCCAACACTAAATTTCAACATTGCTTAAGTATCTTAGTTTCGGGCTTGTTTTATTTAAGCTTACATGTTTGTAGAGATTTTAGGCATCTTCTGATTTCTTCCTACCTGTATCCCAGCCAATATTTCCTTTTTAAAAATTTCCATTGATACATACATGCCATCTGGCAGGTGCTGTCAATAAGCTTACCATTGATGACCTTTGTTTGTGTAGTCCTTGCATCCCCCCAAAGTTAAGCCACTTTTAACTTTTTACAGTGGATGGATCTGCTGTTCCACAATATTCATGAAGTGGCATGCATTTGCAACTTCTCAGTTTATTTTCATTTCTAATGTAGTGATAAAATAATAAATATAGTCATTGTATTGAGACTCTGGTGGCCCATTCTTGGTGGTCTTCTAGGGAATGAAAGTACAACAAAGGTACCCTTTTTAACCAAACAAAATGGTTTAAGGAAAGCCACTTTAGGAGATTAGTCGTAGGGAAAATCTCTCCTTTGTCCAGGTCCAGTGGATTCTGACTTGGGAATGCTAGGTGCTTTTTCATAGAGTTGGAATTGTGGTTCAACCATGAAAATACCCTGTATTTTTAAATATATTATATGGAGATAGTCACTGGATTTACTTAGCTGTCCAAATAGGTGGAGATTTTTTCTAATAAGCCCATTAGGAGCATTGAAATCTAGGGTCCTGAATTAATTTATTGTAAATCTAGAGGAGTGATATCATCAGGGTGGTGACATAGGTCGTTCCTGACTTCAGTCACCCTCATAAGAAGACTAACTAACAACCATCCATAAGCAAGATACTATTGTGAAAATCCCAGGACTTGGGACTGAGGCTGAAGCCTCAGTGGGATCATAGAGACCACGGACTATAAAAGA
Organism: Nasua narica; assembly: GCA_028533885.1. NCBI lineage: Eukaryota > Metazoa > Chordata > Mammalia > Carnivora > Procyonidae > Nasua > Nasua narica. Next base: position 63,975,630 of record CM052801.1, on the reverse strand, counting down.
ACAGTGACACCATGATTGTATTGTCCGTCCCTCAGGATGGTAAAGCACTGCACTTAGAAGTACTCCCTCAGCTTATGGTTTCTCCACTGGGAAGAAGAGAGTGTTGTGTGGACACTTCCTAGGAGGCCCACTTGGGTCTCACTCCATAGAGATCACTGAGGAAATCTTCAGGTCTTGACCACCAGACAACAGACAGAGACAGAAGGGGAACAGGACTTACAACTAGTGCTCAGATCTAGGCAGACAGCATTCCTGTTTGCTGTGGTGCCTGAACAGAGATCTTAGCCATTGGTTTTGCCCATGTGCAAAGCTCAACTGGTGGCCATGTCTGGCCAAGGAACTTAGTTGGCAGTTTTGCCTAACTTGGGTCTCCAGAATGAGCCATATGTGCTGTTGAGCCTCTTCTATGGCTTTACCTGTGTAGGAAAGCAAATTCACAGGCCCGGACAGAAAATTCACAGGTCCACCCAACCACTAAGTATATCCTCTAGTCCCATAGAGTAGTACATCTGGACAGAGAACCTGGACAGCATCCTACAGCCCTGCTTGGGCATGAAGTCAAGTCAGCAACCTTGCCCAATTGTGAAATATAAATTGTTAAATATAGCCTGTGGCCTCACATAACCAGGAGTGTGAACAGTGACCCTGGGTAGTCTTAGATCACATCCTTTGGTACTGCCTAGCTGCAGAGCCATGCCTACAACCCTGTCCTGCAGCAGAACCCAGCTTACAGCCCTGCCTGATTTTTGAACATAGCTTATAGCCTTGAACAGGCAGGAAGCCCAGCCGGCAATCTTGCTCAACAGCCAGAGGTTCTGTCTGACCATGAAGACCTGCCTGTGGCCATTCCTAAACAGAGTCCAGCCAGTGACGCCATCTGGTCAGAGAGCATGACTGGATAAACAGACCTCACCTTGCCATGAATGATTGTGGAATATAGTCTACAGTCCTTCCCAATTCCAGAGTCCAACCCCATGGCACCATCCTGTCAGGCAGCACATCCTGTAAGTTTACCTAAACAGAGATAATTGCAGAGCCTGCTAGTGGCCCTACGTGGCTGCAGAACACAGCCAGAAACCCATCTGACCAGGAAACCTGTACAGTGGAATTACTTATATGTGGAACCCAGCCAGTAGGCCCACTCAAATATGGACACCAGCCAATGTCATCCCCCTGGCCTCACAGCATGGACAGCAGCCTCACCCAACAAGAGACCTTGATAGCAAGGCCTACCTGCTTATGGATCCCTCCATAAGCTTATGTAATCCCTCCCAGGAGCTTCCCTGGTATAATTTTAAACCAGCTCCCGTAGACAGAGGGCAGGGAGAGACTGAAGAGAAAGGCAGCCCACTCTGGGTTAGTAGGTGGGAGTTTTAATAAGCAAAGGAACTTACATATGGGGCTTGTCTTGGGTGTCCGTAAGAAATGGATCCCTGCATGTGCCAGCCAAATCTTAAAAGTTTGTAAAGAAGCCCTAACTGGCTTCAGTCACATATATCATGTGGGTGTTCTCAACATCACATCATAATCTCAAGACCATGTGCTTGGAGTGGCCTCTAAGAGTGGGAAAGAGGTAGAGTCCACATTCCAAGGACAGGGGAGGAGGTAAGACACCGAATGCCTGGGTCCAGCTCATGGGTCAATTGGTGGTCACATCTTTTTGATGACATTCTCCAACTGACGCTACCAGCTGACCCATCCAGTACCCCAAAGCTAAGCTGACTGGTGAAGGTCTTTTCCTGGCAAAGTGAACCTATAAAGTCTGGAAGAGGAGATAGCTTACCCAATTGTGCAGATACCAATGCAAAGAACTAAGAATCACAGAAAATTATGTATAAGAGCTACTAAAAAAAGAAACTAATAACACTTCTATAACTCACCCTAAAGAAATAGAACTATGAATTGTCTGGAAAGACTTCAGAATAATCCTTTTTAAAAAGTTTGGTCACCTACAAGAACACACAGACAGACAAAATAACATAAGAAAAACAATACAGTGGGGTGCCTGGGTGGCTCAGTTAAGCATCCATCTCTTGATCTTGGAACAGGTCAGTATCTCAAGGTCATGAGATTGAGTCCCTTATTGGGCTCCATGCTGAGCCAAATGGACCTAAAAGACATATACAGAACATTCCATCCAACAGCCGCAGAATACACATTCTTCTCAAATGCACATGGAACATTTTCTAGGTTAGATCATATGTTAGGTCACAGAACAAGTCTCAACAAATTCAAAAAGATAGAAATTATTTAACTTTTGCAATCACAATGGCATGAAACTAGAAATCTGTAAAAGAAGTAAATGTAAAATTCACAAATACATGGAAATTAAACATTACATTACTGAATAACTAATGGATCAAAAATATTTTAAAAAATGAAATAAAAAACTATTTTATCTTGGAACACTGAAAAAATAAAATAAAAAATTAATTTAAAAAACTATTTTAAGACAAATGAAAATGGAAACACACCATACCAAAGCTTACAGAATATAGCCAAAGCAGTTCTAAGAGGAAAGTTTATAATGATAAAGACATACATCAAGAAGAGAGAATAGTCTCAAATAAACAACCTAACTCTATGCCTCAAGGGACTAACACATTAAAAGGATCATACACCGTGATCAAGGGGATTCATTCCTGGGATGTAAGGATGGTTCATCATATGCAAATCAATAATCTAATGAATCACATCAATAGAATGAAACATAAAAATAACATGATCATTGCAATAGATGTACAAAAAAGCATCAAAATTTAACATCTATTCATGATAAAATCTCTCAACAAATTGGGTACAGAGAAAGTACCTCGACATAATAAAGGCCATATGTGACAAGCCCACATAGCATCATATTCAATGGTAAAAGTTTGAAAGTTTTTCCTCTATGGTCAGGAATAAGGCAATGTGTCCACTCTCACTACTTCTATTCAACATAGTACAAGAAGTCCTAGCCAGAGAAGTCAGGCAAGAAAAAGAAATGAAAGACATCTAAATTGGAAAGAAAATAGTAAAGTTGTCCCTGTTTATAGATGACATGGTCTTTTACATAAAAAACCATAAAAAATCCACCAAAAAACCCCCCCGTCAAAACTAGTCAATAAATTGAGTAGTCTTAGGATACAAAATCAACACAGAAAAGTAAGTTATGTTTCTATACACTAACAGTAAAATACCTGAAAAATAAATAAAATAATCCCATTTACAATAGCATCAAAAATAGTAAAATACTTTCAAAGTATGCACTAACTTGGATTCCCACCAACAGTGTAAGAGGGTTCCCCTTTCTCCACATCCTCTCTAACACTTGTTGTTTACTGTCTTGTTGATTTTGGCCATTCTAACTGGTGTAAGGTGGTATCTCAATGTGGTTTTGATTTGAATCTCCCGGATGGCTAATTATGATAAACATTTTTTCATGTGCCTGTTAGCCGTTTGTATGTCTTCTTTGGAGAAGTGTCTCTTCGTGCAGCCACTTTGGAAAACAATATAGAGATTCCTCAAGAAATTAAAAACAGAGCTACCCTATGACCCCGCAATTGCACTATGAGGTATTTACCCTAAAGACACAGATACAGTGAAAAGAAGGGCCACATCTTCATAGCAGCAATGGCCACAATCGCCAAACTGTGGAAAAATCCAAGATTCCCTTCAACAGATGAATGGATAAAGAAGATACAGTCCATATATACAACAGAATATTATGCCTCTATCAGAAAGGATGAATACCCAACTTTTCTATCAACATGGATGGGACTGGAAGAGATTATGCTGAGTGAAATAAGTCAAGCAGAGAAAGTCAATTATCATATGGTTTCACTTACTTGTGGAGCATAAGGAATAACATGGAGGACATTAGGGGAAGGAAAGGAAAAGTGAAATGGGGGAAATTGGAGGGGGAGATGAAGCACAAGAGACTGTGGACTCTGAGAAACAAACTCAGGGTTTTAGAGGGGATGGGGTGGGGAGATGGGTGAGTCTGGGGGCACGTATTGCATGGAGCACTGGGTATGGTGCATAAACAATGAATCTTGGAACACTGAAAAAATAAAATTAAATTAAAACAAAAACCCCCAGTAAATACTTGAGAATAAATTTAACCAAGAAAGTGAAAGATCTATATATTTAATACTTTATTTTTTAAAAAATTTTGCTTATTCATTTAAGAGAAAGAGAATGAGAGAGAGAGAGCATGAGCAGGGGGAGGGACAGAGGGAGAGGGAGAGGTAGACTCCCCACTGAGCAGGGAGTTTCACCTGCGGCTCAATCCTAGGACTCCAGGATCATGACCTGAGCCAAAAGCAATCGCTTAACCAACTGAGCCACCCAGATGCCCTATATACGTTTAATATTTTAATACATTGAGGAAAGAAATTAAGGACACAAATAAATGGCAAGATATCCTTTGTTCATGGATTGTATGCATTAATATTCTTAAAATATGTATACTACCCAAAACCATCTATAGATTCAATTCAATTTGTATCAATATTCCAATGCCATTTTTCATAGAAATAGGAAAAAAATCCCTAAAATTTGTATGGAACCATAAAAACCCCAAATAGCCAAATCAATCCTGAGAAAGAACAAATCTGGAGACATCACACATCCTGATTTCAAACTATATTACAAAGCTATGTAATTAACATAGTATTGACATAAATACAGACACATAGAGCAATGGAACAGAATGATATCCAAGAAATAAGCCCATGTATATGTCAACTATATTTGACAAGGGAACGAAGAACAGTAAACTGGTAATAAGTCTCTTCAATGAATAACATTGGGAAAATCTATAATTCTACGTAAATGAATTAAATTTTACCCATATTATAAAATACTCACAAATATAACTTGAAATGAATTAAACCTTAAATGTAAAATCTGAAACTATAAAACTGCTAGAATAAAATGTAAGAAAAAGCTTCTTTTCATTGGCCTTGGCAATAATTTCATGGATATGTAATCAAGACACAAATAATAAAAGCAGAAGTGAACAAGTAGGGCACATCAAACTAAAAAAATTTCTGTACAACAAAAGAAATAATAAAATGAAAAAGCAATCTACAAAATTAGAAAAAAGTACTTGCAAAGTACATTTCTGATAAGGGGTTAATATCCAAAATATATAAAGAATTCATTACGACTCAATAGCATGAAGGCAAATAATCTGATTAAAATGGGCAAAGGAAGGAGGAGCAAGATGGTGGAGGAGTAGGAGGTTGAGATAGCATCAGATCCCAGAAGTTCAGCTAGATAGTTATCAAACCATTCTAAAAGTCTGCAAACTCAAGAGGAGAGAGAAGAGAGGAAGAACAGCAATTCTAGGAGCAGAAAATCGACCACTTTCTGAATGCTAGGATGTTTGGAAAAGTGAATCCAAAGTGATGGGAAGAGAGAATGCAGGGGGAGGGGCCGGCTCCCGGCAGCCACAGAGCCACGGAGCACAAAATCGGAACTTTTAGAGTCTGCTCTGCTGAGGGACATCGCTCCAGAGGCTAAGCAGGGGGTTTAGCCCTCACGGGAACAGTGTGGTTTCAGGACTTGTGAAGTCACAAAGGGACCGGGGGTGTCTGAGTGTGGCAGAGCTCCCAGGTATTGGGGCAGAGAAGCCGGGGGCAGAGAAGAAGCCAAGCAGTGTGCTTTCAGCTTGGGCTTACCTTACACCGCAATCCAAGGCACAGTCAGGCCACTGCTCTTCCAGCAGGGACCCCGCAGGAGGCAGTGATGGAGAGACCCTCCTCCTTCCTCCTCCGGGAAGAGCGGTGCGGGGGTGCGTGGCAGGAATCTGCTGGGTTTGGAAACTCCAGACAGGGCCATGCACCAGAGATACCACCAGAGTCACGGGCCGGCTGAGTTCAGAGTATGGGCCGCAGACAAGGAAGACAGTAGTGATTGACTGCTTTCCTCTGAGGGAGTGTTGAGGAGGGGGCCCCGAGCACTCAGCTCCTCTAACCAGAGACTGGGAGGCCGCCATTTTCATTCCCAGCCTCCAGGGCAGTACAGAAAGTGCTCAGGGAACAAAGACTCCCGAGAGCGAACCTGAGCAAATTGCTTGGCCCATCCTCTGGCAAGGGTGGTGCAATTCCACCTCCAGCAAAGACATTTGAGAATCATGGCAATGGGCCCCTCCCCCAGGAGATCAGTGAGAATATCCAGCCAAGACCAAGTTCATCAGTCAGTGAAAACTGTGGAACTCCAGAGTATTTTTCTCCCTCACTCATCTATTCTTAGCTTGATAAAATGACAAGGTGGAAAAACTCACCACAAAAAAAAGAATAAGAGACAATACTGACAGCTAGAGACCTAGTCAATACGCACAATAGTAATATGTCAGAAATAGAGTTCAAAATGACAGTTATCAAGGTGCTAGCAGGGTGTGAAAAAAGCATGGAAGATATTAGAGAATCCCTTTCTGGAGAAATAAAATCCTTTGGAGCCTGCTTAAGATTCTCTTTCTCTCTCTGCCCCTCCCCCACTCTCTCTCTCTCTAAAAATAAAAATAAAATAATGTAGTATAAAAAAAAGAAAAACAATAGAAAAGATCACTGAAACTAAGAGCTGATTTTTTGAAAAGATAAACAAAATTGACAAATCTTTAGCTAGACTTAGAAAAAACAAGACCCAAATAAAATCAGCAGTAAATGTTGACAATAAAATTAATACTGCAGAAATCCAAAGGATTTTATAGATAATTACATGTCAACAAATTGTATAATCTAGAAATTGAAAAATTCCTAGAAACCTAAAACCCACCAAGACTGAATCATGAAGAAAAAGAAACTCTGAACAGGTCAAAATGAATGAAGCGATTGAATCAGTAATCAAAATTCTACCCTTGAAACTAATAATAAAGTACATGTTAACTAAATTGAATTTAAATAAAGAATTAAAAAAAATCTCCCAACCAAAGAGTGCTTGGGTGGCTCAGTCGTTAAGTGTCTGCCTTACGCTTGGGTCATTTTCCCAGGGTCCTGGGATCCAGCCCCACATCGGCTCCCTGCTCGGTGGGAGGCCTGCTTCTCTCTCTCTCCCACTCCCCCTGCTTGTGTTTCCTCTCTCACTGTGTCCCTCTGTCAATAAATAAATAAAATATTTTTTTTAAAAAATCTCCCAACCAAGAAAAACCCAGAACCAGCTGGCTTTACTGGTAATTCTACAAAATAATTAACAGAAAAATTAATGACAATCTTTCTCAAATTCTTCCAAAAAATTGAAGAAATATAGACTCATTTTACTAGGCCAACATTACCCTGATATTGAAGATATACAAGGACACTACAGTAAAAGAAAGTTACAGGCCAATATTCATGGTAAGCATAGATGCAAAAATCCTCAACAAAATAGTCGCAAATCAAATTCAACAGCACTTTAAAAGGATCATACACCATGATAAAGTAGGATTTATCCCTGTAATGCATGCATGGGTCAAAATATACAAAAATAAATATGTGATATACCATACTAACAAAATGAAGAAATAAAAAACACAATCATCTCAATAAATGCATAAAAAGAAAAAAATATTTCAAGATAAAAATTCTCAACAAATTAGGTACAGAAGGATTGAACCTCAACATAATAAAAGTCACGTCTGACACATCCCTAGCTAACATCATACTCAACAGTGAAAAGCTAAGTATTTTTCTTCTAAGACAAGGAACAAGACAAGTTTACCCACTCTCATTATTGTACTAGAGCCTCCACCTAATGCATCAGGAGAAGGAAATAGAGTATGTAAATTTGGAATGATGATAAAACTGCAGACAAACTGTCTTTGTTTGCAGATAACATGATAGCCTATGTAGAAAATCTGAAAGAGTCAATAAATTTCTGCAATTTATAAGTGATTATAGCAAGTCTGTAGGATACAGAGTTAATATACAAAAGTAAATTGCTTTCTTAAATACCAGAAATAAAGAAATGAAATTTGAAATTAAAAATAAAAAAATTAAAATAGCACAACCATCTTGGATGACAATTTGGCAGTTTCTTTCCAAACCAACTGTACTCATGCCATATGATCCAGGAGTCATCCTCCATTGTATTTACCCAAAGCTAATGTCTACACAAAAAGCTGCACAAAGCTATTTCTAGAAACTTTATTCATAATGCCAAGACTTGGAAGCAACTATGATGTTCTTCAATAGGTGAATGGATAAATAAACTGTAATGTATCTGGACAAGGGAATATTATTCAGAGCTAAAAAGTAATGAGCTATCCAGCTATGAAAAGAAATAGAGAAAACTTAAATGCCTCTTACTAAGTGAAAGAAACCACTCTGAGAAGATTACTTACTGGATAATTCCAATTGTATGATATTCTGGAAAAGGCAACACTTTTAAAAGATCAATGGCTGGGGCACCTGGGTGGCTTAGTGGGTTAAAGCCTCTGCCTTCGGCTCAGGTCATGATTTCAGGGTCCTGGGACTGAGCCCCGCGTCGGGCTCTCTGCTTGGCAGGGAGCCTGCTTCCTTCTCTCTCTGTGCCTGTCTCTCTGCCTACTTGTGATCTCTTTCTGTCAAATAAACAAAATTAAAAAAAAAAAGATCAATAGCTATCTGGGGCTAGGCAGAAGGGGAGAATACATGGGCAGAGCACAGAGAATTTTTAGGGTTTTGAAACTTTTCTGTATGATATTGTACATTTGTCCAGAAACAGTGTACAACACTAAGACTAAACCCTAATGTAAACTGTGGACTCTGGGTGATAATGTACCCATGTAGGTTTATCAGTTTTAACAAATATACCACTCTGATGGGGAATGTTGATAATGGGGGAAGCTATGCATGTGTGGAGCCCAGGCCACGTGGAAAATTCCTGTACTTTCTGCTTAGTTTTGCTGTAAACCTGGAACTTCTCATAAAACATAGCCTATTTAGAAAAAACAGTTTAACTTATATGATTTTAATACTAATAGAATTTTAGGCATCATTAGGGAGAGACTTAAAACAATGCATTTTTTTGTGAGGAAGTAACTTGGTGTTATTATAGGTACTTTTTTCTTAGAAACAAACCAAGTAGAAATCTGATTTTCAAAAAAGAGAAATCAAGTTGATTTCTGTTTTTTTGGCCAAGATCCCTCATATCCTTTTGGACCTGGAGAGTGGAGTGGAGTTTCCCTCAGCCAGGAAGCTCCCTTCTATAACTTCCTTTCTCAAAATCCACATGCTGTGCAAAATATCCACACTTCACTATAGGTGCTACCAGGCCAAGGATTTGGATGAGAATTTGGCCATACTATAGTCTTGTTTTATGGAAAAAGGGTTAATGGGTTAAAAATTAAGTCAGAATAAAAGAGTGGGATGGAATACTGTAGTGTATAAGTATCTTTTTTATTTATTTATTTTTTATAAGTATCTTTTTAAAAATATATGTATTTTTCCAAAATTTAGAAAGGGGTCAATTCAGGGGTCTGCACATCACTGCAGCAACTGGCCAGTAGAGTGAAAGAGTAAACTAGAAGTAAAGAGTGAGCAACATTAGCACTCTTAGAGTCATCTATTCCAGTATCTTCAAGTCCTAGATGGTCTCCAAGGCTCATAATTGAATTGTAATGGAAAACTGTCAGAAATTCAGTTAGAAGCACAAAACCAAAAACTAGGCTCTGTCTTAAACATATGGTTTTGCCCCTTCACCATACAGCTTCTATGATTGGCCCTTCAAAACAATTCTTTGTTTCCATATTTGTAAAATAAGAGTTTAACAGCTTATATGTCTACTTCACGTTATGTAGACTTAAAGAAAAAAAAAACTCCGGAATGAAATTCTGGAATTCTGTAACCCTGTTGATTCTTCATTTCTAAGGCTACAGGAACAGTATGAGGTAAAATAAACAAAAACTGAGGACCCTTTTCCTTTATAAAAGGTTACTTAATTTTTTATTTCCTGGGGGAAAGAAGTTAATAGTTTGGGACAGTACCTTACCTATGGGGAAAGAACAGGACTTGAGAAAATTAATTTCAAGCCTTTCCAGGACTTCAAGCCTAGGAAGAAGGATATGAGCTTGAACTTCCGCATAAGGAATCTGCGGCTCTTATCTCTATCACTAATGGTGCTTCCCTATTTGCCTTTCCTGCTCTCTTGGTTCCCATGGTACCCTGGGCACAAAACCCACATTGCTACCTGGGAGACTGGCCACCCTTTGTTTTTAGGTTTTGGACTCTTTCACTTGGCCTCACTGGCAGGGGTGTGCTTCAGGCAGGTCTCATCATTTCCGTGGTTCCACCCAGTCCCTTCCTGCTGATCTCCCCTCCTGCCCTGTCCACCATGGTATGCTCCAGGACCATATTGAACAGGCAAGAGGGCTTCACTAGCAGATGCAGCTGCAGGGCAGCAGGTCAAGGACTGGCAGGAGGTGAGGGACCAGGGTCCAGGGCTAAGGGGGGGGGTGTCTCTTGCTGTGTGAGTCTGGACGTGAGTCTGGACGTCACTCTATTCATAGTCAAAGGCAGGCCTGGGTGAAGTTACGAAGGAAGGGGGTAATTCCTGGATTAATTAAAGACAGCCAGAGTTGAGGAAGTTTCCTCTCCTAGCTCCACCATTCCTGTGCAGTGTTCTCTCACAAGTCATTGTCCATCTCTGGGCCTTAAATTCCTCTTCTGCTTGCCTTACCCATAACTTCTTTGATTTAAGGAAAGGCAGTCGCACTAATCTCAAGTTCACCTTCTCCCAAGGCTGTTTGAGAACCTTAGCTATTGCAATAAGAGGCCCTTGAAGCCCTTGTTCCTAATCTCCTTAACTGGGAGCAGTAGGTTCTATCATCAAGGCATACAATGGCAGTTGAAGAGTTCTCCTCCCCCTCATCCCTGGGTCAGAGCCAAATAATATACTATAAACAGTTTACCTTTTATTGTCTCCCTAATTCCAGATAACATCAAGATGCCCAAGATTGAGGAAACTATGCTTCAAAATGATCCCAGTGAAGCAGAGAGTGGGGCTCATAAGCCTAAAACACCAGGGCAGAACCAGGAAAACAAGAGCTTCTGTTTAGATGACCACTCTTCTGGTAGGTCTAGAATTCTATCAACACATCCTGGGGTAGTGCTTGATAGTAGTTATATTGAAGGAATAGACTGCCTATGGCTTAAGTGTCTTTAAGGAGCATGAAAGTCTCCTGCAACCTTGCATTTTTCCTTCCTCATCCTTCTACTACTCCTCTTTTGGATTATTATTTTTGTTGTCTTTTTTCCCCTTCCAATATTTACATACAGGACCAAGGACCCTTACTGGCAAATAAAAAGACATTTTGGCTCTAAAGCAACCAACAAAGCATCATAGCTTATGCTTGACAAGACTGAGAGTTTTTGAGTTAGTTCAAAACATTGGAAATAGATTGCATATTTATTTACTTATTATTTATTTATAAAACCCAGAATAATTATCATGCAGTGTTATATTAGTTTATATTAGGTGTACATATTAGTTTATATTATATTAGGTGTATATGTTAGTTATATTAGGTGTACAATACAGGGATTCAAATATTCTGTATATTACTCAGTGTATGATAATTGTACTCTTATTCCCTTCACCTATTTCACTCATCCCACATACACACCTACTCTGACAACTACCAGTTTGTTCTGCATATTTAAGAGCTTTTAAAAAAATTTTTAATTCCAGTATAGTTAAAATACAGTGTTATATTAGTTTCAGATGTACAATATACTGATCCACCAATTCTATACATTAGTCAGTGCTCATTATTGTGAGTGTAGTCTTAATCTTCTTCACCTATTTCACCCATCCCCCCACCCACCTCCCTTCTGGTAACCATCAGTTTGTTCTCTATTGTTAAGAGTCTGTTTCAAAGAAAAAGAGTCTGTTTCTTGGTTTTTCTCTCTCTTTTCTACTTTGTTTGGCTCCTTAAATTTATATATCAGTGAAATCATATGATATTTGTCTCTCTCTGACTAATTTCACTTAGCATTACACCCTCTAGATCCATTCATGTTGTTGTAAGTGGCAAGATTTCATTTTTTATGACTGAATAATATTCCATTGTGTATATACACCACATCTTCTTTATCCATTCATCTATGGATGGACCCCTGCATTGCTTCCATAATTCAGCTATTGTAAATAATGCTGCAATAAACATAGTGATGCATATATCTTTTTGAATTTATGCTTTCATGTTCTTTGGGTAAATATATAGTAATGGAACTACTAGGTAATATGGAAATTCTATTTTTAATTTTTTGAAGAACTTTCATACTGTTTTCCAAGTTGCAGCTCCACCATGCACAGTTTGCATTTTATCTTGATGAAGTCCCAAAAGTTCATTTTTGCTTTTGTTTCCTTTGCCTTTGGAGACATGTCCTGAAAGAAGTTGCTGTGGCTAATGTCATAGAGGTTACTGCCTATGTTCTCCTCTAAGGTTTTGATAGATTCCTGCCTCACGTTGAGGTCTTTTATCCATTACGAGTTTATCTTCGTGTGTGGTGTAAGAAAATGGTCAAGTTTCATTCTTCTACATATAGCTGTCCAATTTTTCCATTTATTGAAGAGACTGTCTTTTTTCCACTGGATATTTTTGCCTGTTTTGTCAAAGATGATTTGACCATAGAGTTGCGGGCCCATCTCTGGGATCTCTATTCTGTTCCACTGGTCTATGTGTCTGTTTTTGTGCCAGTACCATGCTGTCTTGGTGATCACAGCTTTGTAGTAGAGTTTGAAATCGGGTAATGTGATGCCCCCAGCTTTGTTTTTCTTTTTCAACATTTCCTTAGCAATTTGGGGTCTTTTCTGGTTCCATACAAATTTTAGGATTGTTTGTTCCAGCTCTTTGAAAAAAACTGGTGGAATTTTGATCGGGATGGCATTGAAAGTATAGATTGCTCGGGGCAGTATAGACATTTTAACAATGTTTATTCTTCTGATCCATGAGCATGGAACGCTTTTCCACCTTTTTGTGTCTTCTTCAATT
>CM052801.1:63924927-63962193 GCA_028533885.1 Nasua narica | reverse complement strand
ACAAGCACGAACAAACATATAGACCAACACGAATAAATGACAAGAAGTAAAAGAACCTGGCAGAATGAACCCCAAGAATAAGATTTATGTAATACCAGAACAAAAGCAGATACGTTGAAACACTGACAGAGGGATAAGATGGGAGGGTGGTTATAACTCCTTCAGGTGAGGAAGGTTATTTCAGGTCCTCCTGGGTTTATAGTTGTATTAAACCTCTCGTTGTAAAGTTAAGTAGTTAAAAAAAAAAAAGAAGAAATGTGAAAGCAAGTTAATACTAAAATAAAATAAAAAAATAGAGAGAGAGAGAATAAGAAAGAGAAAACAAAAACAAAAATAACTTGTATCTATGAAATATACAGGTTTGAGGGTATTACCAGAAGCTTAATATATTGATTTCCCCTGGGGGTTTAAAATTTTATGGGGACCCTGTGGTTGTAGTCCTTTCCTTTTTTGGCTGGTCTTCTGGGGGAGGGGCCTGCCGCGTTGTTTTCCAGTCAGTCTTGCTTGGGTTGAGTCACCCTGCCCCCAGTCAAGGGGCTGAGTTCTGTGGAAACCAGTTTCTCAGACTTTCGCTCTCTGAAGGTTTTTGGCCTTTTGTAGCTTTTTCACCTTTTCAGGGAGTCCAAGCAATGAATCTGCCCAGAAGCACTCAGACCTCCAAGTTGCAGGAAGCCTGAGTCTCTGCTCCCCTCTGTGTGGTTCACAACACACACTCCCCTCCACGAAATTTCTGCTCACAGAGCAGCCTGTCCGAGGTGGTTCGTGACCCCAGCCCCCTTTCTGCAGCTCCCAAGTGTGGACCCGGGAGGCCTGCGGTGGGCCGGGAAAGTCGCGGCCCCAGCCGCCTTAATGCGGCTCCGCGAGGGGCGCCCCGGAGATTAGGCTACTTGCCTGCATTCTCTCCACGGCCGGCGGGGATCGCTCAGACTCTGTGGCAGGCCGCGAATGTCACGGTCGTGGGCGCACACAGAGAAAAGCTGCGGCTCATGGACCACCGCAGACTCTCTAAAAGCGCCTGCAGGTGCGCGCCCAGCCCACAGGTTGTTGCAGAGAGCGGAAATCTGCAGGTTCAGGAATCGCGGACTGGATCCCCCCACCCGTCTCTCTGAGGCGAGTGGTGTCCTTCCTGGGAGTGTTGGCCCAGGCCAGTGCCCATGACCACCCCCTTCCAGTAGTTACTCCTCAGAACTTTTTGCTCTTTTTAAGTGTTTTTTACGGACTCTATGTTAATGCTGGTCCCCCGCCACCGGGCACTTTCCTTTGGGGTATTACTGTCCTTGGTTAGCTTCTGGTGGCTCCCTCCCCCTTTTGTTTATCCTCCGATATCAGTTGGAGTGGTCCCACTTTGCTTTTACCTCTCCACTGCTGTCTTCTGCTCTCAGAGAGATCCCGGAGTGAGAAATCTTGCTCTTCAGGGTGATTTCATGGGTGTTCAGTGTGTTCTGGTAGATTTCCAGCTCACTTTTGGGGACCAGTTGCAACAGGATCTCCTACTTCTCTGCCATCTTGCCCCCCAAAGATTTTTATTTTTTAAAGATTTATTTAATTGGCAGAGAGAGATCACAAGTAGGGAGAGAGGCAGACAGAGAGAGAGGGGGAAGCAGGTTCCCTGCCGAGCAGAAAGCCCAACGTGGGGCTCGATCCCTGAGATCATGACTTGAGCCGAAGGCACAGACTTTAACCCACTGAGCCACCCAGGTGCTGCTAGGACTCACTTTTAGATCTTCAATTTATTTTGAGTTTGTTTTTGTGTGTGATATAAGAAAGTGGTCCAGTGTCATTCTTTTGCATGTGGCTGTCCAGTTTTGATGGCAACATTTGTTGAAGAGACTGTCTTTTTCACATTGCGTATTCTTGCCTTCTCTGTCATAGATTAAATGATCATAAAAGTATAGATTTATTTCTGGGCTTTCTAGTCTGTTCCATTGATATATGTGTCTGTTTTTGTTCCAGTGCCATACTGATTGGAGGACTGTAGTTTTTTAGTATATCTTGAAACCTGGGATTGTGATACCTCCACATTTGTTCTTGGTTTACAGGATTGCTTTAGTGATTTGGGGTATTTTATGGTTCCGTACACATTTTAGGATTATTTGCTCTAGTACTGTGAAAAATGCTATTGGTATTTTGATAGATGTTGCAATGAATGTGTAGATTGCATTGGGAAATATGAACATTTTAATAATATTTTTTCTTCCAACCCATGAGCAAGCAGTGACTTTCTATGTGTTTGTCTCAACTTCAATTTCTTTCCTCAATGTTTTATAGTTTTCAAAGTACAGGTCTTTCAGTTCTTCTTTTAAGTTTATTCTTACCATTTTATTCTTTTGGTGCAATTATAAATGGGATTGTTTTCTAATTTCTTTCTGCTACTTCGTTATTAGAGTATGGAAATGCAACAAATTTCTGTATATTGATTTTGTATCCTGAAACATTACTAAATTCACTTATCAGTTCTAGTAGTTTTTTGGTGTAATCTTTAGAGTTTTCTATATGTAGTATTGTGCCATGTGCAAATAATGAAAGTTTTACTTTTTCCTAACCAATTTGGATGCTTTTTATTTCTTTTTGTTGTCTTATTGCTGTGGTTAGGATTTCCAATACCATGTTGATTAACGTAGTGAGAGTGGACATCCTTGTCTTGTTCCTGATCACAGGGGAAAAGTTCTGAATTTTTCACAATTGAATATGATGTTGCCCTTTATTGTGTTAGGATACATTCCCACCAAAACTACTTTTTTGAGAGTTTAATCATGAGTAGATATTACACTTTCTTGAATGCTTTTTCTGCGTCCATTAAGAAGATGATATGATTTTTTAAATTTAAAATCAGTTAAGGAGGGAAGCAAGATGGCAAAAAGAGTAGGGGACCTCATTTCATCTGGTCCCTTGAATTTAGCTATATAACTATCAAATAATTCTGAACACCTATGAAGTCAAGCTAAAATACAAGAAAAGAGTTGCCAGAATTCCACAAATAGGAAAGCAACCGCTTTTTGAAAGGTAGGAGGTGCAGAGAAGAGAATCTGAGAGGCTATATATCAGAAGATAAACAGCAGGGAGAGGAACCTCTGAAAGACAGCTACCCGAAAGTGATATAGCCCCAGAGCACAAAGTCAGAACTTTTAGAAGTCTGCTCCACTGAGAGATATCCCTGCCTTAAAGGTGCTCAGGTAGTGAACCAGGGCAGAATCCTGGGTAGGACAGTGTGGTCTTAGGGATCCCTGGGGTCATAGATAGAAGGAGGGGAGCCCGAGCTGACAGAGTTCCCAAGCACTAGAGTGGGAAAACTTGCTGTGGTCATCAAGCCCAGGTAGGTGTGGGCTCTCAGCTCGGTTTTCCATAAACCTCAAACTTCAGCACCATGGGGTGACAGCTCTCCATGCAAGGACCCTGCAAAGAGCAAAAATGTGGCAACCCTCCACATTGCCCCAGGAGGAGCAGTAGGGGTGTGCACACGATCTGGCAACTGCTCTCCATGCAGAACCCTGCAAGCAGCAGGCCTACAGCGACCCTCTTCCCTCCCCAGAGACGGTTGGCACTGGTGCACACACTGCAAGAGTCTGCAGAGTTTGGTGCACACAAAGGTGAAGACCGCTTTTCCCTGAGGGTTTACTGAAAAGAGGGGGCCATGATCTTTCAGCTCCAGGGCTGGAAATTGGGGCATGGCCAATTTTATTTTCATCTTCCAAAGCGGCAGGGAACAAAAGCCACATAGGACAACCCGAAGCAGTTTACACTGAGCCTGGCCCCCTCGTGAGGGGTGATGCAATTCCACCCAGGCAAAGACACCTGAAGATCAACACAGCAGACCCATCAACCAGCTGGAACATCAGGGGAATACCAAATTTACCAAGCACAATGGAACTGCAAAATTCCAGTGCTACGGGAAAATAGTATATAGAATTCCAGTTTTTTTCCTAATGATTTGTTTATCTTTCAGTTTTAAATGTTCCTTTTCTTTTTTCTTTTTTCCCCTTTTCAACTAGTTTCTTATTTTATTAACTCTTTGTTCTTAAGTCTTTCTTTAATTGCCTTTTTACATTTACATTTTATAGATATATTCTTCATTTTGGCTTCCTTTCACTGTATTCAATTTTATTTATTTTTTATTTATTTATTTTTAAATTTTATTTTATTTTTTCAGTGTTCCAAGATTCATTGTTTATGCACCACACCCAGTGTATAAGTTTTGCTTTCCTTACAGTTGTGGGATTTAGTGTCTTCTAACAAACATACCAAAATACACCCAGGACCAAGTGGATCACTCTGTTTTGTCCACCTGAGAGATTATATTCTCCCCCCCACTTTTCCTTCTTTTTCTTTCCTTTTGGTTTCCGACCTCTTCAGATTTGTCTAGTGTGTATTTTGCTTAGCTCGTGGTTGATATTTTTGACTTTGTTCCCTCATTCATCCATTCTTCTCTGGGTAAAAAGACTAGAAGGAAGACTTCACAACAAGGGAAAGAACCAGAGGTAATACTCTCTGCCACAGATCTAACTGATATGGACATAAGTAAAATGTCAGAGCTGTAATTCAGGATAATGATTATAAAATTACTAAATGGGCTTGAAAAAAGCATAAAAGACACTAGAGAATGTCCTAACGCAGAAATAAAAACTAATCAGGCTGAAATTAGGAACGCTTTAACTAAGATACAGTCTAACGTGGATGCTCTAACAGCTAGGGTAAATGAGGCAGAAGAGTCAGTGACATGGAAGACAAGATGATGAAAAGAAAGGAAGCTGAAGAAAAGAAAGAAAAACAACTAATGGACCCTGAGGGGAGGCTTCAAGAAATCACTGATACCATAAAGCAAAACAATATTAGAATTATTTGGGCCCTAAAGGAATAAGAAAGAGAGAGAGGGACAGAAGGTATATTTGAGCAAATCACAGCTGAGAACTTCCCTAATCTGGGAAAGGAAATAGGCATTCAAGTCCAGGAGGTAGAGAGAACCCCCCAAAATCAATAAAAATAGATCAGCACCCCAACATATAATAGCGAAGCTTGCAAATTTCAGAGATAAAGAGAAAATACTGAAAGCAGCTCAAGACAAGAACTCCTTAATATACAATGATAGAAACATGAGACTGGCAGCAGATTTATCCACAGACCTGGCAGGCCAGAAAGGGCTGGCATGATATATTCAGGGTAACACATGAGAAGAACATGCAGCCAAGAATACATTATCCAGCAAGGCTGTCATTCAGAATGGGAGGAGAGATAAAGAGCTTCCAGGACAAACAGAAACTAAAGGAGTTTGTGACCACTAAATAAGCCCTGGAAGAAATAGTAAAGGGAACTCTTTCAGTGGAAGGGAAGAACAAAGTCCAGGGCTGGACGGCTTCTGAGGGGAATTCTGCCAAACATTTAAAGAACTAACACCTATTCTTCTGAAGCTGTTTCAAAAAATAGAAATCAAAAGAAAACTTCCAAACTTTTTCTATGAGGCCATCATTACCATGATCTCAAAACCAAGCAAAGACCCAATCAAAAAGCAGAATTACAGACCAATATCCCTGATGAACATGGGTGCCAGAATTCTCACCAACATACTAGCCAGTGAGATCCAAGAGTACATTAAAAGGATTAGTCACCACAACCAAGTGGGATTTATTCCTGGGCTGCAAGGGCAGTTCAACATTCCCAAATAAATCAATGTGATAGATCACATTAATAAAATAAAGGACAAGACCCATATGATCCTCTCAACTGATGCAGAAAAAGCGTTTGATAACATCCAGCATGTTTTCTTAATTAAAACTCTGCACAGTGTAGGGATAGAGGGAACACAGTTCAGTATCACAAAAGCCATCTGAGAAAAGTCCACAGTGAATATCATTCTCAATGGGAAAAACTGAGAGCTTTTCCACTAAGGTCAGGAACATGCCAGGGATGCTCACTCTCACCACTGTTCTTCAACATATACTGGAAGTTGTAGCTCAGCAATCAGACAACAAAAAGATATAAAAGGAATCCAAATTGGCAAAGAAGTCAAACTCTCACTCTTTGCAGATGACATGGTAC
This sequence comes from Nasua narica, assembly GCA_028533885.1. Lineage (NCBI taxonomy): Eukaryota > Metazoa > Chordata > Mammalia > Carnivora > Procyonidae > Nasua > Nasua narica. The sequence continues at coordinate 63,956,163 of CM052801.1, read as the reverse complement.
TCCATGTGGAAAACCCAAAAGCCTCCACCCCAAAATTGCTAGAACTGACACAGCAATTCAGCAACATGGCAGGATACAAAATCAATGCACAGAAATCAGTTGCTTTTCTATACACAATGAGACAGAAGAAAGAGAAATTAAGGAATCAATCCCACTTACAATTGCACCAAAACCACAAGCTACTTAGGAATAAACCTAAACAAAGAGGTAAAGGATCTGTACTCTAAAAACTACAGAACACTTATCAAAGAAATTGAGGAAGTCAGAAAGAAGTGGAAAAATATTCCATGCTCATGGATCAGAAGAACAAATACTGTTAAAATGTCTATGCTATCCAGATAAATCTACACATTCAAAGCAATCCTTATCAAAATACCATCGACATTCTTCACAGACCTGGAACAAATAATCCTAAAACTTGTATGGAACCAGAAAAGATTCCAAATAGCCAGAGGAATGTTGAAAAAGAAAACCAAAGCTGGTGGCATCACAATGCCAGACCTCATGCTATATTATGAAGCTGTAATCCTCAAAACAGTATGGTACTGGCACAAAAACAGACAGATAGATCAAAGGAACGGAACACAGACTCCAGAAATGGACCCTCATCTCTATGGTCAACTAATCTTCAACAAAGCAAGAAAGAATATCTAATGGAAAAGGGACAGTCTCTTCAGTAAATGGTACTGGGAAAACTGGACCACCACATGTAGAAGAATTAAAAGGACCATTTTCTTACACCATACACAAAGATAAACTCAAAAAGAATAAAACTCCTAAATGTGAGACAGAAACCCATTAAAATCCTAAAGAAGAACACAGGCAGCAACCTCTTCAACCACAGTAGCAGCAACTTCTTGCTAGACACATCTCTAAAGCCAAGGGAAACAAAATCAAAAATGAACTTTTGGGACTTTGTCAAGATAAAATCTTCTGCAGAGCAGAATAAACAGTCAACAAAACTAAAAGGCAACCTACAGAATGGGAGAAGATATTTGCAAATGACATATGGGGGTTGGTATCCAAGATCTATAAGGAATTTATCAAATTCAATACCCAGAAAACAAGTAATACAGTTAAGAAATGAGAAGAAACATAAATAGACATTTTTCCAAAGAAAACAAAGAAATGGCCAAGAGACACATGAAAGAATGCTCCACATCTCTTGGCATCAGGGAAATACAAATCAAAACCATTATGAGATACCATCTCACACCAGTCATAATGACTAAAATTGACAAGTCAGGAAACAACAAATATTGGTGAGGATGTGGAGAAAGGGGAACCCTCTTACCATGTCTTGGTGGGAATGCAAGCTGGTATAGCCACTCTAGAAAACAGTATAGAGGCTCCTCAGGATGTTAAAAATAGAGGTACCCTATAATCGAGCAATTGCACTACTAGGTATTGACCTCAAATATACAAATGTAGTGATCTTAAGCGGCACATGCACCCCAATGTTCATAGCATGTATGTCCACAATAGCCAAACTGTGGAAAGAGCCAAAACGTCCATCAATAAAATGGATAAGATGTGGTATATATATACAATGAAATATTACTCAGCCACCAGAAGGGATGAGTTCTTATCATTTACATCAATGTGGTAAGAAGTGGAGGGTAATATGCTAAACGAAATAATTCAATCAGACAAAAACAATCATCATATGGTTTCACTCATATATGGAATGTAAGAAACAGTGCAGAGGATCATAGGGGAATGGAGGGAAAACTGAATGGGAAGTCATCAGAGAGTGAGACAACCATAAGGGACTCCTAACTCTAGGAAAAGAACTGAGGGTTGCTGGAGGGGAGGTGCATGGGGAGATGAGGTTTTGGGTGATTGGCATTAAGAAGGGCATGTGATGTGATGAGCATTGGGTGTTATACACAACTGATTTGTTATTGAACACTACATCTGAAGCTAAATATGCTTGCTATTTGAATTTAAATAACAAAGCAATTTACTTATTTAAAAAAGCAGTAAATGAGCATAAGTAGACCATCTCTTTGTCATGAGTTTTAAATTTTTTTTTTTGAGAGAGAGAGAGAGAGAGAGAGAGAATAGAGGGAGCAGAGGAAGAGGGAGAGAGGAAATCTTAAGCAAGCTTCATGCCCAGTGTGGAGCCATATGCAGGGCTCTATCTCATGACACTGAAATAATGATCTGAGCTGAAATCAGGAATCAGACACTTAACAACTGAGCCTCTGAGATTCTCCAAGCTGTACAATTCTTAAATTATGTTTACTATATCTTGGGGACAAATAGTTATATCTGAACAAATTATGGAGCTATATTGAAAGTGAGAAAATAGTTTTATTATATGTTTTATTTTATATGCCAAGGATACCAAATAAGAGTTATAACTAGTATATGTGCTTACTATGTATCACTGCTATAAGTAAGAAGTCTGTAAAAAAAGTCTAAGAACAGTGGTTCCCAAATTCCAATACTAGAATGTGAAATGGTGCATATATCTTTTTTTAATTTTATTTTATTCAGTGTTCCCAGATTCATTGTTGATGCACCACACCCAGTGCTCCATGCAATATGTGCCCTCCTTAATACCTACCACCAGGCTCACCCATCACTCCACCCCCTCCCTTTCAAAATGCTCAGTTTGTTTCTCAGAGTCCACAGTCTCTCATACTTCATCGCCTCCTCTGATTTCCCCCAATTCACTTTTCCCCTCCTTCTCCTAATGTCTTCCATATTATTCCTTATGCTCCACAAGTAAATGAAACCATATGATAATTGACTTTATCTGCTTCACTAATTTTACTCAGCATAATCTCCTCCAGTCCCATCCATGTTGATACAAAAGTTGGGGATTCATCCTTTCTGATGGAAGCATAATATTTCATTTTATATATGGAACATATCTTCTTTATCCATTCGTCTGTTGAAGGGCAGCTTGGCTCTTTCCACAGTTTGGCGACTGTGGCCATTGCTGCTATGAACACTGGTGTACATGTGGCCTTCCTTTTCACTACATCTGTATTTTGGGGGTAAATACCCAGCAGTGCAATTGCAGGGTCATAGGGTAGCTCTATTTTTAAATTCTTGAGGAATCTCCACACTGTTTTCCAAAGTGGCTGCACCAACTTGCATTCCCACCAACAGTGTAAGAGACTTCCCCTTTCTCTACATTCTCTCCAACACTTGTTCTTTACTTTCTTGTTGATTTTGGCCATTTTAACTGGTGTAAGGTGGTATGTCAATGTGGTTTTTATTTGAAGCTCCCAGATGGCTAATGATAATGAATATTTTTTCATGTGTCTGTTAGCCATTTGTATGTCTTCTTTGACATGATACTTTATATGGAAAACCTAAAAGACTCCACCCCCAAACTACTAGAACTCATACAGCAATTCAGTAATGTGGCAGGATATAAAATCAGTGCATAGAAATCAGTCACTTTCTTATACACTAACAATGAAAATATAGAAATGGAAATTAGAGAATCGATTCCATTTAATCTAGCACCAAGAACCATAAGATACCTGGGAATAAACCTAGCCAAAGAGGTAAAAGATCTGTACTTGAGGAACTACAGAACACTCATGAAAGAAATTGAAGAAAACACAAAAAGGTGGAAAAGCATTCCATGCTCATGGATTGGAAGAATAAACATTGTTAAAATGTCTGTACTGCTCAGAGCAATCTATACTTTCAATGCCATCCCGATCAAAATTCCACTGGCATTTTTCAAAGTGCTAGAACAAACCAACCTAAAATTTGTATGGAACCAGAAAAGACCCCGAATTGCTAAGGAAATGTTGAAAAAGAAAAACAAAGCTGGGGACATCACATTGCTTGATTTCAAGCATTACTACAAAGCTGTGATCACCAAGACAGCACGGTACTGGCATAAAAACAGACACATAGACCAGTGGAACAGAGTAGAGAGCCCAGATATGGACCTGCAACTCTATGGTCAAATCATCTTTGACAAAACAGGCAAAAATATCCAGTGGAAAAAAGACAGTCTCTTCAATAAATGGTGCTGGGAAAATTGGACAGGTATGTATAGAAGACTGAAACTTGACCATTCTCTTACACCATACAAAAAGATAAACTCGAAATGGATAAAAGATCTCAACATGAGGCAGGAATCTATCAAAATCCTAGAGGAGAACATAGGCAGTAACCTCTTTGACATCAGCCACAGCAACTTCTTTCAAGACATATCTCCAAAGGCAAAGAAAACAAAAGCAAATATGAACTTTTGGGACTTCATCAAGATAAAAAGCTTCTGCACAGCAAAGGAAATAGTCAATACAACAAAGAAGCAATCCACAGAATGGGAGAAGATATTTGCAAATGACATTACAGACAAAAGCCTGACATCCAAGATCTATAAAGAACTCCTCAAACTCAACATTCAAAAAACAGATAATCACATCAAAAAATGGGCAGAAGACATGAGCATATATCTTTCCTAATTACTGTTTTTGTTTTCTTTTGGTAAATACCCAGCCATGGAATTCTTCAATCTTATGGTATATATGTCTATTTTTAATATATTTTTTAAGATTTTACTTATTTATTTGATATAGAGAGGGAGCACAAGCAGGGGTAGAGGCAGGGAGAAGGAGAAGCAGGTCCCCCAAAGAGCAGGGACCCTGATGCGAGGCTTGATCTCAGGACCCCAGGATCACAACCTGAGCTGAAGGCAGATGCTTAACCAATTGAGCCATGCAGGTGCCCCTATTTTTAATTTCATGAGCCTTCATTCTGTTTTTTACAGTGGCTGTACCAGTTTACATTCCCACCAACAGTGTGTTGAGGGTTCTTTTTTCTCCACATCCTCACCAACACTTGTTATTCTTGTCTTTTTGATTTTAGACATTCTGACACATGTAACATAATATCTCATTGTGATTTTCATTTGCATTTCTTGATAATTAGTGATGTTGAGAATCTTTTTATGTGTCTATTTGCCATCTGTATGGCTTTTTTGAAAACAATACTGTATGATTTCACTCATATGTGGAATCTAAAAAAACCCCAAATGAATAAACAAATAAAAAAGCAGAATCAGAGAGGGAGGAGCAAGATGGTGGAGGAGTAGGAGGCTGAGATATAGTCGGATCCCAGAAGTTCAGCTGCTTAGTTATCAAACCATTCTAAATGCCTGCAAACTCAACATGAGATAGAAGAGAAGAACAGCAATTCTAGGAGCAGAAAATCGACCACTTTCTGGAAGGTAGGACGTGCGGAGAAGCAAATCCAAAGTGATGGGAAGATAGACCATGGGGGGAGGGGCCAGCTCCCTGCAGCCGCAGAGCCGCGGAGCACAAAATCGGAACTTTTAGAAGTCTGCTCCACTGAGAGACATTGCCCCAGAGGCTAAGCAGGGGGGTTAGCCATTGTGGGAACAGTGTGGTTTCAAGACCTGTAGGGTCACAGAGGGACCAGGGGTGACTGAGGGTGGTAGAGCCCCCAGGTATCGGACCAGGGAAGCCAATGGCAGAGACGGAGCCGTGCAGTGTGCTATCAGCTCGGGCTTACCTTAGACCATGATCTGAGGCACAGTCAGTCCTGATCTTTGAGCAGGGACCCCACAAGGGGCAGCTGCGGAGAGATCCCTTCCTTCCTCCTTCAGGAGTAGTGGTGCGGGAGCGTGCGGCAGGAATCTGCTGGGTTTGGAGACTCCAGACCGAGCCGAGCACCAGAGGCAGAAATGCTCGGTCATGGGCGGATGAGCTCGGAGCGTGGCCAGAGAAGAGGGAGACAGGAGTGACTGCATTTCCCCCGAGGGCGTACTGAGGAGTGGGGCCCTGAGCTCTCGGCTCCTACGGACCTGAGACTGGGAGGCCGCCATTTTCATTCCTGGCCTCCAGGGCGGTACAGAAAGCGTTCAGGGAACAAAGACTCCTGAGAGCGAACCCGAGCAAATTGCTTGGCCCATCCACTGGCAAGGGTGGTGCAATTCCACCTCCAGCAAAGACATTTGAGAATCATGGCAACAGGCCCCTCCCCCAGAAGATCAGCGAGAATATCCAGCTAAGACCAAGTTCATCAATCAGTGAAAACTTTGGAACTCCAGAGTTAGGAAAAAGAAAAAAAGGCAACACATAAAATTCACAGTCCTTCAGAGTTGAACTTTTTAAATTTTGTTTTTTTCTTGATTATTTTATTTTATTTTATTTTATTTTATTTTATTTTATTTTTCATCTTTCCTGTTTTGGCATTTTTAAACTAGTACCTTATCAATACCTTTAAAAAATCTTTTCTAATTTTCACTGTTATATTTTATCACCTCATTGTATTTAACCTTATTTTTTGTATATGTATAAGGTTTTTTTCCTTTAACATTTTGGGACACAATTTCTTCTAATAGATCAAAATATACCCTAAATCTAGCACACAGCTTGGTTCTAGTCTCCAGCCTGATCACATTCTTTCCTCTTTTGTTCTTTCTTTTCTGTTTTTTCAACCAACCTCTTATCCCATTTTTAGAATCTTTTTTTTTTAAAGATTTTATTTATTTTTTGGCAGAGAGAGAGATCACAAGCAGGCAGAGAGGCAGGCAGAGAGAGAGGAGGAAGCAGGGTCTCCACCGACCAGAGAGCCTGATGCGGGGTTCAATCCCAGGACCCTGAGATCATGACCTGAGCGGAAGACAGAGGCTTAACCCACTGAGCCACCCAGGCACCCCTAGAATCTTTTTTAATTTTCATCTTTACACTCATATTCCATCCCTTCATAGTGTTTACCCTTATTTTTGAATATTTATAAGTTTTATCTTTCCTTAAAATTTTGGGAGGTAGTTTTTTCTAACAGACCCAAAACACCCAAAATCAGCTGTTCTAATCACAAGTCTAATATATATATTCTTTTTGAATGTGAAAAAGAATATGACATTCTGTTGTATATATATAATATATTATATATATATAATGAATATATATATATATATTCAAAATCTGTGGGACACAGCAAAGGTGGTTCTGAGAGGAAAATATATAGCAATACAAGCCTTTCTCAAGAAACAAGAAAGATCTCAAATACACAACCTAACCCTACACCTTAAAGAGCTGGAGAAGGAACAGCAAAGAAAGCCTAAATCCCAGCAGAAGAAGAGAAATAATGAAAGATCAGAGCAGAAATCAATGAAAGAAATAAAAAATAACAGTAGAACAAATCAATGAAACTAGGAGCTTGTTCTTTGAAAGAATTAATAAAACTGATAAACCCCTGGCCAGACTTATCAAAAAGAATAGAGAAAGGACCCAAATTAATAAAATCATAAATGAAAGAGGAGAAATAAAAACCAACACCAAAGAAATACAAACAATTATAAGAACATATTATGAGCAACTATATACCAGCAAATTAGACAATCTGGAAGAAATGAATGCACTCCTAGAGACACATAAACTACCAAAATGGAACCAGGAAGAAATAGGAAACCTGAATAGACCCATAACCAGTAAGGAGATTGAAGCAGTCATCAAAAATCTCCCAACGAACAAGAGCCCAGGACCAGACAGCTTCCCAGGGGAATTCTACCAAACATTTAAAGAAGAATTAATACCTATTCTCCTGAAATTGTTCCAAAAAATAGAAATGGAAGGGAAACTTCCGAACTCATTTTATGAGACCAGCATTACCTTGATCCCAAAATCGGACAAAGACCCCATCAAAAAGGAGAATTACAGACCAATATCCTTGGTGAACACAGATGTAAACATTCTCACAAAAATACTAGCCAATAGGATCCAACAGTACATTAAAAGGATTATTCACCATGACCAAGTGGGATTTATTCCTGGGCTGCAAGGTTGGTTCAACATCTGCAAATCAATCACTGTGATACAATACATTAATAAAAGAAAGAAGAAGAACCATATGATGCTTTCAACTGATGCTGAAAAAGCATTTGACAAAGTACATCCTTTCTTGATCAAAATTCTTCACAGTGTAGGCATACAAGGTGCATTCCTCAATATCATCAAAGCCATCTATGAAAAACCCACAGTGAATATCATTCTTAATAGGGAAAAACTGAGAGCTTTTTTCCCTGAGATCAAGAACATGGCAGGGATGCCTACTATCTCCACTGCTATTCAACGTAGTACTAGAAGTCCTAGCCTCAGCAATCAGACAACAAAAAGAAATAAAAGGCATCCAAATTGGCAAAGAAGAAGTCAAACTCCCACTGTTTGAAGATGATATGATACTTTATGTGGAAAACCCAAAAGACTCCACTCCAAGACTGCTAGAATTCATACATGAATTCAGTAAAATGTCAGGATATAAAATTAAAGCACAGAAATCAGTTGCATTTCTATACATCAACAGCAAGACAGAAGATAGAGAAATGAAGGAGTCAATTCCATTTACAATTGCACCCCAAACCATAAGCTACCTATGAATAAACCTGACCAAAGAGACAAAGAATCTGTACTCAGAAAACTCCAAAGTGCTCATGAAAGAAATTGAGGAAGACACAAAGAAATGGAAAAACGTTCCATGCTCATGGATCTGAAGAACAAATATTGTGAAAATATCTGTGCTACCTAAAGCAATCCACATATTTAATGCAATCCCTATAAAAATGCCATCAATTTATTTCAAAGAAATGGAACAAATAATCCTAAAATTTATATGGAACCAGAAAAGACTATGAATAGCCAGGAGAATGTTGAAAAAGAAAACCAAAGTTGGCAGCATCACAATTCCAGACTTTAAGATCTATTACATAGCTGCAATCATCAAGACAGTGTGGTACTGGCACAAAAACACATAGATCAATGGAACAGAATAGAGAGCCCAGAAATGGATCCCCAACTCTATGGTCAACTAATCTTGAACAAGTCAGGAAAGAATATCTAATGGAAAAAGGACAGTCTCTTTAGCAAATGGTATTAGGAAAACTGGACAGCCGCATGCAGAAGAATGAAACTGGAATATTTCCTTACACTACACACAAAAATAGACTCAAAATTGATTAAACATCTCAATGTGAGACAGGAGTCCATCAAAATCCTTGAGAAGAACATAGGCAGCAACCTTTTCCACCTCAGCCGCTGCAACTTCTTCTTAGAAACATCACCAAAGCAAGGGAAGAAAGGGCAAAAATGAACTATTGGGACTTCATCAAGATCAAAAGCTTTTGCACAGCAAAGAGAACAGTCAACAAAACCAAAAGACACCTGACAGAATGGGAGAAGATATTTGCAAATGACATATCAGATAAAGGGCTAGTATCCAAAATCTATAAAGAACTTCTCAAACTAAACACCCAAAGAACAAATAATCCGATCAAGAAATGGGCAGAAGATATGAACAGACATTTCTGCAAAGAGGGCATCCAAATGGCCAGCAGACACATGAAGAAGTGCTCAACATCACTCGGCATCAGAGAAATACCAGTCAAAACTGCAGTGAGATACCACCTCACACCAGTCAGAATGGCTAAAATTAGCAAGACAGGAAATGACAGATGTTGGCGAGGATGTGGAGAAAAAGGAACCCTCCTACACTGTTGGTGGGAATGCAAGCTGGTACAGTCACTTTGGAAAACAGTATGGAAGTTCCTCAAAAAGTTGAAAATAGAGCCTACCGTATGACCTAGTAATTGCACTACTAGTTATTTACCCTAAAGATGCAAATGTAGTGATCCGAAAGGGCCCATGCACCCAAATGTTTATACCAGTAATGTCTCCAATAGCCAAACTATGGAAAGAACCTAGATGTCCATCAACAGATGAATGCATAAAGAAGAGGTGGTATATATATATACAATGGAATACTATGCAGCCATCAAGGGAAACAAAATCTTGCCATTTGCAATGACGTGGATGGATGGAACTAGAGGGTACTATGCTAAGCGAAATAAGTCAGTCAGAGAAAGAATTTTCACATGATCTCTCTGATATGAAGAATTTGAGAGGCAGGGTGGAAGGTTGTGGGGGGGTGGGAGAGGGAAATGAAACAAGATAGAATCTGGAAGGAGACAAAGCATAAGAGACTCCTAAACTCACGAAACAAACTGAGGGTGGCTGTGGGTTATGGGGGATAGGGATAGTGTGGCTGGGTTATGGACATTGGGGAGGGTATGTGCTATGGTAAGTGCTGTGAAATGTTTAAGCCTGATGACTCACAGACACATAACCTGTGGCAAATAATACATTATATGTTAATTTAAAAAAGCAGAATCAGACCTATAAATACAAAGAACAAACTGTTTGTTGCCAAAGGGGAGGGGTAGAGGGATGGGCAAAATGAGTGAAGGGGATTGGGAGATACAACCTTCTAGTTATTCAATGAATAAGTCATGGGAATAAAAGGCACAGTGTAAGGAATATACTCATGGTACTGTAATGATTATAGTTGCACTTGTGGTGAACATAGCTTAATGTATAAATTCATCAAATCACTACATTTTACATCTGAAACTAATTGAACATTGTGTGTCAACTACATTCAAATAAAGAATAAATTTAAATAATTTAAAAAATTACTCTATGTACTTTCTGCATTCTGGGATGTTAAATATATATATGATTATCATATTATATATAATAATCGTAATAATCATATATATGATTATTATATATAATAATCATAATCATAAATATATGATTATTATATATAATATATAATAATCTAATTATGTACTAATAAATCTAATATACTAATAAAAATTAGTATATAATAATCATATATATGATAATCATATATATGATTATCATATATATGATTATTATATATATATTTTATATATATAAATAAAATGATTATTTGGATAATGGTAAAGTAGATTTTTTTTTTGCTTGTTTTCATTGATGTCCATATGTGGAAAAATAAAAGTTGGCAAATTATTGTCAGTCACTCATTTTTTGAAATTCTGTTATTCCGTGGAATCCTCATATTTGGAAACCATGCATAGGCATGGTTCTGCTTTAGAGTTACCTAGTAAGATTTGTAGTGTATTCTATAAGGAGACTTTCATCTTATGTCTCTTCCTATATCATCAGAGTTAGGAATAATAGTAGAAACTGTTTTTTGGGTGTTGAGTTTGGTAAGTTCTTTATAGATTTTGGAAACTAACCCTTTATCAGATATATCATTTGCAAATATCTTCTCCCATTCCAAAGGTTGCCTTTTAGTTTGGTTGATTATTTCCTTCACTGTGGAGAAGATTTTTATCTTGATGAAGTCCATAGTTTATTTTTTCTTTTGTTTCCCTTGCCTTAGGATACATATCTAATAAGAAGTTGCTATGGCTGATGTCGAAGAGGTTACTGCCTATGTTCTCCTCTAAGTCTTTGATGGTTTCCTAGCTCACATTTAGGTCTTTCATTTATCTTGAATTTATTCCCAGTGTTTATAGCAACTTTATCAACACTAGCCAAATTATGGGAAGAACCAAAATGTCCATCAACTGATGGATGGATAAAGAAGATGTGGGAGATGCGTGTATGTGTGTGTGTGTGTGTGTGTGTGTAACTCAGCCATAAAAAATCAAATCCTGCCAGTTGCAATGATGTGGACAGAGCTAGAGAATACTATGCAAAGTTAAATAAATCAGCAAATGACAAATACTGTATGATTTCATTCATATGTGGAATTTAAGAAACAAAACAGATGAACATAGGGGACAAAAGAGAGAGGGGCAAACCATAAAATGTACTCTTAAATATAGAGAACAAATAGAGATACTGGAAGGAAGGTGGGTTGTATGAAAGTGATGCATCACTAAATTCTACTCCCGAAACTAAAAAAAAAAAAAGAAAAGAAAAAAGAAAAGAAAGAAATAGCAACTTTTAGAAAATTGTTTATTTATTTAAGTAGGCTCTATGCCCAGCATGGGGCCCAATATTAGGCTTGAACTCACACCCCTGAGATCAAGACCTAAGCTGAGATCAAGAGTCAGATGCTTAACTGACTGAACCACCCAGGTGCCCCTAGAAAACTATTTTATTTTATAAACCACAATTTATCAGTGTTTCTTTGCTGTTTTTTACTTACTATTTTGACATTTCAAGCAAAGGGTTCTGAAATCAGTTTCACTTTTTGCTTTTCATAAATTTCTGCCATGCTTGACTTCTCTGAGAATTCCAATGTTATTGAAGGCCAAGAGTTCAGAAAACCTCAAATACTAGAATGACTGAGTGAATCTATGTTAAGATCTGCCTTATGGATCTAAATTTGGGGGCCTTACTTCACTGAGTGAATCTCTGTATAAAATAGAAATTCTATTTGTGTGGGTTCTCTGTTAATGACTGCTGTACCTTTTTCCAGAGAGCGGACCTGAAGTACTTTCTGTCACAGATTTGATAGAGACAGTTAACGAAGTTTCTAAACTTAGCATTGCTCATGAAATCGTAGTAAACCAAGATTTCTGTGTGGAAGAGAGTGTTTTACCTCCCAACAGGTACAGATTCTTCTATTTTTTTTCTCTCATTTTACTCCTCCTGGGATAGGTATATAACAAATGACTCTTGATCAGGATTGAAGCATTTTTATTAATACAGTTAATTTTGAGTATGTCTTAAATGGTACCAACAAATAAAATAGAGGAATGTAATTACCAGTGCAATTATTAGTTTCACGTCAAAGCAGAAAAACAAATAAACAGGAAGTGAACAAATGCAGTTGTTGTCAGAATGTTTATTTTGGTATCCCAGTTAATAATAAAACACAGAGTTAGTTTCAAATCTTCTTAGACAGCCTTGGAAGAAGTAGCTCATAAAAGTTATTCTTTTGTCTACAGATCAAATAGGGACTGGTGAAAAGAGTACTTTTCCAATAGTGGTATTGCCAACTCTTCGTGGGATAAAAAATTTCAGAGAACATTTCTGCTTTATAAGCAGGTTAATAAAAATTCTGTGAATTAAGATCAGAACCACATTGATAAATAATGCCTCATCTAAAATGAGGCTTTATTCTGGTTTTTAAAAGTATATTCATATTGCAAGACATAAATAAAATTCTATGAATTAAATGCTTCTAATAGCTTGTTAATAGTTAAATGGGTAAATTAATTTGCTGTGCCCTAATTGTATAGCATTTCTAATTTTCCACTTTAGGAGTTCTATTTCTAAAACACTTTGCTCTGTCAGTGTTTCTTTTGACCTTCACAACTTCTTCATTTTCCCTTACCTGTTGCCAACAGGTACTCATGCCAGGCACAGCTTCTCCAAAAGAGGTTTCCACCAAAAGACAATTCCTCATATTACTCACTGCCTTTACTATCCCTGAAACCCTAGTAGATTTTTTTTTCTGCTTGCTATGGTGCAGAGTAAGTGAAACTAGGAGAGTGAAGATCTGTTAAAGTGGCTGGGGTTGTGGTGGTGATGAGGGGTGGGTAAATGAAGCAGAAGGAATAATACCATTTAGAGCTTGATTTTCATTGTTCTGTTATTAACAGACTTATTCTAGTGTAGCAATGCAAAAAGTATAACAAAAACAAAGTTGAAATAGAATGTGGGGTTATCTGTTTTGTATATAGATATTGACTATTGGTTTTACCTTTGGTCTTATAAAATAACACTAATTATAGTTATAGATCCTAAGGAAAATCACATTGTCAGGTATTTATACAACAAACATTTATTGAGTACTTACTAGGTATAAGGAACAATGCTTAATGCTGGGAACATACAGGTGACTAAGATGATAGCTTTACCATCAATAGGCTTCTGTAGGGGAGATAGTCAAATAGGAGAGAGCTACTGCACAATAAGTTTTCTCACATCTAGTATATGGAGTTCTATGTTTGTGTTCAGCTGCCCAAGGAGGGTCAAGAGAAACTTTCCTGATAAGGTAACACTTGAGTTTTGGAGTATGAGTGGGTCCTTTTCAGGTGGACCAGGGGTGGTAGGTGGGGAAGGATTCTCCTAGAACTGGAACTGTCGTGTCACAGGCATAGAATAGTGAAAGACATTATGTATTCATTTTAAGTAGGTTGTTATTGTTGGAGCAGAGTGTGAGAAGGAGAAAGGCAATAAGGTAGAAGTGGCAGAAGGGGATCATAAAGGGTCTAAGAGGCCATGTATCCTGCTGGTGATAGGGATCCCAGGGAGAACTTTAAATGAGCATGCCATCATGACCTGATGTGTATCTTAGAAAAATCATTGATTTTAGCAAGAGTATGTGGCATTACATAAGACTTTGTTGGGGCAGGAAGACCATTTAATAGACTATTGCAATGGTACAGATAAGAAATGATAGTAGATAGAGATATTTTGGAAGCAAAATCTCTGGAATTTGGTGACCAAGTAGATAAAATCATTGAGGGGAAAGTAGTTTAGAAGGACTCCAGTACACACCAGAGTTATGTATGTATATCTCACAAGTGGGATTGGTGTGTTGCAAAAAGAACTTTGACTTTTTAACCCATTTATCTTTGTAATTGTTTGTAAACATTTTAATAAAATCATGCATTATTTTTGTATTTTTTGAGGGAAAAAGGCTAAGCTTTCTGGTTTGCACAAACAAGGAATGGGTTTGAATGGGGAAGATAATGAGTTCAATTTTCAGCTTCTTGAGTTTGAGGTCCACCTAAGACTTTCAAGTGTAATCAAGGAGGAAATTTTTTCTTAGATTTCAAAATGGAAAGAAAAGGAACATCTAATTGAAACTATAAGGTCTATGGATATAGAAACTAAGGCACACAGCACTTTACCAAGAAAAGTTAACCGTTCTCCCCAAAGGTAACCAGTATTCTGATTATTAACACCACAGATTATTTTGCTTGTTTTTGAGATTCTTGTATATGGCAGCATATAATATATATTCTTTTTTGTCTGGAAAAAAATAAATTAAGGCACACACTTATGTTTGATGCAGAACCAGGGCTAGAACTCAAGGGCCTAACTCCCTACCTAGTTCGTGGTTCTTCCTACTGCAGGATGAGAGCTTCTCTGGAACCTTGAGGTACCCTTCTGAGAGGATTTGGCTAACATCTTTGCATTCAACACTAAATTTTGTTTATTCTTTCAAGAGCTATTGGCTTGGCAATTTAATGATCTTTCATGATCCTAAATGCTATTTAGGATTTAAGAAATTATGATCCTAATTATGATCAGTTCTCTGGGTAAAGAGCATTTAAACTTTTTACAGTTTGGAAGGTAGATTCATGGAGACAATGTACAATGCTTTTTGGGACCATCTGAAAGAGCAACTATTGAGTACTCCCCCTGACTTCACTTGTGCTCTTGAGCTTTTAAAAGAAGTTAAGGAGGTGAGTAACCAACCTCCCATTTGTGGATGTTAAGTTCCTGGGCATACCAAATCTTTGGATCGTTGATGGTTATCAATATCTTAAGTTGCATATTACCTCTCTGAACATGGTCCATTACTTAAATAGACCATCTAGGGAAGATTTTTTTTTGCATGATATGAAGCTTGAAAGTTGGTATCTCGCTGTAATGGCACAGTATGTCATTCAATTAAAAAGATTTTCACTGAACACTATGTCTTGTTTTTAAGAAGCACATAAGTGAGTAAAAGAGCTCTTGCCCACAAGGGCTTTTTAGTCAAAAGACTATTTCAGATGACCCTTAATGGTTCCTTTGCTTATTTTATCTTTGACCTTTGAAGTAAAATAATCTAAAAATGTCTTTATTCCTTATTAAGAGTGCTTCAGTCACCTTGTGGTGGTGTGTATTTTATATATTTGGTATCCTGCACTTATTTTATCACACTCTTATTTTTATTCATATTTTAATATCCTTATGATCAGAATATTATATGGCACTATTGTTATTACTGATACCAGTGAAGCTTTGAACTATAATTGGCCCCTAAACAGAAAGAAATAATATTATTCTATAAGAAATTTAGAGACCTATTTTCAAGACTTCCAAAAGACATAGACTAGGATGTCTTTGTTTTAAGAAGGTTGTTTACTGGAGAGTAGTTGGGTTTTTAAACAATTTGTCTCCGTTGATTTTCTTTTATGGGCAGATCTTATTATCACTGCTATTACCACACCAGAACCGCCTAAGAAATGAGATTGAAGAAGCTCTGGACATGGATCTCCTTAAGCAGGAAGCAGAACATGGGGCCCTGGATGTCCCTCATCTCTCTAACTACATTCTCAACTTGATGACCCTCCTATGTGCACCAGTCCGCGATGAAGCAGTGCAGAAACTAGAAAGCATGACAGATCCTGTGCAGTTACTAAAGTAAGAAATGAAAAAATATACTGTTCCTGAAATCTACCTTAGACAACTGTACCAGAAAGCTCTGTCCCTGATACTGTGTTATAGCTCCTGCCTTGTCTAGCTCTTCTATACTGAAGAATTGACTAATACCTTTTATTTTGCTTCCTAGACTGTTGGCTTTTATTTTCCAAGGAAAGTTCTCAAGGCCTTTTTGGTGACCTTTAGATCATTTGTACCCCTTTTAAGAAATGATGCTAAAACAGAGTACAATAATTCTTTCTTCCAGAGATTTTGAATAGGCTTTTCCCAAATGTTTTCCTATGTATCATAACTCAAACCCCATGAGGGGACAGAAATGAAGATTATCCTTGTTTCACAGCTAGAAGAATCAAGACCCAGAAAGGTAAAGTGATATGCCCAGTGAGTTAGAAATTTAATCATCATCATTCCAACTCCTCACAGTTGGTGGTTAGGACTTTGGTCATTTTCCTTCCACTGAATACTCTTTCCGCGAAGATAGTGGCAATGTTGGAAAGAGTTCTACATTGGTAACTAAAAGGGCAGAAGACATATTTGTCGTTACCCCGACAACAACACACTCTGAGGCCTTTAGCCCCTAGCCACAGTGTTTTTATTTGTAAATTGAAGTTGGATTGTTGTTTTTAAGGTCCATTTTAATTCTAAAATGCTGGGATTTTAGGACACCTTGCTTGAGTTCCACCTCTCCACACTAGATTTCCTTTCATAGTGTAAATATTTTCTTTCTCCTTATGGCAGGGGTATCTTCCGTATTCTGGGCCTGATGAAAATGGACATGGTGAACTATACTATCCAGAGCCTTCGACCGTACCTGCAGGAACATTTTGTCCAGTATGAACAAGCTAAATTTCAGGAACTCCTTGACAAGCAGCCCGGTATATTTAAAATTTAAGTGCAGGAGAGGGAGATTTGACATTGGGTTTGCCTTCTTACAATGATAAAATATTTTCTTTTTTTAAATTCTCCTTTATTATGTTATGTTAGTCACCATACAGTACATCATTAGTTTTTAATGTAGTAGTCCCTGATTCATTGTTTGTGTATAACACACAGTGCTCCACGCAATATGTGCCATCCTTAATACCCATCACCAGGCTAAACAAACCCCCCCACACTCTAAAACTGTCAGTTTCTTTCCTGGGGTCTGCAGTCTTTCATGGTTCATCTCCCCCTTTGATTCCCCCCTTCATTTTTCCTTTCCTTCTCCTAATGTCCTTCATTCTATTCCTCATGTTCCACAAATAAGTGAAACTATATGATAATTGACTTTCTCTGCTTGACTTATTTCACTTAGCATAATCTCCAATTCCATTCATGTTGATACAAAAGTTGGGTATTCATCCTTTCTGATGGCTGAGTAATATTCCACTGTGTATATGGACTACATCTTCATTCATTTGTTGAAGGACATCTCAGCTTTTTCCACCGTTTGGTTATTGTGGACATTGCTGCTATGAACATTGAGGTGCATGTGGCCCTTCTTTTCACTGCATCTGTATCTTTGGGGTAAATGCCCAGTAGTGCAATTGCTGGAACATAGGGTAGCTCTATTTTTAACTTTTTTAGGAACCTCCACACTGTTTTCCAATGTGACTGCACCAACTTTCATTCCCACCAACAGTGTAACAGGGTTCTCCTTTCTCCACAACAGCTCCAACATTTGTTGTTTCTTGCCTTGTCAATTTTTGCCATTCTAACTGGTGTAAGGTGGTATCTCAGTATGGTTTTGATTTGAATTTCTCTGATGGCTAATGATGATGAATACTTTTTCATGTGTTGTTAGTCATTTGTATGTCCTCTTTAGAGAAGTGTCTGCTCATGTCTTCTTCCGATTTTTGACTTGATTATTTGTTTTTTGGGTGTTGAATTTGAGAAGTTCTTTATAGATCTTGGATACCGGCCCTTTGTCCGTACTGTCATTTGTAAATACCTTCTCCCATTCTGCGGATTGACTCTTTGTTTTGTTGACTATTTCCTTTGCTGTGCAGAAGCTTTTTATCTTGATGGGGTCCCAAAAGTTCATTTAAACTTTTGTTTCCTTTGCTTTTGGAGACGTGTCTTGAAGGAATTTGTGGTGGCCAGTGTTGAAGAGGTTCCTGCCTGTATTTTCCTCTAGGATTTTGAAGGATTCCTGTCTCACATCGGGGTCTTTTAGCCATTTTGAGTTTCTTTGTGTATGGTGTAAGGGAATGGTCGAGTTTCATTTTTCTGTATATAGCTGTCCAATTTTCCCAGCACCATTTATGGAAGAGACCGTCTTTTTTCCATTGGATATTTTTCCTTCTTAGTCAAAGATTATTTGACCACAGAGATGAGGGTTCATATCTGAGCTCTCCATTCTGTTCCATTGGTCTATGTGTCTGTTTTTGTGCCAGTACCATGCTGTCTTGGTGATCACAGCTTTGTAATATAGCTTGAAACCAGGCAATATGATGTCCCCAGTTTTGTCTTTCTTTTTCAACATTTCCTTAGCAAATCGGGGTCTTTTCTGGTTCCATACAACTTTTAGGATTGTTTGTTCTAGCACTTTGAAAAATGTTGTTGGTATTTTGATTGGGATGGTGTTGAAAGTATAGATTGCTCTAGACAGTATAGACATTTTAACAATGTTTATTCTTCCAGTCCATGAGCATGGAACGTTTTTCCATCTTTTTGTATCTTCTTCAACTTCTTTCATGAGTATTTTGTATTTCCTCGAGTATAGATCTTTTACCTCTTTGGTTAGGCTTATTCCAAGGTATCTTATGGTTTTTGGAGCTATTGTAAATGGAATAGATTCTCTAATTTCTCTTTCTTCAGCTACATTGTTAGTGTATAAGAAATCAACTGATTTCTTTTTTTTTTTTTTTACATTTTTTTTAAAATTTTTATTTATTTATTAGGGAAGAGAGAGAGTGAGAGAGAGCATGAGAAGGGAGAAGGTCAGAGTGAGAAGCGGACTCCCCATGGAGCTGGGAGCCCGATGTGGGACTCGATCCCGGGACTCCGGGATCACGACCTGAGCCGAAGGCAGTCGCTCAACCAACTGCGCCACCCAGGGGCCCTCAACTGATTTCTGTGCATTTTGTATCCTGCCACATTACTGAATTGCTCTATGAGTTCCAGTAATTTGAGGATGGAGACTTTTGGGTTTTCAACATAAAGTATCATGTCATCTGCAAAGAGAGAGAGTTTGACTTCTTCTTTGCCAATTTGAATACCTTTTATTTCTTTTCGTTGTTGATTGTTGTTGCTAGGACTTCTAGTACTATGTTGAACAATAGTGATGAGAGTGGGCATCCTTGTCGTGTTCCTGATCTCTATGGAAAGGCTCTCAGCTCTTCCTCGTTGAGAATGATATTCACATTGGGTTTTTCATAGATGGCATTTAGGAAGTTGACGAATGTTCCCTCTATCCCTATGCTCTGCAGAGTTTTAATAAGGAAAGGATGCTGTATTTTGTCAGATGCTTTTTCTGCATCAATTGAGAGGACCATGTGGTTCTTCTTTCTTCTCTTATTGATTTATTCTATCACACTTATTTGCGAACGTTGAACCACCTTTGCATTCCAGGGATAAATCCCACCTGGTTGTGGTGGATAATCCTTTTAATGTACTATTGGATCCTATTAACTAGAATCTTGTTGAGAATTTTGGCATCCATATTCATCAGGGATATTGGTCTGAAATTCTCTTTTTTGATGGAGTCTTTGCCTGGTTTGGGGATCAGGGTAATGCGGGCTTCATAGAAAGAGTCTGGAAATTGTGGCCATTGCTGCTATGAACATTGGGGTACATGTGGCCCTTCTTTGTACTGCATCTGCCTCTTTGGGGTAAATACCGAGTAGTGCAATTGCAGGGTCATAGGGTATCTCTATTTTTAATTTCCTGAGGAATCTCCATACTGTTTTCCAAAGTGGCTGCACCAACTTGCATTACCACCAACAGTGAAGGAGGGTTCCCCTTTCTCCACATCCTCTCCAGCATTTGTTGTTAACTGTCTTGTTGATTTTGGCCATTCTAACTGGTGTAAGGTGGTATCTCAGTGTGGTTTTGATTTGAATCTCTCTGATGGCTAAAGATGATGAACATTTTTTCATGTGTCTATTAGCCATTTGTATGTCTTCTTCAGAGAAGTGTCTGTTCATGTCTTCTGCCCATTTTTTAATGTGATTATCTGTTTTTTGAGTGTTGAGTTTGAGGAGTTCTTTATAGATCTTAGATATCGTCGGCCTTTTGGCTAAGATCAAGTATAGATCTTAGATATCAGACCTTTGTCTGTAGTGTCATTTGTGAATATCTTCTCCCATTCTGTGGGCTGCCTGTTTGTTTTGTTGACTGTTTCCTTCGCTGTGAAGAAGCTTTTTATCTTGATAAAATCCCAAAAGTTCATTTTCGCTTTTGTTTCTTTTGCCTTTGGAGACATGTTCTGAAAGAAGTTGCTGTGGCTAATGTCATAGAGGTTATTGTCTATGTTCTTCTCTAGGGTCAAAATGCCCTTCAACAGATGAGTGGATAAGGAAGATGTGGTACATCTATACAATGGAATATTATTCCTCCATCAGAAAGGATGAATATCCAACTTTTGTATCAACATGGACGGAACTAGACGAGATTATGCAGAGTGAAATAAGTCAAGCGGAGAGAGTCAATTATCTTATGGTCTCACTTACGTGTGGAGTATAAAGAAAATCATGGAGGGCATTGTGAGAAGGAAGGGAAGGGTGAATGGGGGGAAATCGTGGGGGGGGATGAATCAGGAGAGACTGTGGACTCTGAGCAATAAACTGAGGGGTTTGGAGGGGAGAGGGTTTGGGGGTGGGCGAGCCTGGTGGTGGGTATGGAGAAGGGCATGTATTGCATGGAGCACTGGGTGTGGGCCATGAACAATCAATCTTGTAACACTGAAAAATTAAAATAAACATATTTGGGGAGAAAAAAATAAAAAATAAAATGAACGGGAAAAAATGAAAAAAAAAAAGAAAAAGTCTGGAAGTTTTCCTTCTGTTTCTATTTTTTGAAACAGCTTCAGGAGAAGAGGTATTATTTCTTCTTTGAATGTTTGGTAGAATCCACCAGGGAATCCATGAGGCCTTGAACTCTTGTTTTTTGGGAGGTTTTTGATCACTGTTTCAATCTTGTTACTAGTTATTGGTCTATTCAGGTTGTCAATTTCTTCTTGTTTCAATTTTGGTAGTTTATAAGTTTCCAGGAATGCATACATTTCTTCCAGTTTGCTTAATTTATTGTCATATAACTGTCAATAATAATTTATAATAATCATACTTATTTCCTTGGTGTTAGTCATAATCTCTCCCCTTTTATTCATAATTTTATTAATTTCTTTCTCTTTTCTTTTAGATAAGTCTAGACAGTGGTTTATCGATCTTATTAATTCTTTCAAAAAACCAGATTCTAGTTCCATTAATGAGTCCTACTGTATTTCTGGTTTCTAATTCATTGATCTCTGCTTTAATATTAATTATTTCCCCTCTTGTGTGTGGGTTAGATTTAATTTGTTGCTGATTCTCCAGATCTTTAAGGTGTAAATATAGCTTATGTATTTGGGATTTTTCTATTTTCTTGAGTTAAGCTTGGATGGCTATGTATTTCCCTCTTAGGACTGCCTTTGCCATATACCATAGGTTTTGGATTGATGTGTCTTCATTCTCATTGGTTTTCATGAATTGTTTAAATTCTTCTTTGATTTCCTGGTTGACCCAAACATTCTTCATCAGAATGGTCTTTAGCTTCCAAGTGTTTGAATTCCTTCCAAACTTTTCCTTGTGATTGAGTTCCAGTTTCAAAACATCGTGGTTTGAGAATATGCAGAGAATAATCTCAGTCTTTTGGTATCAGTTGAGACCTGATTTGTGACCCAGTATGTAGTCTATTCTGAATAAAGTTTGATGTGAGCTTGAGAAGAATGAATATTCTGTTGTTTTAGGGTGGAATGTTCTGTATATATCTATGACGTCCACCTGGTCCAGTGTGTCATTCAACGCTCTTGTTTCTTTGTTGATTTTCTGCTTAGATTATCTGTCTATTGCTGAGAGTGGAGTGTTGGGGTCTTCGACTGTTTATGTATTCTTATCAGTATGTCTCTTTATTTTGGTTAATAGCTGGATTGTGTAGTTGGCTGCTCCACGTTGGGGGCATAGATATTTACAATTGTTAGATCTTCGGGCGCCTGGGTGGCGCAGCTGGTTAAGCAACTGCCTTCGGCTCAGGTCATGATCCCGGAGTCCCGGGATCGAGTCCCACATCGGGCTCCCAGCTCCATGGGGAGTCCGCTTCTCACTCTGACCTTCTCCCTTCTCATGCTCTCTCTCACTCTCTCTCTTTCCTAATAAATAAATAAAATCTTTAAAAAAAACACAAACAATTGTTAGATCTTCTTGTTGGATAGACCCTTTAAGAATGATATAGTGTCCTTCTGTATCTCTGACTACAGTCTTTAGCTTAAAATTTAATTTATCTGATATGTGAATTGCTACCCCAGCTTTCTTTTGAGGTCTGTTGGCATGAAAGATGGTTCTCCATCCCTTCACTTTCAGTCTGGATGTATCTTTAGGTTTAAAATGAGTCTCTTGTAGACAGCGTATGTATAGATTCTGTCTTTTTATCCAGACTGCAACCCTGTGCCATTTTATGGGAGCATTTAGGCCATTTGTGTTGAGAGTGATTATTGAAAGGTATGATTTTACTGTCATCATGTTGCCTGTGAAGTCCTTGTTTCTATAGATTGTCTCTATTTTTTTCTGTTCTATATCACTCTTGGGATCTTTCTCCTTTTATAGAACCCTCCTTAATATTTCTTACAGGGCCAGCTTAGTTGTCACATATCATTTCAGTCTCTGCCCATCCTGGGAGCTCCTTATCTCTCCATCCATTCTGAATGACAGCCTTGCTGGATAAAGAATTATTGGATCCATATTCTTCTCATTTAGTGTCCTGGATATGTCTTTCCAGCCCTTTCTGGCTTTCCAGGTCTCTGTGGACAGGTCTGACTTTATTCTGATGTTCCTTTGTCTGTACATAAGGAATCTCTCCCCCCTAACTGCCCTTAAAATGATTTGCTTGGTGCTAAGCTTTGCAAGTTTTACTATTACATGCCTGGGCATTGATCTGCTCTCCTCGATCTTGTGGGGTGTTCTCTCTGCCTCTTGTTTCAATTCCCAGATTAGGGAGGTTCTCAGCTACAATTTGCCCAAATATATCTTCTAGTTCTCTCTCTTTCTCTCCACCCCCTCAGGGATCCCAATAATTCTTTTTTTTTAATTTTTATTTTATTTTTTCAGTGTTGCAAGATTCATTGTTCATGCACCATGGGTCCCAATAATTCTGACATTGGAATGTTTCATGACATCATTTGTTTCTCTAATTCTGTTTTCATGGTTTTTAAGCTGTTTGTTCCAGGCCTCCTCCTGCTTCTTTTCTATCGGTTTGTCTTCTGGATCACTAATTCATTCTTTTGCCTCATTTACCCTGTTAGAGTATCTAGATTAGATTGTATCTCATTGATAGCATTTTTAAGTTCTGCCAGATCCACTCTCATTTCTGCCTTTAGCGAATCTATGTTGCCATTAATAGTTTCCTCCAGCTTGACTATTGTCTTCATAACTGCTACCCTAAAGTCTATTTCTGACATCTTGCTTAGATCCATATCCATTAGATCTGTGGGAGAAGCCATTGTCTCTGCATCTTTTCTTTGTTGGGAGTTCCTTCTCCTAGTCATTCTGTTGAGTTGTGGTTGAGGGGGTCTACAGCCAAAAATATCAACCACAATCAAGGCAAGGTGCACCCTGGAAAGGTTTGGAGCAATCAGAAGTCACCACCAAAAAGAAAAAAAAAAAGGCCAAAATGAGAACTAAGAGTAAGCTTTATTAAGTACAAAAATGAAAACAAACAAAAAGTCTAACAGAAGAAACAAACAAACAAAAAAACAAAGAAAGGAACCCAAAATAAGAATGGGGGGGTGACAGGAAGGTGGCTATAATCCCTTGGTGTGGGCGAGGAAGGGTATTTCAGTTCTTCCTGGGTGTATTTTGTTCTCTTCATTAGAGAATTCTACTTCTCAGAGATACAGGGAAATTAAACTGGGGTGTGTGTGTGTGTGCGTGTGTGTGTGTGTGTGTGTGTGTGTGTGTGTGTAGTATTGAATTGGGGAAAAGGAGTACATTGAGGCTAATATCTATATTTATAAAAAAGAAAAAGAAAAAAGTATATGTATGAAAAAGTTCAAGTTAAAAAGTTACTGTGGAATATGTTGTATTAAATATCTAGTTGAAAGGATAAGTAGGTAAAAAAAAAACAAGAAACATGAGAGAGAATTAAAAAAGAGAGAGAAAAGTTGTATCTAAGAAGTAGACAAGCTGTGAGGCAACATCATGAGCTTAATATAGTTTTCCCCTGGTGTTGGGGTTTTACAGTTTTATGGGGACCCTGTGGTGGTTGTCCTCTTGTTCTTTCAGCTTGTCTTCTGGGGGAGGGGCCTGCCACATTGGTTTTTAGTTAGCCCTGCTTGGGCTGAGTTGCCCTGCCCCCTATTAAGGGGCTGGGCTCTGTGGAAACCGGCTTTTCAGGTTTTTGTTCTCTGGAGGCTTTTGTTCTATGGTGGCTTTTCTTGCCTTTGCCTTTTCAGAGGGTCAGAGCAAAGTAAACTGTCTGCACCTGACCAGTGCCTCAGAGGGAAGCCACAGTGTGCTCCTCTCTGAATCCTTCTGAACACACAGACTCCCCTCTGCAAGCGCCTTTGAATACCACAGGCTCCCATAGGTGATGTGCTCCCCCAGTGACCCTCTCAGTGGTCAACTGAGGCCCCCACTTCTCTATGTACCCCCATGCCACCAAAACCGGGAGTGATACTGGTTTGGGCAAGCCCATGACCCAACAGTTGCCACAGCAGGCGGCTGCCGTGGCTGATTCTGGGGCTGTGGGCTTAGGTCCGTGCCCACAGCCACCTGGTCCCAGTGTCTACCCCTTAAGCCCCTTTGTTATGTTTGACTGCTGTTATCATTCCTTCCCATCTCATAGGCACTGATCTCCAAGCTATCACTGGTCCCCAAGTGTAGGGTGCTTTTGCACTGGGGTACTACTTTCCAGTGGCTAGTTTCTGGTGGTCCCCTCCCCCTTCTGTTTATCTTCTGACATCAGTCTGTGTGATCACAACCCCGTCCTTCATACCTCTCAACTGATGATCCTCTGCCACCATAGAGATCCAAATGTATGATCTTGCATCTCAGGCTGATTTCATGGGTATTCAGAGTGGCTTGGTAGATATCTAACTAAATTAAGGGGAACAGTTGAAATGGAGTCCCCCATTCCTCCACCATCTCACCCTCCTCTTGATAAAATATTTTCTAATTTTTGAATAAAATTTCTTTTTTTCAAAGGAAAAAGGTTTAATATAAAGATTTAAGATTCACATCATGATAAATGATCTAAAATTGAATACTTTATTGTGATAAAAGTTAAACTTTTGCATTTTTGCCATATTTAACTTATCCCACCATATTTTTTCCTGTGTTTTTCTATTACTTTCACCCGCCTCTCCCTGTCTATGGTACAGATTCCCTTCCTCTCCCCAGTAGTTTAGAAAGCCTACTTCTGCACAAGCTACAATGATTAACACTAATGTTAATGCACCCTTTGACTTCACCAACATCTAAGTAGTATCTGTAGCCTTCCTTTCCCCTACTCCCCAAGTATACTGTTCATGGTCCTTCCTTCTGGGTAGAAATGTGGCATTTTAATTTCATTTTCCTCTTTTACTCTTGCTGTGGGAGGAAGGTAATATATATTGTGGATAAACGTTTTTTTTTTTTTTTGAGTAAGAGGGAAAAATATTTCTCTGAGACAGAAAATCCTACAAAATGATATTTACTGACCAAGAGTATATCTTAAAACCTTAGCCTTCAACCCTTATATATTCCCTTTTGTGTCATAGGTCTCCTTGATTGCACCACAAAGTGGCTAACCAAAGCAGCAACAGACCTCACTACACCATCTCCAAGTTCTCTTGGCTCTCCCAACTCCTCCAGCTTGGATTGTTCACCTCCAAATTGGGCAACTAACAACTCAGAGCTCCCCAGTCCCACAATGGTGCTATACCAGGGTTACCTGAACCTTCTTCTCTGGGATCCTGACAATGATGAGTACCCTGAGGTAGGAATGTGTGTTAGAGCATTGTTTTTTTGTTTTGTTTTGTATTTAATGTCTCTACTAGAACCCTCCTTTCCTGACCTAGTCTTCCCTGTTTCAAAAGACTCTGCTGATGGACAGAATCCGGCTACAGGAGATGGAGTCCCAGTTGCACCAGTTAACCATCCTGGCCTCAGTCTTGCTAGTAGCCAGAAGTTTCTCTGGTAATATTCTATTCAGTTCATCTGAATTTGTGAATAAACTGAAATGCATAACCAAGGCCCTGACAGAGGAATTTAACTCCAGGTAAACTCCACAGACAAATCTTTTTTAGAGTTGAAAATAATATGTGGGTTTTGGGGGACATAGACGGATCATATAATTATTGGTTGTTTATCATCATACACCACAAAAGGGACCTTGGGAACCACCTGCAAAGATTGTTGGTGACTTTTGATAAGTCATATTGAGGCTTGGGTAGAGAAAAATAAGACTTCTACCCAAAAGGAGAGTGTGAGGCTAGTTTACTACAAAGGATTCATTATCATGTTTTCTAAAAATGAGTCATTATATATTTGAGTGGGTGATACTGCGTTTGTGTATGTATATCCAGAAGTTTATCAGTTGATCATTAATATTGATTGATCATCACTGCATGTAGGGTACCACAACTAAAATAAAAAGAGAAATTAGAAGCTTAGGTCTCTTAACATATTTATAATTTAGCTGATAAAATAGGAAAAACACAACTATGGAAAATCCCCAAGAAAATCTTAAAACAAGCTTTAAATAAAGTTTAAAAAACAAATATACTGAGTGGGTCCAATCATAGACCTGAACCCTTGTCCAATTTATCTTGTTTTTTCTTTTTGAAGTCTAATGTAGTACTATATGTATGATTTTGTTGTCAACTTGAGGGTAACAATGAAGGTTTTTAATCTGTACATGGGGTCCTGCTGTCTACTAGTGGCTTAGAGCGGACCAGTCTTCTGTTATGGGCTCTCTGGGCTTTGACCCTATGCCAGGGCCATTCTGCTTTCTGTCCATTATCTAGGCCTCAAGAGACTATGGTGAGTGTGAGTGAACAAGTATCCCGGGAAATCCATCAAAGACTCAAAGACATGGACTTCACTGCCCTGAGCAGTGAAAACACATCATCTCTTATAGGGCAACTCCAGAATATCGCTAAGAAAGAGAACTGTGTTCGAAAGATCATTGGTAAGAGTCCCATAGTAGTGATAGGGAGGGGTGTCAAGAATGTTTAGGATGGTGGCACCTGGGTGGTTCGGTGGGTTAAAGTCTCTGCCTTTGGGTCAAGTCATGATCTCAGGGTCCTAGGATCAAGCCCCACATCGGGCTCTCTGCTCAGTGGGGAGCCTGCTTCCCGCCCCCCCCCCCGCCCGCCTGCCTCTCTGCCTACTTGTGATCTCTGTCAAATAAATAAATAAAATCTTTAAAAAAAAAAAAAGAATGTTTAGGATGAGGAGGTAGACTTAACCTTGGAAGTCAGTTACTGAAACACTTAAAAATGGAAAAGTATGATCATTGAGAAAGTCTTTTAGCTTTAGTTTTCTCATCT
The DNA here is from genome assembly GCA_028533885.1 of Nasua narica. Lineage (NCBI taxonomy): Eukaryota > Metazoa > Chordata > Mammalia > Carnivora > Procyonidae > Nasua > Nasua narica. The sequence goes on along the minus strand of CM052801.1, from coordinate 63,928,296 downwards.
ATAATATGCAGGGTTGAAATAGATCTCTTTCAGTTTGAAGAGTGAATGTATGGTTTTAAGGTGGACCTGCAGCTAAGATATGTAATTTGCAGGTGTGAAATACTGACTCCTCAACCCTACTAAGTCATTCCTGTCTACCAAGTCATTCCATTTTCTGGCTATAGTCCAAGATCTATGATGGAAAACCATTTGCTTTAGAAGTTACTGCATGGGCTTCTATTCCCCTCCAAGGAACTGATAATGACTTAGGTTGTAGGACATATTCCATGCTGGAAAGGAGACAGTGAACTTGGCCAGCCTACTTCTAACTTTTGCATCTTAACAGTCTGATTTAGATGTGTGGGCACTGGTTGCAATGTATGACCTTTTAATTTCAGGTACAATATCTGGAATGCTCTTGTAAGGTCAGTGCATACCAGGAGCTCAGTTAAAACCACACAATCTTATGAACATCCATAAATTTGCTAGCTCAACATCTTTTGATCATTCGTTGTTTTTGTGAGCTTGATAGCATTCCCTCCTCTAAAATGAAGCAAACAAATCTCATTTATACGGTTTATCCAGATGAATGGGTAGGTCAGTGAATATCTTAGTTAACTGGTGAGCAGAGAGTACAAGGGCATTGTGAATTTCTCCTGAAACCTCTTTGATCTTCCCCTTTTCCTTGTTTTTCCTTGCTCACAGATCAGCGAATCCGTTTGTTTCTCAAATGTTGTTTGCTTCGTGGCATGCAGGAGTCTCTGCGAGACTTCCCTGGAGGCCTTAGTCTCATCAAAGGAGAATTGGGAGAACTAGGCTGGAAGTTTTTCAATTTGATGCATCACAATCAACAGGTATTTAGCCCCTACTATGCTAAAATCCTAAAAAATATAATCCCTACAGCCCAGGCACAAGAAACAGAAGTGGAGTCTGTCTGATAATGCTGGACCCCAGCTATGGCAACAGGGACCCAGAAGAGAGGGCTCAGCATGTTCCTGGGATGACATCACCTGTGGCCAGCAGAGCAGCTAGTCCTCTTCCTCACTACAGCCAGGACACAGAGATGCAGGGTTCAAGAAAGTAACACCAACTGGTTCAACCTCCTTTATTAATAAACTTCCAAGCTGCAAGAAAACACCATTTCCTTCTGTTTTGCAACCGATTCTAGGTTCTGTGTTCTTATCTTCTAATTATATGAGAAGTAGTGGACCCTCAGTTTTCCTTTTACTGACTGATCATTCTTCAGTATGCTGGTGGTGAGCAAACATCAGGGCATCAGGTGCTGACATTATTTTCTATAATAGAAAATAGTTTCCCTGAGGGCTATGAAAACTCTTTGTGGAATGGAATTATCTGGAGCATGAATATAAAGGCTCAGGAAGTCAGAAATTTGCTGAGCTATAGAACAAGAGAGGACATAGAACCCCATTTCCAGTGTCAAATTTCCCTATAATTTTAAAGGCTGTTGCAATAGTAATAGGCCCCACCTCCTGTTTGGGTGTGTGGCATGAAGCAGTGTGAAAACTGGGGACTGGATGTAAGGTGATATTGTCTGCTAACAAGCATTCAGTAGAGGATAGTTCTCAGCCTCCAGAGGACTTATGTCTCTCAAGTGAACCTGAGGGTGGGGTTTGGAGTCTCCCATAGTAACACCAAATCTAAGCATTTGGTCAGTGACTGACTTGCCACAGGTTCATCCCTGGTCCTGCTCTACAGCTGAATTTATTTCCTATTTCCACATCTCTAGGTTTAGGACACCCCATTCCTCTGGACAGAGGTGATGTGGGTATTCAAGGGTGGAAGCAACCACCACACTTCTCATTTGCAGCCTGGAACTCTAACTGCCAGGCTATGATTGCCATCTCAGTTGGAATCACACATGACAAATGTTCTAGGACCACAAGGACCTGGGCTTGTTTTCTGAGATTGTAGAGATTCATCTTATCATTCTTAGGCCAACTGCAACAGACCAACAGCAATCTAGGAAGGAAAAAATTAAGAAAAAATTCACTTTGGATTTTGACTTGTTAGGAATGGACAGGGGAAAATAAAAAATTCACGTGTGGGATATAGTAACTGGTAAAAAAAAATGTCCTCACTAATGCAGGGGATAGAAAGAGCTGAGGATAATTTACTTAACTCAAAAAATATGACAGATGGGATTTGAGTCCCATTAGTCCCAAGGATGGGTAATACAGCTAGGTTAATGGAGTGATATTTTTACTTTGGCTGGATATAGGAAACACAGAGGAGCTGGGTAATGGATCATTCAGGAATTCTAATCTTGTGACTTAGTCTCAGAAAAGAGACAAATGCTGGTGAGTGTGGTATATGCAATAACCAGGTAGTGAATTTTGTCTAGTTGGATTTTCAATTTGACTTGCCAATATTTATACAATTTAAAAAAATCTTGAATTTGGGGGCACCTGGGTGGCTCAATCAGTTAAGCATTTGACTTTGGCTCATGTCATGATCTCATGGGTCATGGGACCCACTCCCCCAACCTGTGTGTCAGGCACCTATGCCCCTCTGTCCCTGGCCCCCCCTTGCTCAGGCTGCCTCTCAAATACATACATACATACATACATACATACATACATAAAATGTTTTTAAAAATCTTTTTTTAAAATCCATAATTTATTCAAGGTGTAGAATTCAAAGCACATCATTTAAAGCAATAGTATTTTATCAAGACTTGAGGAAGGATAAGATAAATAGGCATTTATGTTCAACAATTTATCATAAACTTGCTGTAACCTAAATACCATGTTTAGTGTCAAAGATATAGAAATGACATGACATGGGCATAAGGTATTGAAAAATCAGTTGTAGAAGGGAGGAAAAAAGTTCTGTAGGTGACCAGAGGATGGATATACTGCCTTTTTTTTTTTAAAGAGAAGTAGAAATTGAAGTTGACAATAATAGAATCCAGACATATCTGTCCAGTTCTCCAAATACTCGAGGCAATAACTTTCTGAAAGCAGCATATATAGTTCAATTTGGTTGAGTTATTTTCTTTTTTTCCCCAAAATATGTTTATTTTAATTTTTCAGTGTTACAAGATTGATTGTTCATGCACCACACCCAGTGCTCCATGCAGTACGTGCCCTTCTCAATACCCACCACCAGGCTCGCCCACCCCCCCCCAAAACCCTCAGTTTGTTGCTCAGAGTCCAGAGTCTCTCCTGATTCATCACCCCCTCCAATTTCCCCCCATTCACCCTTCCCTTCCTTCTCACAATGCCCTCCATGATTTTCTTTATACTCCACATGTAAATGTTCATCATCTTTAGCCATCAGAGAGATTCAAATCAAAACCACACTGAGATACCACCTTACACCAGTTAGAATGGCCAAAATCAACATGACAGTAAACAACAAATGCTGGAG
>CM052801.1:63903757-63924427 GCA_028533885.1 Nasua narica | reverse complement strand
TTTTTTTTTTTCAGTGTGGCATGTTTGGTATAAAATGAAAGGTATTGTGTCTGCTGATCCTAACAGCCAAGTTGTATATTGCTTTCTAGAGGGGGCACTATATTTGTTTCTATAGATAAGACTACTTAACAATTTGTACTTATTTACTTATTTTTTCTTTAGCCACCACGCCATCAGAAACATGCTTACAAACTGGGGTTGTTTCTGAGGAGCGAAAAAGTGAAAAGATTTAAGCAGGAGAGTGACTGGCCACTGAGATAAGACAAAATGAATTAAAAAGCAGTAAATAATTTATTAATGAGAAGAAGAATAGATTATAATTATTATGAATGTACATTCCATTGCTCTTAGTAAACAAAGCCACATGGTTTTAAAGTGGTAGAAATTTAGCTTGGACAGGGTTTCTCAAAATATTTCATGAACAGCACTAGTACCTCAGTTGCCCTGTGGAAAAATGTTTCATTCCCATATAAGTTGGGGAAACAATCCCCAGAGATTTTTATTCTATGTCTCATAGAATCTCATAGGTTGAGATTCTATGTCATATTAGCATATTTTCTTTAAAAAAAAAACTCTGGGGGGCCTGGGTGGCTTAGTCAGTTGTCTGCCTTTGGCTCAGATCATGATCCCAGGGTTCTGGGATGGAGTCCTGCATCTGGCTCCCTGCTCAGCAGGTAGTCTGCTTCTCTCTCTCCTTGCCCCTCCCCTACTTGCATGTTCTCTCTCTCTCAAATAAATAAAATCTTAAAAAAATAAAAAATAATTTTTAAAAGTCCTACAGTATGGAAATTCACTTACCATACATACATACACTGTATGCCCCACACTTTTCTTTAAAGTAGGGCACATTTTTTGTTGTTGCTGTTTCTTTGCCCTGGTGTTTTGTAGAACTAACTTGGAAAGACTACAATGAGAGGGGGAAAAAAGTGGATTACTTAAGCTTTCTGTAATATAAACTATCATGAGTGACAATATCCTAGAGTCATGTGTCAAGAAGTATTTAAATATCCCATAAATGTAAGCTCAATCTTTTTATCAGTCCCAATTTACTCATTTAATATCACCTTCATGATGTACCAAATGTGAGAATTACTAATGATTTCACCTGATGTTTTCTTAAATCAATTCACTATTATTTTTTGAGTGAGGGGGAAATGGGGGTTTTCAACAAGGAGTCTATGAAGCAAAGGTTAGAAAATTGGGAGGAAGGGCCACCAGAAATTATTTGTGCCTGAATCAACAAGACAGTATACACCATGAAGGAGCAGAGCAGGGCTGGCTCCTTTTGCTTACACCCACCTTCTTGTGTGTGGCCCCCCCGCAGGACCTGCCTCTAGGAGGGTCTGAGTGTGGCTCAGCCCTCCCTTGAGCTAATTATCCCAGACAGCCTATGGGTTGGGTTTGGGTTAGTCAATAGGAATGCGGAACCCCTGCCCGGGAAAGAATATAAACCCCGCCTTTTGCCCGCCAAACTTGAGAACCAATTCTGGCCAGGGTGATAGGCTAGTTCAAACAGTTACTAAGCAACTTTCTGCGTGTTACAAACTCATTGGCCACTGGCCCCTCTAAAACTGTTGCGCTTTTTGAAACTCGCTCTCTTTCTCTACACCACGCCGCTGTGTTGGTGAGTGTGAGAGACAGAGCTCAAGCTAGCTTGAATAAAGGGCTCTTTTGCTTTTGCATTGGATTCGGCTCCCTGGTGGTATTTGGGGATCTCAAAATCTGGGCATAACAACCAAAGATGGAGAGGATGTGGAGAAGGGGGAACCCTCTTACACTGTTGGTGGGAATGCAAGCTGGTGCAGCCACTTTGGAAAACAGTGTGGAGATTCCTCAAGAAATTAAAAATAGAGCTACCTATGACCCAGCAATTGCACTACTGGGTATTTACCCCAAAGATACAGATGTAGTGAAAAAAGGGCCAAATATACCCCCAATGTTCATAGCAGCAGTGTCCACAATAGCCAAACTGTGGGAAGAGCCAAGATGCCCTTCAACAGACAAATGGTTAAAGAAGATATGGTCCATATAGACAATGGAATATTATGCCTCCATCGGAAAGGATGAATACCCAACTTTTGTATCAACATGGACGGGACTGGAAGACATTATGCAGAGTGAAATAAGTCAAGCAGAGAGAGTCAGTTATCATATGGTTTCATTTACGTGTGGAACATAAGGAAAAACATGGAGGACACTGAGAGAAGAAAAGGAAGGGTGAATCAAGGGAAATCGGAGGGGGAGATGAACCATGAGAGACTGTGGACTCTGAGCAACAAACTGAGTGGTTTGGAGGGGTGGGGGTGGGGGGCTGGGCAAGCCTGGTGGTGGGTGTTGAGGAGGTCACACATTGCATGGAGCACTGGGTGTGGTGCATGAACAATGAATCTTAGAACACTGAAAAAATAAAATAAAATCATAAATTAATTAATTAGTTAAATAAATAAAATTCCACTGTTCGAATGGTAAAAAAAAAAAAAATACAATATTACCCAGACATAAAAAGAATTTATTCTTGCCATTTGCAATGACATGGATGGAGCTAGAGAGTATTATCCTAAGTGATATAAGCCAGTCAGAGGAAGACAAATACCATATGCTTTCACTCATATGTGGAATTAAGAAAGAAAACAATCATAGGGACAAAAAGAGAGATAGGCAAACCAAGAAACGGACTTCTAACTACAGAGAACAAACTGCTAACCAACCAGAGGCGAGGTGAGTGGAGGCATGTATTAAATAGGTTTGGTGGATTAAGGAGTGCATTGTGATGAGCCCCGGGTATTGTATGGAAGTGTTGAATCACTAAATTTTACACATGAATCTGGCTTTACACTGTATGTTAACTAACTGGAATTTAAATAAGAACTTTTTTAAAAGATTTATTTGTTTGAGAGAGAGAGCAGGGGGAGGGGCAGAAGCAGAGATTCTTCAGGCAGACTTCCCACTGAGTTCGGAGCCCAACTTGGGGCTCCATGTCATGACCCATGAGATCATAACCTTAACCAAAACCAAGAGCTAGACACTCAACTGAGTGAGCTACCCAAGCACCCCAAAGTAGAAACTTTAAAAAAAGAATACCAATCCTTCTCAAACTTTACCAAAATATTAATTATAATAGTAAAAATAATAACAAAAATAATAGTAAAAATAGAAAAGGAGAGAACACTTCCAAGCTCATTTGACAAGGCCAGCATTACCCTGATCACAAAACTAGACAAACTTTACAAAAAAAAAAAAGAAACAAAAAACAAAAACACATAGGCCAATATCTCTGATGAACATAGATGCAAAAATCCTCAACAAAATATTAGCAAACTGAATATTTTAAAAGGATCATACACCATGATCAAATAGGATTTATTCCAGAGATGCTAGGATGACTCGACAACTACAAATCAGGAGTACGTGGGTGACTGAGTCCTTTAAGTTTCAGACTGTTGATTTTCTCAGGTCAAGATCTCAGGGTTGTGAACCCTGTGTTGGGCTCTGTGCTCAGCATGGAGTCTGCTTGGGATTCTCTCTCTCTCTCTCTTCTCCCTCCTCCTCTCTCTCTCTCTCTCAATAAATAAATAAAATTTTTTTAAAAAACCACAAATCACACAATGTGATACATGACATTAACAACATGAAAGATAAAAGTCATAGAAACATCAAAATAGATACAAGAAAAGCATTTGACAAAATCCATCATCCATCTATCTAAACTCTCAACAAAGTAGTTATACAGGAGATGTACTTTAACATAATAAAGGCCATATATGACAACCCTACACCTTGCATCATACTCAATGGTGAAAAGTTGAAAGCTTTTCCTCTAAGATCAGGAACAAGACAAAAATAACCACTCTTGCCACTTTTATTCAACATAGTATTGGAAGTCCTGGACAGAACAACTAGACAAGAAAAAATAATAAAAAGCATACAAACTGGGAAGGAATAAATAAAAATGTCACTACTTGTAGATTATATGATATTTTATATTTTAAAAGACCCTTGAGATTTCACTAAAAAATGTTAGAATCAATAAACAAATTCAGTAAAGTTGCAGGACACTAAATCTTTATGCAAATATAATTTCTATACACTAATAACAAACTATGAGAAAGGGAAATTAAGAAGACAATCCCATTTACAATTGCATCAAAGAGACTAAAACACCTAGAAATAAATTTAACCAAGGAAGTGAAAGACTGGTACACCAAAAACTATAAGACATTGATGAGAACTCAAAAAATTGCAGGTAAATAAAAAGATATGCCATGCTCCTGGTCTGAAAGAATTAATACTGTTTTAATGTCCATACTACCCAAAGCCATCTACAGACTCAATGCAATCCCTATCAAAATTCCAATGGCATTTTTTCACAGAAATAAAACAAATAATCTTAAAATTTGTATGGAACCATAAAAGCCCCTAATAGCCAAAGCAATCTTGAGAAAGAGGAAAACTAGAGGCAGCACATGCCCTGATTTCCAACTATATTACAAAGTTTTAATAATCAAAACAGTATGGTTTTGGCACAAAAACAGATACATAGATCAGTGCAACAGAATAGATAGAATAGACACCCCAGAAATAAACTCATGCATATAGGGTTAATTTATGACAAAGGAGACAAGAATATACAATGGGAAAAGGACAGGGTCATCAACAAATGGCCAGCCACATACAAAAGAGAATGAAACTAGAACACCCTCTTATACCATACCTAAAAATTAACTGAAAATGGTATATAGACTGGAATATAAGGCCTAAAATCATAAAACCCTAGAAGAAAACATAGGCAATAAGATCCTTGACATCAGTCTTGGTGATGATTTTTGGTTTTGGATTGGACACCAGAAGCAAACGTAACAAATGTAAAAATGAATAAGTGGGGATACACCAAACTAAAAAGCTTCTGCACAGCAAAAGAAGCAGTCAACAAAATGAAAAGGCAACCTATCAAATGAGAAAAAATATTTGCAGACCATTTATATAATAAGGGAGTAATATCCAAAATATATTAAAAACTCATATGACTCAATAGCAAAAAAAGATCCCATTCAAAAATGGGCAGAGGATCTGAATAAACAATTTTCCAAAGAAGACATACAGATGGCTGGCTAATAGGTACATAATAGGATGCTCAACACCACTAATAATCAGGGAAATACAAATCAAAACCATAATGAGGTATCACCTCACACCAATTAGAATGGTTATTATCAAAAGGAGAAGAAACTGTAAGTTTTTAAGATGATGTGGAGGAAAGGGAAACCTTTGACAATGCTGGTGGGAATGGAAATAGGTACAAACCAATTATGGAAAACAGTATGGAGGTTTCTCAAAAAATTTAAAATAGAACTACCATATGATTCAGCATTTCCATTTCTGGGTATTTATCAGAAAAAAAATGAAAAACACTAATTTGAAAATATATGCATCCACAGAACATTATGTACAGTAGCCAAGACATGGAAACAACTGTCCACTGATGGATGAATTGATAAAGAAAATGTGATACACACACACACACACACACACACATTGGAATATTATTCACCCATAAAAAGAATAAAATCTCACCATTTGGGACAAAATGGATGGACCTTGAAGGCATTATAGTAAGTGAAATAAGGCAAAAAGACAAAGACAAGTACCATATGATTACACTTATATGTGGAATCTAGAGAAAATCTGAGCTTATAGATATAGAGAACAAATTGGTGATTGCCAGAGACAAGTGATTAGGGGATGGATAAAATGAGTGATGAGGGTCAAAAATTACAAATTTCCAGTTATAAAATAAGTCATGAGGATGTAATGTACAGCATGGTGACTATACTTAATAATACTGTATTGCATATTTGAAAGTTGCTAATGGAGTAGGTTTTAAAAGTTCTCATCACAAAAAGAATTGTAACTATGTTTGGTAATGGATGTTAACTAGATTTATTGTGGTAATCATTTCACACAATATACAAATATTGAATCGTTACATTGTACACCTGAAATTAATATATTATATGTCAACTACACCTCAATAAGAGAGAGAGATAGGAAGGAAAGAAGGAGGGAAGGAAGGAAGGAAGGAGGAAGGAGGGAGAGAAGGAAGGGCAAATGAAATAAAAACAACATATTTATTTTTGGTCAAACATTTTACATCTTAGAGTTTCTATATGTAGTATTATCACAATCCTGAGTGATTTCAATGTCTGCATGTAAAATTAATCTGATAGTATAATCAGCATCACTGTGATGTAAGACATCCCTCTTTTTTGTCCCCTTTTTTGTCCACCAAAAATTGGCATCCACCCATGAACAAAAGTACCTCTATGGGAGTTGTGGGATCCAACATCATACACCAAGGGACCTAGGAGGAGTCTTGCCAACCAGTGCATCAGAAAATAGGCAGAGAAATCTCTGGACTGGTTGTGTAACCAACAGAACTAAGTGAACTGGTCCCAACCTCTCTCAGTCATGGTTGGGAAAAATCTGAAGAGTACTAACTTGAGTAGATACCCATGGATAAGAGAGACTTTGTAGAAGCTCAGGTTCCCAATGAGATACTCCAGTACTCTCTGTTAGAGCAAATTATGTAGAGAGAGACACAATGGACAGGAAAAAAGGAACTTTGCCAGTGCTTCCTCTGTCCCAAGATGAGTACAGAGCTGAAATAGCTAGTGGCAACCTCTCCTGCAGGGGAAATGGAAAGCAGTTAGAGAGTGCCTGACTACTCCAGCTGTATGGGATACTGTCAGAGAAACCTGTTTCTTTCCAGCAGCACCCAGTATATTGAGGCAAGACCTCCATGAGTAGGGGGTAGGAGGAGATGAGAAAAGAGGCAGACAAGAAATCAAAGGACATTAAAGGGACATTGTTCCTGCTAACTGTGTTCAGGACTCCATCTGCTCAGCAGGGAGCCTTCTTCTCCCTCTCTCTCTGCCTGCCTCTCTGCCTACTTGTGATCTCTCTCTGTCAAATAAATAAATTTAAAAAAAAAAGAATTCAGTCATGGGAAAAAAAAGAATTCAGTCATGAGAAGGAGTAAGTTGTTTAGAGAGGTATATTCATAGGTTGGAGAAATCCCAGATATAAGCGGGACTAACTAAAATATCTCCCACCAGAGGACAATTAGTAGCTATTTGAGGAGGTGTCTCCTACTTCAACTGTGAAAGCAACAACACAAAACTCCAAGGAATATGTAGAATCAAGAAAACATGTTACCACAATAAAAAATACAATAATTCTCTAGCAACTGAACTCTAAGACACAGAATGTTGCAATATAGCTGATAAAAAATTCAAAATTGCTGTTTTGAAGAAATGAAATGAGCTACAAGAAAACACAGAAAGACAATTCAACCAAATCAGGAAAATAATACGTAAACAAAACAAAAAATTTAAAAAAGAAATAGAAAGCATTAAAAGAACCAAACAGAAATTCTGGAGCTGAAGAATTCAGTGAATGAAACGTAAAATGCAATAGGGAATTACCATTCTAGTACAGTAGAATAGACCAAACAGAAAATAAAGGAACTTTGAAATAACTCAGAGGAATAAAAAAGAGCAAAGAAAGACTATAGGATCTATGGGACACCACCACACATACAAATATGGAAATAATTGGAGTTCTAGGAAAAGAGAGGGAGAAGGTAGTAGAAAGTTTAAGGAAATAATAGCTGACAATTTCCCAAACCTAGGAAGAAACTTGGATATCCAAATTCATGAAACTAATAGGTCACCCCATTATAGCAATGCAAAAGGACCTTCTCCAACACATATTAGAATAAAACTGTCAAAAATAAAAAACATAGAATCCTAAATGCAGCAAGAAAATTGTAACCTCCAACAACAACAACAACAACAAACCCATTAGGCCATCAGTAAATTTCTTAACAGAAAATCCACAGGCCAAGAGTGAGTGGAATGATGTATTCAGATTGTTGAGAGAGAAAAAAACCGTCAGCCAAGAATGTCCTAAAGTTATGAAGAATAAATAATATCTTTTACTGATAAACAAAAGCTAAAGGAGTTCATTACCACTAGGCTTGCCTTGCAAGAGATGATGAAAGGAGTTCTTTAGGCTGAAAAGAAGACACTAATTAAAAAAAGGAAAAAAAGACACTAATTAGTAACACTGAGTAAGAGTAAATTTACAGTTATATTTAGAAAACTTCAATTCTATAATAGGATGGTGTTAACTGCTTACCTATAGTATAAAAGTTAAAGGAAAAGAGTATTAAAAATAACCATAGAGGTGCATGAACAATCAATCTTGCAACACTGAAAAATTAAAATAAACATATTTGGGGAGAAAAAAAAGATATCATAGCTTGCTGAGAAAACCATGCCATAAATTGTCTTAATTTAATTAAATAAAAATATTTTTTCACTAAAAAAAAAAAATAACCATAGCTACAATAATAAATAAAAAGAGGTAAATTGTGACACCAAAAACATAAGAGGGAGAGTAAAATGTTAGAGCTTTTGTATGTGATCAAAGTTAAGTTGCTATTAGCTTAGATTTGTTTTATCTGTAAGATGTTTTATGTAACACTAATGGTAACCACAGAGCAAAAACCTGTAATAGATTCACAAAAGATAAAGAAGGGGAAATCAAAGCATACCACCACAGAAAATCACTAATTCAAAAAGGGAGGCAGAAACAGAGGAATAAAGAAAAAATAGAACTACAAAACATCTAGAAAGCAATAAGAGGCCATTAGTGAGCATTTACATATCAATAATTATTCTAAACGTATATAGACTGAATTCACCAATCAAAGGGCACAGAGTGGGTGGATGGATTAAAAAAAAAAAAGACCCAACTATATGCTCCCTACAAGAGACTGACTGCAGTTTTAAGGACATGTAAGCTGAAAATGAAGGGATGTAAGAAGATACTCCTTGCAGGTGGAAACCAAAAGTAGGAGTAGCCAAACTTAGACAAAATACCCTTAAGCCAAAAACAATAATAAGAATTAATAGGTCATTATATAATAATAAAGGGTTCAATTCATCAATAAGATGCAACAATCATAAATATATACACACCCAATATTGGGGCACCTAAATATATTAAGCTAATACTAACAGACCTGAATGGAGAAATAGACAAAAGTAGCCATTAAAAAGAATGAAATCTTGCCAAATGCAACAACACGGATGGATATAGAGGGTATGTCAGAGAAAGACATATGTGATATGATTTCACTCATGTGTGGAATCTAAAAAAACCCCCCAAATGAATAGACAAACAAAAAGCAGATTTTTTTCTCTCCATAAATAGAGAGAAAAAACTGATGGTTGCTAAAGGGGTGGTGTAGGGAGATGAGCAAAATGGGTGAAGAGGAATGGGAGATAAAGGCTTCTAGTTATGTATGGAATAAACAAGTCACGGGAATAAAACTAATACTAATAAAACTAATATCACACTGTATGTTAACTAACTGGAATTTAAATAAAAACTTAAAAAATAATTTCAGTCAATTAAAAATGAAAGTGGACACACAAGGAAAAAATAAAGGGAGTTTTTTAAGTTGTAACAAAAAGACAATAATTAGAAACATGGAAACAGATGAAAATATAAAACTTGCTGGTAAAGGTAAGCAAATAGTCACATTCAGAACACTCTAACACTGTAATGAATAAATAACTCTTAACTTTAGTATAAAAATTAAAAAGTCAAAATTATTAAAGTATAGCTACAATAATTTTTAATGGACCCACAATATAAAAAAATGTGTATTGTGCATACAATCAAAATTAAGTTGTTATCAGCTTAAGATAGTTATCTCTTTAAGATGTTTTATGTAAACCTCATGGTAACCACAAAGCAAAAATCTGTAGTAGACACACAGAAGATGAAGAGAAAGAAATCAAAGCATAGCACTACAAAAAAATTATCAAATTACAGAAGACAACAAGAGAGGAATAAACGGACAAAAGGACAAAAAAACTGTCAGAAAACAAGGGACCTAGGAGGAGGTCAACAAAATGTCAATAGTAAATCCTTACCTATCAATAATTACTTTAAACATAAATGAATTATATCTCTGATCAAAAGACATAGAGTGGCTAATGGATACAAAAAAACAGGAACTAAATATAGACTGCTTAAAAAAGACTAACTTTAGCTTAAAAGACACACATAGGCTGAAAATGAAGGATGGAAAAAGATATTTCACACAAATGGCAACTGCGAAAGAGCAGGGTGGCTGTACCTATATTAGACAAAATAGATTTTCAGTCAAAAAGTGTCACAAAAGACAATGAAGTTATTATAATAATGATAAAGGGGTCACTTCACCAAGATGCCATAAAATAATGTTTTTATATTTGTATATGTTGTGAAATGATTATTACTATAATCAAGCTAATTAATATTTCTCTCGGTGATAATTCACTTTATGATCTACTCTCTGAGCAAATTTTAAAAAACAAGTGTTATTGTCTGTAGTCACCATGCCATACATTACATCTCCAGAATTTAGTCATCCTATGAAACTGAAACTTTGTATCTTTTAACCAACATCTCCCAATTGTCCCTAATCTCCAGCCCCTGATAAACACCAATCTACTCCGTGCTTCTTTGAGTTTAACTTTGACTTTTTAATACATACAATGGAATATTACCCAGCCATCAGAAAAGATGAATACCTAGCCTTTGTATCAACATGGATAGAACTAGAGGAGATTATGCTGAGTGAAATAAGTCAAGCAGAGAAAATCAATTATCATATGGTTTCACTTGTTTGTGGAACATAAGGAATAGCATGGAGGACATTAGGAGAAGAAAGGGTAAAATGAAAGGGGGATTTGAAATCGGAAAATGAAGGGGATTTGAAATCGGAGGGGGAGAGGAACCATGAGAGACCATGGACTCCGGGAAACAAACGGAGGGTTTTAGAGGGGAGGGCGGTGGGGGGATGGGTGAGCCTGGTGGTGGGTATTAAGGAGGGCACATATTGCATGGAGCACTGGGTGTTATATGTAAACAATGAATCTTGGAACACTACATCAAAAACTAATGATGTACTGTATGGTGACTAACATAACCTAATAAAAAAATTCTATATGTAAGTGGTATTGTGCTGTATTTGTCTTTCTGACTTATTTCACTTAAGATAATGTCCTTATGTTTATCCATATTATCTCTAATAACAGCATTTCCTTTTTAAGGCTGAATAATATTTTACTCTGTGTGTGTGTGTATACACCTTGGAACCCTAGTACACTGTAAATGGGGATGTAAATTGGTACAGCTATTATGGAAAACATGGAGTTTCTCCTAAAACTAAAATTAAAAATAGAAATTAAAAATAAAAATTAAAAATAGAACTGCCATATGATCCAGCAATCCCACTTTTGGATATTTATCTAAAGGATTTGAAATCATGATGTTGAAGAGATACATGCACTCTTATGTTCTTTGCAGCATTCTCGTAGTCAAGATCTAGAAACAACCTGTCAACAGGTGAATGGATAAAGAATGTATGATACATACACATAATGAAATATATATCATGGTGACTCTAGTTAACAATACCGTACTGTATAGTTGAAATGTCCTAAGAGTATAGACCCCAAGTTTTCTTTCCATAAAAGAAAGGTAAGTATGTGATATGATGGATATGTTAGTAATTAGTTGATTGTGGTGATTTGTTCACAATGTATAAGTACATCAAATCATATAGTTGTACACCTTAAATATATTCAATAAAAATAATAAAGAAAAAATTAAAAGACGTAGTATCAGAAACTCTAGAAGAACAATCAGGTAAGAAAAAGAAGTAAGAGGCATATAAATTGGAAAGGAAGAAAAATTATCTCTTTGTAGATGACATGATTTTATATGTAGAAAACCTTTAAAATTCTAGAAGAAAAGAATAATTGGAAGGGAAATCAAAGCCACTATGACAAACCACTTCAGAGTCTTTAGGATAGCTATTATCCAAAAAATAATAGTAACAGAAAATAGCAAGTGTTGACCAGAATATGGTGAAACCACATTGCCGGTGAGAATTTTAAATGGTGCATCCGATATGGAACAAATATTGTGATTATTTAAAGAATCACACATAAGAGTTCCCATATGATCTAATCATTCCACTTCTAGGTATATATTTGAAATTACTGAAATCAGGAACTCTTACGATATTTCTACACAAATATTCATAGCAGCATTATTCACGATAACTAAAAAGTGAAAATAACCAAATTACCATGTATGAATGAATGGATAAACAAAACGTGGCATACACACACAGTGGAATTCCTGGACTTATGTCAGTCTGTGTCTGTGACCCTAACAAATAATAATACAGAACTTTTGTGTAGAAATAGCAGTGAATTATTTGAATGCCTTATGATATCCTCCAAAATTATTTTTTTTTAGAGAGCGAGAGCAGGGGAGGGGCTGAGGGAGAGGGAGAGAATCATAAGCAGGCTCCATGCTCAGCAACACTGAGCCCGATGTGGGGCTCAATCCCGAGATCATGACATGAGCAAAAATCAAGAGTCAGACACTTAACTGACTGAGTCACCCAAGTGCCCCTCCTCCAAAATTATTTTTAATGATTCCCCAATGAGTCATTTAGGTCATTCTTCCAATCTTCTGAAAACAAAGAATTGAGAACCACTAACCTGGCCAAAAAAAAAAAAAAAATCTAAACATGTCAGTCACATTGTCAGCACCACAGGAATAATGCTAATTATCTTTTTGCACAGTGTTCTAGAAGTATTGACATTTATCGTGGTTTCTAAGGGAAACACAAGGCAAGGAAGGTTAAACAGGCTTATAATGAGCTAGTCTAAGTATTTTCAGTGGGCACTGGGGCATAGCGTTTGTCTCCAAGTTTTTTGTTACCTGTACTTGGGGTGAGAGGGGCAGGAGAATAGTAGCTTAGAGTGTTAAAAGCCTTGTGAGAGCCACAAAGAAGGTCACTAGGGGTTAGAGCTCTGTATTGGTTGGTTTAGCATAAGAAAGGCATGCTCACAGATGAGTAGTTTTCACTCCCTAGGAATTAGCTAGCCTTGGGAGAGGCAGTCTCTCCAGTGTCAGCAAGGCCCCAAATGTCAAATCAGAAAATACAGAAAATAAAAAGGCATTATTAATACATAAACTAAACAGAAACAGTCTGCCTAGATGGAGTTAATGGTCTAGTGACATCTTGACCAATAGAAATATAATATGAGCCACACCAAAAAAAGGAAAAACTAAAGAAAAAGTTGAAAGGAAAAGGTGAATTTAATTCTAATAATTATTTTTAACACAAAGGTAAAGAAATTATAATTTCTACCTGGGAACAATATGAATAAATTGTGAATTAATTTTATATTTTATACTGTCTTTTTAAAAAGATTTTATTTATTTATTTGACAGAGAGAGAGAGAGATCACAACTAGGGAGAGAGGCAGGCAGAGAGAGGAGGAAACAGGCTCCCTGCTGAGCAGAGCACCTGATGCTACACTGGGCTTGATTCCAGGACCCTGAGATCATGACCTGAGCCGAAGGCAGAGGCTTTTAACCCACTGAGCCACCCAGGCGCCCCTTATACTAAGTCTTTGAAATGCTGTGCATTACATCATTATTTCAATATGTAAGCAATATGAAATTACCAATTTTGTATTCTCTTTTCTTATGACATCTTTGAAATACCATGTGTTATTTCAACAAAGAAACAGTATATACAATTCACTTATTATTCTAACATGTTTGTCTAAGCAGAAATGCAGTGTGTTATCACAAAATGGAAATAACAGGTTATTAACTACTTTTATTAATGATCAACTTTCATATTTTTTCTCTAAGTCTTTGAAATGCAGTTTGTTATCATTTCAAGATTGTGAGCAATAAGAAAAAAATAATTTAAAAACTTTTTAGTAAGTCTTTTAAATGAATGTTTTATTTCAACATGAAAACAACATCAACATTATCATCGTTAATTTTACATTCTTCTAAGTCTTTAAAATGTAGTCTGTTTTCATTTCAACAAGGAAAGACTATACACAAAGTAGTAATTATTTTCCATTCGTTTTTTTTGTTACTAAGTCATTGAAATTCAATGTTATTATTGTAACATATAACAGGAATAAATTTGGATTCTTATTCTTCAGTAAGTCTTTGAAATGCAATGTTTTATCATTTTGACATGTAAATATAGAACAAATCCTTAACATTTTTTTCTCATCAAGTCTCTGAAATATAATGTTATTGTTTCAAAATGCAAACAATATAGGGGCGCCTGGGTGGCTCAGAGGGTTAATAAGCAGGCATCTGCCTTCAGCTCAGGTCATGGAGTCCGAGGATCAAGCCCCGCATCGGGCTCCCTGCTCAGCGGGGAGTATGCTTCTCCCTCTGCTCCTCACCCTACTCTGTCTCTCTCTCATTCTCTCTCAAATAACTAAATAAAATCTTCAAAAAATGTAAACAATATTTAACATATCTGACATACCATAATCATTTCAATATATAAAGGATATAAGTAAGTTATCAATTTGTTCTTCTATATCTGTTGTTTCTTACCAAGTCTTGGATGTACACTATGCATTTAATACTTGGAACAAATTTCTAGTGCTCAGTAGCCACGTATGGCTCATATATACCATAATGAACAGTTTAACTATAGTGGAAGAGCAGAGGGAGCAAATACATATGGAATTATGTGTACCATAAAGGAAATGTACATGGTACATTAAGAGAGAGCAGCAGCAGAGTCAATCTACTTGGATAAAGAAGAAAAAACCTATCTGAGGTGGAAACATTTAAGCCATGACCTGAGGGTTATCCAATAGGATAAAGAGGCCAACATGGATTGACCACAGTATGTAAGAGAAAAGGCAAAAAAAAAAAAAAATCTGGGGGGAACGAGTGGTAAATAACTTCCCCAAATGCCCTAAAAAAGACTGGAGAAACTGACAAATCATAGGAGTATCTATACGCTGACTGGTTTGAGATCAAGGACCTTATATTTCGCAGCACCTGGAACAATACCTATATTATAACAGTTATTTGGTGAATGTATGTGAAATAAGAAAAAACTGAGCCAGAGGTCTGAGACCTGGGAAAGCAGGGTAGCAACACGTTAATAAAAACATCAGTAGGAAAAGGCACAGCATAGGGAATATAGCCAATGATACTGTAATAGGGTTGTATGGTGACAATGGTAGTCACACTCGTGGTGAGCATAGCATAACATACAGAGGAACAATCACTATTCTGTACACTTGAAATGAACGTAACATTTAGTGTCAACTATACTCAAAAACAAACAACAAAAAACACCAGTAGATAGTGACCATAGTTTGTTTCCTTTTACTCACACAGGATTTCTCATAAGCAACCCAAGGCCATCAAAAATACAAGAAGTTTGCAGGACCCTAAAGGGTAAAATTATTGGCTTCAATAACTACCATAACCAGGAAGAGTTTCAATTGTTCTGACTTGTGTCACATGTCCATAAGTGGATAAGTAGACCAATTAGTGTGACAAGAAAAATGATGGTACAATCACTGGGTTAGCCTATGTCATATACCCAACACTGTGGTTAACCAGAAAAGGATGTAGAGGGGAATGAGCAAAAGAGTCACAGGACCTTTCAAATTCTTCTATTTTCTTTTTAGAGAAGTCAATTACATATCTAATCTCCCTAACCCTAGTTTCCTCAAATAGTAGACTTTTATCTACGTGTCTAATAAATCTGAGTTTCAGACAAAACACTGAATGCTTAATGGTCACACATCAGTGTTCAAACAACTCCTTGTACTTTGGAAATCACTCAGGACATGTGGTCCAGGTCATATCATCTCGCCGTAACACCTGCAACATTGCTGTCAATTGGGCCTGCACTTCAGCAAGTTTCTGTTGGTCCAAGCTGCCAGGAAAATTCCATTGTTCATAGCAGTGGACAGGAACAGGACAAATAACATGCTTCAGCTCTACCAAGCATGTTAAATGCTGCAGAAGGCCCACGAGCAGAGGCATTGTAATGGGGTTGAAGGCAAAGCTAAGGACACGGAGGTGGGTACAATGGCTCAGGGCTGGGAGGACAGCAGACAGAGTAGAATCAGTTATCAGGCAATTATTTATCTCCAGATACTGCAGGGTGCCTGAGACCTTCTCTAGCAGAGTCTGGAAGGGCTCATAAACTTCTGAGAATATCTGGTTGTTGCTGAGATTCAACAGCCTTAGGTAGGTGGCCTGAGAACTCTGGGACAGGACAGTGATATCTCTGTTAGACAGGCCACAAAAAGATAGACACAATGTATCCAACTGAGGTGGCAGGATTCTGTAGAGAGAAAAAACAAAGCCTATTTCAGAAAAATGAGGATTGGATCAGGGCAGCGAGACCAGAATTATAGATACCTGAGGTTCTAGAATAAATCAATTTGCACATATTTTGCAACAGTGGTTAACAATGTGGGCTTGGCAATCGGACTTAGGCTTGTGACCCTGAGAAAGTTACCTTTCCCCTCTGAGATAGAGGTTTTGAATCTTTAAAATGCGTACAACAGTAATTATGATACCTGGTTGTGGGAAAGATTAAGTGAAAAAAGTTGTATGCACTTGGTATACACAACACAGTCAATAATGGATCTTGTTCACTTAGTCAGTGAAGATAGGTCTAGGAAAGCATCCAACCGAGGGGTCCCTTTGACTAAGTCCCAGGAAACAAGTTCTCCATTCAGAGTCCAAGCCTTGGGGAAAACACAGGAGCAAAACGGTCTGGCAGTGTTAACTACCGCGGCTAGCTCATGGGGCTGTGCATCATCTGAATGCCTCCCCTCCTCTCTAGAAAGCTATGAACTCCAATAGAAGAAGACCTGAGTCTTTTTCACCAATATATTTACAAACTTTTCATACTGTCTGCACATGGTCAACTGAACAAAGGAGCCTGGGGTATCTAAGTACAGTCTCTTCTCCTGTCTTAACAATGGGGTGTTCAGGGAACCCAGGTTCCCCCCCACCCCTTCACCTGAGCAGTTTATGCAGTTGATCTGTAAGGCAGAACAGAGCCAAGCTGAGCTCCTGGAGGTTGTGCAGTTGCCCAAGCTGGATGAGAAAAGTTCTGAAGTCTTCCCTTTTACAATGTCTAAAGGAGATGTTCGACAAACTAATGCTGTTCAGGTGGATCATCTGAGCCAAAAGCGTGGTGACCTCTTTCAGATAAGCCTGATTCAATTCCAGGTGATCAATGCATCCCGGATCCAGAAACTGCAGGACACTTTTGTGGGCAGACATTTTATCAATTTGCAAATCTCTGCAGCAGAGGTGCAAAGACCCGAAGCTCTGCTCAACTTTACTCTGAAGGAAAGAAAGAAATTGCTTTGTTCTCAAGGTACCATTGAAAGAAAGGTCCACTAATAATTCCATGGGTTTCTGGGTTGACAGAGGCTCAGACTCTGAATTAACAATTCCAAGGCACTTGATATTATGCTGGGCTTCTTCTGTTTTAAAGATAGAGTGTTGAGAGTAAACACAAGACTGAAAACAGAAAGGAAATGTGGAACTGATCTCTGAGCATGTTGTTCCACAGTCTGGGTCCTGCCTCAAATCTAAGATCCTCAGTTTTGGCCCGCTGTAAGGAGAGGAGGAGACAGAAGACACATGAGAAGTAGCTGATTTTAATATAATCCAGCAAAATAACAGAACTCTTTATCCCTGGTTTTCATCCTGTACCATTCACCAGGAAGTCCTTTTATACAAATTCAGCATCTTTCACTCTTTCCCATACTTTCTTCATCTCTGGTCCTCCCCAGTTTCAACACCCATGTCCTTCTATGTAATCACACTCAGGAGATGGATCCACCACCCCAATAACCTCTCTTCTATAATCAAGCCTGTAACACAGTGGAGTCCCTAAGGTAACCCCAAGTGTTGGACGAAGAGCCCCACAGAGATCTTCAGCATTCACCACTGGCTACTTTTGGGAGGCTGTTAGGTATCCCCCCGACCTAGGCTCTATCATACCCTTCTGCTGACTATGTTTCTACTGGACATAGGCTCACCAAGAGGAAGAGTTTTGGTCAGGGAGGATCTGCAGACCATCAATCATGGCTTCCAAGATTTCATAGTATGACTCTTGTACACTCAGTGCCCCAATGTGGAGACAGTGAAAGGGCCAAGCTCCCACCATTGCTTTTAGTATCTTCTTATGCCCTCCCAAGAAGGCATCAATGAACAAAGGAACAAAGAGGTCTCTTGGGAGTTCTTCCAAGGCATGGATAGCTGCAGTCTCATTACTCAGCAGACTTTTTGCAGCAAGCTCTAGCAGTGTGGCTATGGCCTTTTGGTCCATCTTCATGAATGTGCTTCAGGGTGAGGAATATTTAGAAATCCTGAAAAGATATCTACAGTCTTATTTGCTTCCAAGATTAGAAATGAACAAGATGGTTATTGAATAAATATATAGTGAATCGGACAGCCAACTCAAGTGACCTCTGCTAAAGAAACAAAACAGAAATAGACTTCTATGGGTGTCTAAGTATATATGTGCATGCATATATACATACATACACACATACACACACCTATATATTTACATAAGATAAAATGCCATTAGAAATCACAGTAAGTTAGCAGAACACAATGTTAACCACCAAGCTGCCTTCTTCCCAATATTTCCTCCCCAAAGGATATAAACCAGTAAGAAGGAAAATGTAAGTCCGCATAAAAGCCATATCCTTATCATTACTTTAAAATGGAAAATTCCAGAGGCACCTGAGTGGCTCAGTCGGTTAAATATCCGACTCTTGATTTCGGTTCAGGTCATGATCTCAGGGTTGTGAGATCAAGCCCTGCATTGGGCTCCACAACGGGAATGGAGCCTGCTTAAGATGCTCCCTCTTCCTCTTCCTCTGCCCCTCCCCCACTCATGCTCACTTTCTCTTTCTCTAAAAATAAAATGGAAAATGCCAAACTTCAAAATAATTTTAAGTTAAAAAAAAAAGTCATAGAATCCCAGCACACAGTCTGTTACACTCCCATAGTTAGGCTTTGTGGCAAGCAAAGACAGACCAAGAAAAGCTACAAGAGATACAGAAGAAGAAAGATGGTGAGGCGCTTAAAGCTGATCTAAAACGGGGCACCTGGGTGGCTCAGTGGGTTAAAGCCTCTGCCTTCGGCTCAGGTCATGATCTCAGGGTCCTGGGATTGAGCCCCACGTTGGGCTCTCTGCTCGGTGGGGTGCCTGCTTCCCTCTCTCTCTGCCTGCCTCTCTACCTACTGGTGATCTCTCTCTCTGTCAAATAAATAAATAAATAAAATCTTTAAAAAAAAAAAAAAGCTGATCTAAAACTATAGCAGAATGACAAAGCACAAAACAAGTCTGAAAAAGATGTCCCGGAAGATGACAGCAGGAAATCCAGGGAAGGGACTCCAAAATATGAGCATGTAAAAGGACAGGAATGATTTTTTTTTAAGATTTTATTTATTTATTTGACAGAGAGAGAGAGAGAGAGATCACAAGTAGGCAGAGAGGCAGGCAGAGAGAGAGGGGGAAGCAGGCTCCCCCTGCTTCCCTTCTAATAGAAGAAGACCTGAGTCTTTTTCCCAAGCCTTGGGGAAAACATACAAAATAAATAAAGGATCCGGACTTTGCTATAATGACAGAAAAGGAAATCATTAAACTAAGACTGTTGTGAAACTACTAAATATCAAACAAATGAACAAAAGGGAAGGGAATCCCACATAAAAACACTGCAAAAAGGAGGGGTGCAAGATGGCGGAGAAGTAAGAGATCCTGCAGCAACCGGTCCCCAAAAGTGAGCTGGAAATCTACCAGAACACGCTGAACACCCATGAAATCACCCTGAGGAGAAAGATTTCTAACCCCGGGATCTCCCCGAGAGCAGAAGACAGCAGTGGAGAGGTAAAAGCAAAGTGGGAACACTCGAGCTGATATCGGAGGATAAACAAAAGGGAGAGGGAGCCACCAGAAGCTAACCAAGGACAGTAATACCCCAAAGGAAAGTGCCCGGTGGCGGGGGACCAGCATTAACGTAGAGCCCGTTAAAAACACTTAAAAAGAGCAAAAAGTTCGGAGGAGTAACTAGTGGAAGGGGGGGGTCGCGGGCACCGGCGCTTGGACCCACCCTCCCAGGAAGGAGCACCCCAAAGTGGAACTGATGGGGGATCCAGTCCCGGATTCCTGAACCTGCAGATTTCCGCTCTCTGCAACAACCTGTGGGCCGGGCGCGCACCTGCAAGCGCCTTTAGAGAGTCTGCGGTGGTTCACGAGCCACAGTTTTTCCCAGTGTGCGCCCGCCACCGCGACATTAGGGGCCCGCTGCAGAGCCTGAGCGATCCCCGCCGGCCGTGGAGAGAACGCGGGCAAGCGGCCTGACCTCCCGGGTGCCCCTCGCAGAGCCGCAGAAAGGCAGCTAGGGTCGCGACTTTCCTGGCCCGCCGCAGGCCTCCTGGGTCCGCGCTTGGGAGCCACAGAAAGGCAAGGCGGCTGGGGTCGCGCGCCACCTCGGACAGGCTGCGCTGTGAGCAGAAATTTCACTGAGGGGACTGTGTGTTCTGAACCACACAGAGGGGAGCAGAGACTCGGGCTTCCTGCAACTCGGAGGTCTGAGTGCTTCTGGGCAGATTCATTGCTTGGACTCCCTGAAAAGGTGAAAAAGCTACAAAAGGTCAAAAACCTTCAGAGAGTGAAAGACTGAGAAACCGGTTTCCACA